>PVHT021183519.1:26412469-26475389 GCA_004024745.2 Catagonus wagneri
CTGACTTCTGAAAAATTAAATTATCATTAATCTATGTTAGTTTGATACTTCAGCCGTGTTTCTCTTTTTCTATGCTGTCTCTTTAAAAAAAAAAAAACAACTGCAGGCAAATATAGATAAAATTTATGATCGATTTGTACATCTTGATAACTTACCAGAAGATGGACTTCAGTGTGTACTTTGTATTGGACTTCAGTTTGGAAAAGTGGATCACCACGTATACATGAGTAATAGAAACAAGGTAACAAGGTCCCTCCTATTTTATGCTATATTTATTTTATGTTCTACTGGAATATATACTGAACTCTGTATTCTTACGGTCTGCAACTTTTAATTCAGCTTCTGAACTGAAGCACCTATCTGTAAACATTATTCAGCCTTTTTGCAGAGTTTTGTTATACTATCATATTTTCTCCTGGGCTATGACAGGAAGGCAGAAATGAACTTGTGTTTTGTTTTGTTTTTTTATCTTTTGTCATTTTAGGGCTGCACCCGCAGCATGTGGAGGTTCCCAGGCTAGGGGTCTAATCGGAGCTACAGCTACCGGCCTACACCACAGTCATAGCAACACGGGATCCTAGCCACATCTGCAACCTACACCACAGCTCACGACAACGCCAGATCCTTAACCCACTGAGCGAGGCCAGGGATCGAACCCGCAACCTCATGGTTCCTAGTCGAATTCATTAACTGCTGAGCCACAATGGGAACTCCATGAACTCCTTGTTTTAAGGGGAGATAAAACTTGCACAAGGGAGAAGGGTGATATGTGCAAAGAGCATTATCATGTTTAGAAGTTTAGATTTAAAATTTATGTTCATCTAGCCTTAACTACCTTTGTGACCTTAGCTAAGTTGGTTTACACTTTTAGTTCTTATTTGTAAAATGAAAGAGTGTTAACCAGGTTTTTCTCAAGTCCCTTCCAGCCATAAAACACAGAGATAACTAGTTCTGTTAGGTTATAAGTGAAAGATGTAGAAAAATGATCATTCGTTACTTCCATGATTTGGCTTCTTTCTTTAGAAGAAATTGTTATCCTCTTTACATTTGCTATGCCCTGTCTTTTCTGTTTAATTCAGATATGTATCCATTAAAATTAGATTTTTATCAACTCTATATATTACCTAGAAAGGTAGGATTTTATAGCAAAGGTGACAGTATTTGCTTCATTAAAAAATACCTAGTTAACCAAGAAGTAGATAGCTGATTTCTTTCACATGCTTCTAACTGATATATAGAACATGTTTGGTACTTGAGAAATAGTGTGACATAGGATGGAAGAGAATAATAGCTGGTTAAGGAATTCGGAACCTTTATACTTCTTTAATCCCTTTGTTTTTAAAAATACTATTTTTTTTCAGTTTTGCCTTGACTTGGCAGTATTTTAAGGATGTTTTCTCTTGTTTACTTTGAAATGAGGACTAACCTTCTCTTTGTAGTCACATATTTGAAATCTGGAAGAAAAATACATTCTTTTTAAAAATTAAAAAAAAATTTATTGTGGAAAAATATACATAGCAAAACTTACCATTTTAACTATGTTTAAGTGTCAGTTCAGTGACATTAAATATTTTCACATTGTTATGCAGCCATCACCAGTACCCATCTCCAGAACTTTTTTCATTTTTAGAAACTGAAAGTCCCTGCCTGTTAAACAGTAACTCTCCATCCTCCTTTTTCCTAGCTCCTGGCAGGCACCATTCTGCTATTTAACTTTCTGTCTCTATGAATTTGACTACTTTAGAAACTGCATATAAGTGGAATCATACAACTTGTCTTTTTGTGTCTGGCGTATTTCACTTAGCATAATGTTTTCCAGCATGTGTTGTAGAATATGTCAGAATTTCCTTGCTTTTTGAGGCCAAATAATATTCCATTGTATGCATATACTACATTTGGTTTATCTACTCATCTGTTGATTGACACCTAGGTTGCTTTCCACCTTTTAGCTGTTTGAATAATACTGGTATGAACATGGGTGTACAGATAGTTGTTTGAGTCCTGGCTTTAATTCTTTTGGGTATATATCAACCAATGAAATTGCTGGATCATATAGTAATTTTACTTTGAATTTAAGAGCTATTAATACTTTCTTGTTTTCTCCAAAGGCAATTCTTCAGTTAGATAGTCCTGAATCTGCTCAGTCAATGTATAGCTTTCTGAAACAAAATCCTCAGAACATAGGTGACCATGTATTGACCTGCACATTATCTCCAAAGATGGACTTATCAGAGGTAAGATTATTTTGTGCCATTTTTTGTGCTTTTGGAAAATGAAGGAAGCATATAGGTCATTCTCCCACAGCTGGAAGATATACTCTGAAAGTAATTTTGAGAATTATTCTTGGGCAGTAGTCATACTGGTTCTGAGTTTAGATATTCTTTTCTTTTAAAAACTTATTTTTCAATTACTATTCCAATTTTCATGCTTTAGAGAACAGTATAAATTTGTCTAAATGAGAATAAATTAGATAATTTGGGGAAAGGTAGCATATTCATTTTGATACTTACAATGGACATATGATGATTCTATATATGTAACACAGTTTACTTCCAGGACGCAGAATCTAGAGTCCATTTTGACTTCCTCCTGCTAACCTTTCTTATTTTATAAGAAATAAGATTTTACAGTTTCTTAGCTTACACAGTAATAATCCATTCAAAACTATGAATAGTTCACCTTTGAAAGAATTAAATTCAAACTCAGATATTTCCTCTTTCTAGTAGCTTTACTGTATCTTAATAGCAAGAAGTAAATAGAGTTTTATGCATGGTGTTGGCATGGTTTTTGTTAATTGGCCAGAAATCTTGTGCTAGCTCAAGAAAAAAAAATCCACTTTCTAAATCCAAATTAAATAAAGCACCTATAAGTAAATGCATCATGACAGGTACTGATTTAAGAATAAATTTGAATGGCTTGTTTAACCTGATAGCAGAAAAATTTTTTAAGTTTTCAGCAATTTTTTCTCAACAGAACATTGTATTTTTAAATTTTTTTGGTTTTGATATGTTTCAAGTTATTACTTTCAACTGTGCAGAGTTACAGTAAACACTGACTGTGCAGAAACTTTTCTTCCAGAATTACGGTCCCAATTTTTTTTTTAAATGGCTGCACCCGGGACATAATGGAAGTTCCCGAGCCAGGGATTGAATCTGAGCCACAGTTGTGACAACACTGAATCGTTTAACTCACTGTGCTGAGCTGGGAATCAAACTTGAGCCTCCTCAGGGACTTGGACCACTGCATTAATTCTTAACACCTTGTGCCACAGTGGGAGCTCCCCAAATTCTTAGACTTAAAAATGAAACAAGTGGAAATTATATGAAACCTCTGCCTGAATTAATGCTCTACTTCCAAAGTCCTTACTCAACCTTATTCTTCCCGTGAATTAATTTGGGGAGCACATCTGACTTATTGTCGAAGTCTCATTAGCTCCACCACTGATAAGCTAGCTTCGTGATCTTAAGCATGTCATATAGTGTCCATTATATCCATTCAACAAATTATGAATTGGATAGTAGAGGCAGGTAAACTAATTTCAAGATACTGTAATGGTCCGTATGAGAAGTAATGAAAGCCTCAGCTAGACTGTGAAACGGAGTCCTGTGTCCAGGTCTTTTTTTTTCTTTTTGTGAACATACCCATGGCTTATGGAAGTTTCCAGGCCCAGGTTGAATAGGAGCTGCAGCTGGGCCTATGCCACAGCCATACCAACACTGGATCCAAGCACAGAATATTAAAATTTGAAGAGAAGAAATGTTCAAAGACATTAGAGGAAAACTTTCTCAGGTGAAGGAACATATTAATCTTTAGATTTTATAAATTCAATGAGTGATCTAAGCAAGACAGAAAATAAGTTCCAAACCAAGTTCTGTGCTTCTGGAAATAATACCTGTACTGATGTTGTGGATGCCATGTCATATTGAATTTTTTGTTTTAGAAAAATTCTTTAGAAAGTATTCTTTAGAGTTGTTTTTAAAGCAGTCCTCTGAAATATCTTCAGCCAGTTTTGTGTGTTTAACTTGTTTTCTCTTATGCATTTGTTTTTCTCTTTTATTAATTTATGAATAAAGAAGCAAGTTAGCTAATACAGGTCTGGTATAGATGTCCTCTACTCTCATATAGGTTTTTGGTTTTGGTTTCTTTTTCCTGTAACAAGTTTCTCTCCTTAAATGGGAAGACTTTATAAACACTGGATGGGGCTAATCAAACTGCCATCTTTAATTTTCTTTGTATACCATTATAGTGTACACTGGATACCTTACCAGGTACCCTAGTGAACAAGGCCTTAACTCTGGTACTCCAACCCCCATACCAGGAACCTCTCTAGACATATTAGTCAGTGTCTTTATAGTACAATTCTCAGTCTTTAACAAAATCTAGAGAAAGGTAGTTCTCAAACGGCACACATGATTCCTACAGAAGACGCCTTCAGCTAGCATGTATAAGTTCTAAATGGCAGATATTTTTGCTCTTCTGTTCAATGATGTATCCTAGCATGGAACCTAAGCACTGAATTTTAATTCCTCCTTTCATTTTGGGCCCCAGGACATTGCTTTCTTGGTGCTTAGGTATGTGTTTAAAAGGATTATTGTTAAATTTTGTCTAGCACTTTTACATGTTTTGAGGTAAAGCTTTTTAAGTCAACTAGTCTCACTTATAAATAGAAATCTTTTGAAATAATAATTGCGCAAAAAAAGATGTTGGTATTTGAGGTTATTTTTATCCTTAGCAAAAGGCTTTTAAAGTTTGAGGTTTTTATTTATATCAACATTATGAAAACTTATTTTTCTTATTAATTGCTGCATGTCATTTATTCTGTATAATCTTACTTAGAGGTCTTTATCTAAAAATGAGAAAAATATTCTAGAACCTGATAATTATGTGGACATAGAAAACTAGCTGTTTTGATATATTTTTAAGGTGTGGATTTGTTTTTGTAGCTCAGATTTTAAGAACTGAAAATACACTGCATTAATGGGTTAAATATTTTAAATCCAGTATAATAGCCTCTAATAAAATGTGGAATTATTATTAACAGGCTGAAGCTGAGAAAGACCCAGAACTAGGGAAAAAAAGGTATGTTGCAAGTTTGCTAACGTTTTTTATGGTATGTGGTCAATTACTGAATTTTATTTCTATATTTAATGGAACTTGATCATCCGTAGCAAAAAGTTCATATTTTTCATGATCCTTTTACGTATATATGAGTGTTATAAGGGTATATTTTGTTTGGGGGATTTTTTTGGCTCTTTTTGATCCGGGGCTTTTGTTGTTGTTGTTTTTGGTCTCTTTCAGGTATTTATTGATTTTGTTAGGAAAAGTGTATAAACGCAGTTTGAATTAAATATATAAATTTTACTGTATGAAATGTTTTGCTAAAACTTGAACAGGTTGACTCTGTTATCTGTATTCTATTCTTCTAGTAGATTTTTCTATTCCAGCATAGGCACAGTAGTAAATTTTAATTTTTTGTGTAATCTTTTTAATTTTTGGTGACTGTTTAGAACCAGAAAGATAATATTTAGTGTGTATTTTTGGTGTGAAAGAAAATGATATTTACACTGCATTATATTTTCAGACATTGAAAGCTTGTTCTTCAGAGTTTACACAAGCTAGTAACTCACAACCTTGTTTTGAACACAAATAGTGTGTCTTCTGGTCAGTGACTTTCTCATCTTGATAAATACCACCTTCAACACCACCCTTGCCCCACCAGTGCTCTTCATTGGGAATCACTGATTGAGAATTCTTTCCCCTCTTTTATTCTAAGTGATTTACCTTTATTTCTTAGTCAGTGTGGTAAGAGCTTATCAATTTGAAAGTTTGTTTAAATATGGAAAGTTCAATTATTTTATCTCATGCACTGCCTAATTAAACAGGATGTCCTAACTGATTTTTCTTCTCAGTAGTAATGTTTATGAGACTTTTAAATGATAAAATGATATTGGGTACATTAAAATATATTGGTAACTTTAAACAATAGGTTTGCCGTATGTGTCTGCACAGACTTTTTTAAGTTGCACATCATCATAGGAAGTGTATTTACATGCCTAAGAAATAATCCCAACAGCAGTGTTTGATACAAAAGCCCACAAAGGGCTGAATAAGTAACAGTGCCACATGTAGTATAAATGGACCTACAGTTTGGCCGCAGTAATTCTGGCTGGTGAGTAAGTAGGCTCTTCCAAAAATCCATTTTATGTATTTTTGACAGTTTCTTTCACATTTGAAAGAATAGTTATTGTATGTGTTTTAATCATTATTTCTCATTGTTTTGACTTAACTGAATTTACAGATAATGATCTAATCTTATAAAATTAATTTTTAAAATTCTAGTGCTAATAATTTCTTTAATTCCCATTTTGCAATCAGTTTTTTTCTGTCATGCGTGACATCAGAGAAAAGATGTGGGATGTGGCCAAATACTTATCTTTATTAGAGTAAACTAATCCTGAGAAAATATTAGTGCTGGGTGTGTGTGTGTGTGTTTTAAGGCAGTTGCGGGTGCTATTTCGTCATGAATATGAACGTCTTGTGTATAATTAATGTAAAGTATTTCCTTTTTAAAAGAAATCTCACGTGGACATATTAATTAATAAAATTCTACATGTTGCCTCTTTTCATTGTCGTCTCCTCCCGCCCGCCATGTGAACATTATTTATTTACCACGTGATTAAAAGTCTCCAAGTAAGGATGCAAGATGAAATTTTCAGCAGTTTATTAATAATGTTGGGAAGTATTCAGTGATCCTCTGAAATAAATGCTAGTCTTTGGTTTATGTCTCAGTCTAAAGTTTCTCAGAGAATGTGTGGTATGGTGTTAATCTTTCTTCCCATGGACAGCTTTTATTGTATACCTTCTCTAAAAGTTTTGAAACCCTGGTTATTATGGAGGGATGGGAGTAGCACAGGTGAGTGGGAAATTAAATACCTATATCCTGAAATTAGCCTTCCTGGAATCCTTTTTTGGGCTATTTCCCAGCATATGATTATGTTTTCTTTGATCTTTTGAAAGACTTTTTTTGACTCTGGTGTTAATAATTTCGTTTATTTGACATTTCAAACTGGCTTTCCAAGCTAACTTGATAAATACTGAAGCTTTTTAGCCAGAAAACCAGACATTAATTTTTGGAAAATGAATCCTATGAGAAAGGCACTCTAATTTTAAAAGGTTGACATACAGGAACAAACATGGAATTAAGTTTTTTTTCCAAGTAGGGTTGTGCTCTCTGAGGTGTGGAACTGCTTATTGATTCAAGTGTATAAAAAATAATAGCTTTTAAAAGTTAATGAAAAACTTTAAATGTGGTGAAGGGGACAAACTGGTTATATCCTAGAACCAGGAGTCAGATTCTCCCTTATTATCCTACTAGTCCAATAAATTGGTATTTTTGTATAGCCCTAATTTGTAAAGCCTTTAGGGTTAATGGGCAGTTCTGTAACGAGGCAGGAATTTGAATTTAATTTTTATTATTGGAAATGAGTTTTATAACTTAAAAATGAAAGCTTATTTTTTGAGAAATAGTATTTACATGATTGCTGTAACTGAATTTCACAACTTATTCTTATCTTTCTCATATTTGTGCTTGGCAGCAAGTTTTATTTTGACTTGTCCTAAGACTTTGGAACACCAAAAGTCAGCCACTGGTGTGTTTTAATATAAGGGATGTGAATTATTTTGAATAAAAACCTTCAAAACTTTTCAGTATACAAAGGATCGCTTACACAAATGAATAGAATATGCAATGATTAAGATCTGTACTGACTTTTAACCTAAATAAACTCCTCAAACTGCCTTAACAACTTTTCTTCAAGAAGTATATCTCTGATCTCAAAAAAGTTTTCTCCTTTGGAAGTTTAAATTTACCATCTTTGGGGGAGGGAGGAATAGTTTATTGGCTTTTAGATTAGACTGTGATATTGTAGCACTTAACTATTTCCAGACTACTGAAATATTACTAATGTTTCAGAACACAGATACACATCCTCTTGCATTAACTAAAGAGTGAGTATATGGCCACCCTTTGAGAAGCATATCAAAGGGGATATCTCACCCCCTCCTTGCTTGAAAAGTAGGAGAAAAAAGTACTTAGATACTCATATGGCATGCTCACTTTCTGGTGTCTTTTTCCAACTGCTTCTTCTAATGTAATTAAAGGAATGTATTTTTTAACCTTTAATTTGTATTGATAGCATGCTGGATATTGTCTTCAGAAGCTAAGATTTTCCTTGTTAACTCTTCAAGATGATCTCTGGAGCATTAATATAAAAATGATTTATTCTGTCTCAGTGGAAATAGTTGAATCACACACCTTTTTTAATGTTGGATTTGGGAAGACCATGATGAAATAAGATCAGTTGTATATATTTGCCATGTATTTCCTCTATTTATTATAAATATTTTTTCTTAAAATTTTAATTTATATGTTAGAGTCTTAAATTATTTTCTATAACTTGAGAGATTTCTTTTAACATATTTCTTCTCATAACCAAAAGGCACATGTTTTATAATAAAACCACATGTTTATGATGAGGTGTTTCTGTCAGCTTTGCCTATAACTTTAAATCTCCAACAGAAGATATTTCCAAAGAAAGTTTTCTTCTAAGTATTACCAGTAAATACAGTTCTTGGGAAATTGAAAACAAATTGTCTCACATTGGGAAAAAAGTAGAGGTGACATGGTTAAGGGTATGGCCTATGAGTTTCCGTTCCTTTTAGGTAAGGCTTATTTATAAACTTTTAAATCATAAGCATGGATCATTAGTTTCACTTCATAAACATATTTTATTATTCAGTTAACTACTGTTGGGAAGATAGGCCCTAATAATAATTCGAGATGTCTCAAATTCACATTTGGCTTTTTAATGTTAGGGGCAAATTTGACACAGAAAGAAAAAAATTGGTTATAACTTACATGAGTAAAAGGATCATATCAGTGGCCAGTAATACCGCCATTACTTCCTTTGAACTAAAAAGAAATCATCAATGCAACGGAGGCTCTTTTTAAAATTTTATGTTGTTTATATATTTACATCAAAACTTCTGAACCATTTTTAATGCTGATTGGCTGGATTTCCCAATGCTTATTGCTAATGCATCAGGAAATCTTAACAATTAGCATTGACTGGATTATTTATGATGGTTGAATTCTCATCATAGTTTGATTTTTGTTTGTGTTTTTGTTTGTGTTCTTTTTGTTTTTAAATACTTTTAGCCCTGACTTGAAAAACAGTCCAGTTGATGAAAGTGAGGTGCAAACAACAACTGATAGTCCCTCTGTTAAACCTAGTGAGGTTGAAGAATCTATTCCCAACATTCGAACAGAAACTTTTGTACAGCAGGAAGAGCTTCGTGAGGAAGAACCTGAAAAAGCACTACGTGACTCTGACTTTGCTATTGAAACGTTGGAAGTTGAAACTCAAGGAGAGGAGGTCAAAGTGGAAATTCCTCTTGTGGCATCCATTCCAGCCAGTATCGACTTATTCACTGAAAATGTAGAAGAGTCTGTTTTGAATCAGCAGGTATATACCAGTGACCTTGAGAAGGAAGAAGCAGAAATTATTAACACCGAAACAGAATTATCAACATCTGATAATGCATTTATAGAAGAAAGGAACATCAAAGGAATTCTAGAAGACTCTCCATCTGAAGCAGAAGCTTTCCTTTCTGGGATTACACAGTCTATGATAGAAGCTGTAACTGAAGTAGACAAACATGAAACTGTTTCAGAATTAGTACCATCTACTTGTGTTGTGGCCTCAGTACCAGGAATTTCCACTGGGGAAGAGCAGGCAGTGAGTACAGTGGGAATTTCTGAAAAAAGTAACATGGATGAAAAGGAGAATGAATTAAATACCAGGGAAACCAGAATGGATCTACAATTAGGAACAGAAAAGGCTGAAAAGAATGATGATAGGATGGTTGCAGAGAAGTTGGAAAAGATTGTGGCTGCAATGAAAGAAAAGCCTGTAGAAAACTCAGTGACCAGGGCATGCCCAAATAAAGGTGTGGGTCAGGCCAATAAACCTGATGAAACTAGTAAAATTAGTGTGCTGGCTGCATCACATGCATCTAGCAGTAAATCAAGCATCAAGGCTGGTATGGCCTCTTCTCTGAAGACTAAAGGTACAGCTTCAAAATCTGAAAACCAGAGAAGTTTTCTAAAATCTGTACTCAAAGGTGAAACAAATGCTGAAAAGAAACTTTCAGCCAAGGAACTGGGTCTACTTAAACCTACAAGTGCCAGGTCAGGCTTGTCTGAAAACAGCAGTAAGTTGAAACCCCTTCAGAGCGGTACCAGAGGAGCCAGTGGAAGGATCTCAGCCCCTCAAGGCAAGGATTCTAAACTGGATTACAGGGATATTACAAAACAGTTTCAGGAAACAGAGGCTAAACCTTCCGTGACGAAACGAGATGACAGCAACAATAAGGTGAGGAGGGTAGGAAGAATGGCTCAGAGTATCTTTGAAGTGATTAGCTCTCTGTTATAGCTAAGGAGTAGGAGGTATAATCTTGTTTTATACTTATATGTCCTCATTCCCTTCGCCCCCAGGCTCCCATTTCCCTTTCTTAAGTGATTCCATCTATTTAAGCCAGTAGACCTAAGCTCAAGTTCATAATTTATTAATAGGTTTGAAATTATTATTTGGATAAAATGTGATCGGAAATATAACTTTGCATTTAAAAAAAAAAATTCTGCAGAGAATCTCCTGAGGTGATTTAGCAATCTGCTTCTGAGTGTAAGGAAACTGTTTTCTCTTTTAAATGGAAGCTTCCTTTATCAGCCTACTGATTGCCCAACCTAGACATTGTGGCTGTAGAGAAGGAAAGATCAGTACAATTGAATTTAACTGTAACTTATGGAGATGATGCCAATACCGTTAATTGTTGACTTAGCTCGATATACCTGTTAAATATTTGTATAATTGACTGTGTTTGGTTAATACTTTGTTTGAATTCTTTTTTGTTTTAAAGACATTAAAAACCTAGTTGTGAATTGTTTTTCTGTATTTCTTATTTAATATTTCAGACTTTGACTGGACAAAACACTAAGAATCCTAAAAGCACGACTGGTAGAAGTTCCAAATCCAAAGAGGTGAGAAACAGCCCACTAACACGGACCCATCTACTCCATCCCAACATAAAAGAGTTATTTCTTCTATGTGGAACTTGTGTCTCTCTTCTAAGAATTAGTTTGATATCGAGCAAGGGACAAGAATGAGGTATTTTATTTTTGACCCCACCATCAGCTCATTTTCTGACCTTGAGGTAGGCTAAATAGTTTGTGTTCTTGGTGTGGAGCAAAATGTTATGCAGGGGTGGAAAGGGAATTAGTTTTGGAAGACACCACCAAAGATAAAGTTATAAACACAGAGTAAAATCACCTGTGTAAAGGAGACTGGCTTTTGACAGGAGTTGTTTACATTCATAGTCCTTTTGAAATGGCTCCATTTAACCTAACTGGATGGGCTCTAAGATTTACGTTCTTGGTACTGACTTCTACTGCCAAATAAACATACTACAGTTTATATTGGGTTGTTTGGTATTTTAGACTTCCATCATTCATAGAATATTTTTTCAATTATTTTAATTTTCCCCCTGGTATGGAATAAATTTGGCCCTGTTTTATTAGGGCATGGATCAATGTTAATAGTTTAAGAATCAGAAGTAAGGATTAAGTTCATTCCATGGCTCACTAAATTGATAGTACAATTGCTTACAGATTCCACCTCCTGCCTCAAAGTTACGGAGTATGTATTCTAATACCATCATTGAATTTACGAGTAATAGACCATCGATAGCATACTAAATGTGTGGGAAGCCTGCCAAAAATTTATTTTCTTGAGTATTGGCACCATTTTTCAAATTACAGATACAATTTTTTTTGAAGTGCATTTATATTTGGCATTAAGTCAGTAATAAATTTTCCATGTAACTTTCTCAAAATATAACCTTTATATAGGCATACTTCAGAATTATCACAAGCTCAGTTCCAACTCACTATAGTAAAGCAAATATTGCAATAAAAGTGAGTCACATGAGATTTTGGTTTCCCAGTGCATATAAAAGTTGTTTATAGGAGTTCCTGTCGTAGCTCAGCAGTTAACGAACCTGAGTGGGATCCGTAAGGATGTGCGTTCGAACCCTGGCCTCGCTCAGTGTGTTAAGGATCTGGGGTTGCCATGAGCTGTGGTGCAGGTCACAGACATGCCTTGGATCCTGCGTTGCTGTGGCTGTGGTGTAGGCCGGCAGCTTCAGCTCCCATTGGACCCCTAGGCTAGGAACTTCCATATGCTGTGGGTACAGCCCTAAAAAGACAAAAAAAAAAGAATTATGTTTATCCTATACAATGGTAAGTGTACAGCAGCATTATGTCTTAAAAAAACCACTGTACATACAAAAATACGTTTTATATATGAAATATATATATATAAATAATGAAAAAATTTGAAATATTGTGAGAATTACCAGCATGTGACATAGAGACGTGAAGTTAGCAAATGCTGTTAGAAAAATGGCACCGGTAGACCTGTTCTTTGCAGGGTTTCCACAAATCTCCAGTTTTTTAAAAAAAATGTAGTATTTGCCAAATGTCATAAAGCAAAGTGCAGTTAAACAAAGTCTGTCTGTATCTTAGTATTACATATCTTAACATATGTATGTTATATATATTAATTGATCAATGGGAATAATCTAGTTGGCTATTAACTTTGTAGTTGCGTTTGAGGTGCTTTTGGTAATCCACAAAGTCTCCAAAACACTTGCTAGATATCATTTAACATATGGAACAGTAAATTCTTTATATTAATTGTTTGATAAATGCTTTAAATGTATTTTTGTGCATCATTTCAACCATATTTAGGAAATAATTGTAATCTTATTGAAATTAAGTAAAGGTGGAATTAAATTGATATTATTAGGATTTTACCTTTGGCACTGTTTACTTTTTGGATTGATTTGTGGGGCTTTAAAAAATGACTCTAATTTCAGCTTTAGGAAACATCTCTACATTGAAATTCTAACAAATGATACATGATGTGCATTTGTTGACTGTTTAGAACCTAGCTATTTATCAGTTGTTGTTCACAATTCTTGGGTTTTTTTTTTTTTTAACCTTTCCAACAGGAGCCTTTATTTCCATTTAATTTGGATGAATTTGTTACTGTGGATGAGGTTATAGAGGAAGTACATCCTTTTCAAGCCAAGCAGAATCCACTAAAGGGAAAAAGGAGAGAGGCCCTCAGAAATACCCCTTCCTCTGAACTTAGCTTAAAGAAGAAGAAGGGGAAAATCTCTGCCCCTCGTGTTGTGGAGGGAGAATTATCTTTTGTAACATTGGATGAGATTGGGGAAGAGGAAGATGCAGCTGCACATCTAGCACAAGCTCTAGTCACTGTGGATGAAGTAATTGATGAAGAAGAAATAAATATGGAAGAGATGGTAAAAAACTCAAATTCACTTCTTACATTAGATGAGTTAATTGATCAAGATGATTGCATTTCCCACAGTGAACCTAAAGATGTTACTGTACTGTCAGTGGCTGAAGAACAAGATCTTCTCAAACAGGAACGCTTGGTAACTGTGGATGAAATTGGAGAAGTAGAAGAACTACCTTTAAATGAGTCGGCAGACATAAGTTTTGCCACTTTAAACGCTAAAGGAGATGAGGGAAATACTGGAAGGGATTCCATTGGGTTCATTTCTTCTCAGATGCCTGAAGACCCTTCTACTTTGGTTACTGTAGATGAAATACAGGATGACAGCGGTGATCTGCATTTAGTGACTTTAGATGAAGTAACTGAAGAGGATGAAGACTCTTTGGCAGATTTTAACAACCTTAAAGAAGAGCTTAATTTTGTTACTGTTGATGAAGTTGGAGAGGAGGAAGATGGAGACAATGATTTAAAAGTTGAGTTAGCACAAAGTAAAAATGACCATCCCATTGATAAAAGAGGGGATAGAAAAAAAAGAGCTGTGGACACAAAGAAGACTAAACTTGAAGCTTTGTCCCAAGTGGGTCCAGTAAATGAGAATATAATGGAAGAAGATCTGAAAACCATGATTGAAAGACACTTAGCAGGTAGATACTTAGAAGTAGTAGTTTTTGTTTTATGAGGGGACTACATTTAAATGTTTTTGAAACATATGTTACAGTATTACTAATGGTTTCACTATGTATTGACATAAGAGGCCAGTAGTTAATTATGACCAAGTGATATTTTCCAAAGAAACATGTTCAAGTTTCACAAATTTCTCTGTGTTCAGAGCAGACTTTACCCCAAGTTACTTATCTCAGGAAAAGATGATAAAACCAGAAAGCATGCTAGAGTACCCACATTAGAACTGGAATGAAAACGGTATGTTTGTATTATTGAGGAAACACAGCTTTTGATAAGTTGAAGGATGTTTATACCAAATTGCCTCTTAGTTTTTCCTTAGACTAAGGGTTTAGAAAACTGGTGAAGTACCATTTTAAATATTTTGATGGAATAGAGTAATAGGTCAGGGAATTCCCATGTGGCACGGTGGCTTAAAGACCTGGTGTTGTCACTGTAGTGGCCGGGTTTGCTGCTGTGGTGTAGATTTGATCCCTAGCCCGAGAACTTTTGTATGCCTAAGGTGCAGCCTCTAAAAAGAATAATAATGTGTCAGGTCACTTTCAGTACTTTAGGGATATCAAAATAATTTCTGATACAAAAATCTTGAAAGATTTAAAAAATACTAGAAAGATCCCACAGAGTTTTGGAACAAAACAGAAAAATATGTATAAGCTCCTTGAGAAGAGCAGAGAGGAAGGTGTAGTTGTGATCAAGATAAATGGGAAAATTAGAGGAGAATACTTAAGACTAATGTTGCATTTTTAAAAATAGAATTCTCCTGTTTTATATTAGAAATCCATTTCCTTCCCAAATTTGAGTAGTTATCTATCTTATTTGCAAAAGTGTTAAAAGTTGTTATTCAGAGTTAAAAGCAATTTAAATACTGTTGCTGTAGCAATAAATTAGACTTTCTCTTTAAAGCTAAAGTGCCAACGAAGAGAGTTAGAATTGGGAAAACACCACCATCAGAAAAAGCTGTTATGGCAGAAGCAGCGAAAGGTGAAGAAGCCTTCCAAATTAGTGAAGGTAAAGCAAGCTTGATAGAAGTGGGGGAGAGAGTAACACAACATGAGGTGGTGGTTAAAGTTCCAAAGATCTATTGTTTAAGAAGAAAAGTAGAAAAACAGTGAACTGTGCAGGAGGTGGGAGTGAAAGAGTGGGGGCAGGCAGCCTTGTAATAAACAGATTTGGATAAAGATTTTTATCTTTATAATTTATAGAGATAATAGAACAATTTATTATCTAGCTCTTTTTTGTGGATGAGATTCCTTGCTTTGTGGATACTGCCAAGCAGTGAGCCAATGAATTAAATAAGCTGTCTTAATATCATTAATACAGTTAATGTTGAAACAAGTAGAGAACAGGATCTAGTGAGAGAGAATACTCCAGTTACTTAAGAAGTTTGTCATCGTGTCCATTACATTCATAGCAAGATGGTGAAGGGGATGAAAAAAAAAAGCACACAGTTCAAGACCTCAAATTTATCAATTCAGAGAAGTAATGGAAAATATCAACTACCAGTACGACTTAAACAGCACTATAAGCATATCCTTTGTACCATTCTCTTTGCAGCATTCTCATTGCCCTCTTGCTTCTATTGTCTTGTTTTCTCTAAGGAAAAACTACCAACTGTGATTCAGTTCAAACTCATTGACTCTGATATTAGCTGGGTCCTCAGTGCTGCTCTCCAGTTTGTTTAGGCCTCCTTCCTTTCCCATTTCCTAACCAGGTGTAATAAAACCCTAAAGCTCTTCTGTTTGTTGTCAAACTGTATTTGTTAAGTTTTTTTCTTTTTAATTTAGTCTTGTTTGACTTCTCTGAATCATTTGTCGATCATATACTCTATCTTCATACTCTCTCTCTTGGCCAAGTGGGTACCCCTCCTTTGTCTTTTCCTCTCCATTAACCCTACCTTGATACCAAGCCATAGTCAGTAGTTTTACTAACAAATGCTTCCAGCATGATTTCATGAGAGATTCCCCACCCCCAGGATTTCTGTTGTGAAGGGCAACTTCGGCTACCTCAGAACTGCCTCATCTCAATGGAAAAAATAGAGAAAGGATCATTTCTTTACTGCTTTTGTAACCATTTATTTCATTAATGGACAATATATTTGACAAAAGAACCTAGCTTAATAAAAAGTCATTTTTTAAACAATGACTGATTACTATTAAAATATTTAAAATATTGTCTCAGTCCGTTTATATATAACGTTTTATTATTATCATTAGATAAAGGAGCCTTTTAGTGGCAGGAACAGATGTGTTTGAGAAAGTTTATTACTTGAGGTTATTTGAATAAATTTTTGTAGCAAGAGATTGGAGACTGTTTTAACTAAATCAAGAGAAGGGAAGCAGCCTTTTTAATCAACTCTTTGGGACTTGATGACTGGTAAAATGCAAGGAATAAGAAGAGTAAATAATGATTTCATAGTTTCTAGCCATGTCCTTAGATTTGGTAAACAGTAGCCCAGTTACATGAGGAGAGCACTGAACTTGAGGTCACAATTCTGTCACTTACTAGCTGTGCAACCTTGGACAGGTCAGTTTCTTACCTCTGCTGGTTTTGCTTTCTCCATCTGAAGAAATAGGGATAACAATGATTTAACCTGCCTGTATCACGTGAGATAAAGCTAAGTGACCCATATGTAAGTGAAAGAGATTTGTCAGGTACCATGCAAATTAGGTATTTCATCTACTGGGGGTAACCAGTTTTTGTCTTCCCCTCCAAATTATATTATGCAGTCTGCTAATAACATTGTGTGCTTCTTAAATGTTAATTCACTTTCTGGGCTTGAATGTTTGTAATTTCACTGGTGATTCGAATAAGGGTCTTAGTCAATTAGTTTAGGCTCATGCTTTTTTTTTTTTTTTTAGTTGGAAGTGCTTAGATATAGGGTATCAGAATTATTTTCTGCTCATGTCCTTTTCTCCTTAATCCACACACTTTTCCAACCCAGCACTTTGCATATACACATTAACTCTCAGTAACGTAGAACTTGAACTTCTTCCATTATCTTTTAATTTTTTTCTCAAACTGTAAAGCTTTAGTCCCATATCCTTAAATTGACTTAATTAGGTTAACAGATTTACCCATTTATTTCTTACATAAAGAGTCTTGCAAAAATAGTGAGGTGGGATTAACCAAGAAAGGCTTACTTAGAAAGATGATCCATAAATTAATCTTGAAGGCAGAGATTATCTGATATTAGCTTCACAAAATCTGCAAATCTATTTTGAATAACTTCTTTTCCTTGAAAAATGTCTTAATTTTTAGTTGATGAAGAACTTGGATTAAAGGATTCAGAACCAGAGAGAAAACGCAAGAAGATTGAGGACTCTTCTTTAGGGAAATCGGTGACACCTGATGTCCCTGAAGGTATGTGAAGTAAAAATTCATTACTGTAATAAGTATTTTGCTGTTTAGACAAGTGATGGGATGAGCTTGTTTAGATGACTCATTTAGAGTGGTAATTAGCAAGTTTTGCACATTGGCATTTCTGAGAACAGTTTATTAAGCTGTGTTTTAATCTGGCAGAAATTATTTTTATTGTACTCTCCAAGTCTGGTTTATGTCTCTGATTTTACTCCTCGTAATTTCTTCGCTGCTTTTTTTTTTGTTTTTTTTTTTTGTCTTTTTGCCTTTATCTAGAGCCGCACCTGTGGCATATGGAGGTTCCCAGGCTAGGGGTCTAACAGGAGCTGTAGCTGCCGGCCTTTGCCACAGCCACAGCAACGCGGGATCTGAGCCGCGTCTGCAACCTTCACCACAGCTCACGGCAATGCTGGATCCTTAACCCACTGAGCAAGGCCAGGGATCGAACCCGCAACCTCATGGTTCCAGTCGGATTTGTTAACCACTGAGCCACAAAGGGAACTCCTTCTTCACTGCTTTGGTAAGAATTCTACTCAACTGGAATTTCCAGGCAGAAATTCCAGTTGAGTGGAAAGAACATGCTGAAAAAGCTTAGCTAGCAAACTTTGTTCGTGGCCAGCCAGGATGAGCTGAGGGGCACAGTATTTGTTTACTCAGTGTATTCCTCAAGCGGACAGTTGCCTATCGTTCTGCCTCTTCTTCCTGTTTTAACAAGTAGATGCCTCAGAGTTTTATTTCAAAGACTTCATCAGGTTCTTTTCCAGTGAATTGCTATCCTGAAAGAATTCTCAGGCATTCCTAGAGGCTCTGAAATATTACAGAATATGTTAAAAAAATAATATATAAACCTTGGTTATGTAATTAAAGGCTTAATTGTTCTTAATCCCTGGATATATAGCAGTGTATATTGTATTTGTATGTAAGTATATACCATGTTTAAGTATGTTTGTCATGTTTAGCTAAATTGCAAACACCTGGACAGATAAATTATCATTAGCTTTTTTTTTTTTTTTCCTTCCTCTTCCCTCTCTCTCTCTTCCTGTCCTCTAGATTTAGATTTTCTTGTACCGAAGGCTGGATTCTTCTGCCCAATTTGTTCCCTCTTCTACTCAGGTGAAAAAGCAATGACAAATCACTGCAAGAGTACACGACATAAGCAAAATACAGAGGTAATTTTTTAAAATTCTTAACAGCTCATCAGGTGGTGATATAAGCAGACTACTAAAGTATACACCCGGAATGTTCATTCTTTCCCTTTGGGAAAACTTTTTAAGGTTTGTGCCAGTTTAGTCCTCTTAAGTTCAAAGTCTTATTCATGTTCTTTACTGTACTTTACTATCCTTTTTCTCTGGCAGCATTTGCCAAAATAGATTCAGCATATCACCAGTCCCACATGACACTCCATTAAAAAGTATGGCAAACTGTATTCTGATGCCCTCTTGCAGAGTCGTGGACATATAGTATAGGAAACTTTCTGAATTGTCCAGCCAAAGAATCTACTTAATTTTAATTATTTAGTCCATTTCCTAAGCTGATTTAGTCACATCCCTCATCCCCTTAGTTGTACATATCTTTGGGGGAAGCATTTGGATTAGAACTCTAGAGAATCGTCATTAGCCATGGTTGAAACAGTGGTTCTGATTGCTTCTGAGTGTTTATATATCCTGTGTATTAAATTTATGGCACAAACACTCATCTAACATTCATTGAACTGTTATTTGCTAGAAACTTATTCAGTCCTCCCCGTAAACTTTATGAGATAAATGCTACTTCCAGTGGTCTAATTTTAAAGATGAGGAAAGAAGCTTAAAGATTATCAAGTCCCAAGGTCATAATAGTGGCACATTTAAGATTTAAATCTACTTTTATTTTATTCTAGGCTCATGCTCTTAAGCATTGTGCTATGCTACTCATGCTTTTAAGTTTTTCATGTCATTTTTCTATTTGAAATCTTCCACTGGCTTTATATTACGTACAGAGTAATATCCAAACTTCTTGCTTTGTATCTACCATGCCCTGCACGATTTTATTCCTTTCTACTTCTCTGACCTCACTGTTTGTTATTGTTCACTATGTTCCAGCTTTTCTGGCTCTCTTTATTTTATTTTTCATACATGAAAGGTCCCTTTGCTGCCTTTGTGCCTTTTTAGTGCTTTTCCTTTGCCCTCTCCCAGCCCCCCTTGTATAGCTGGTTCTTCCCCCCCTTGTAGGTCTCAGCTCACCTAACAGTGTCCCGGAAAGGCCTTTGCCTAAGAAAGACATAGCTAAAGTAGAGCACTCCTCTCACCCCCAGAAAAGAGTCATTCTCATTTACTTTATTGCATTTCTCCTTTGTAATGCTTACCACCACCCAAATTATCTTATTTATTTATTCTTTTTATTGTTTCTCTTCCCCCACTAGAATGTAAGCTCCATGAGGTAAAGGGCCTTACCTACTTGTTGACCACTGATTCCCCAAGCATCAAGCATAATGCCTAGTATATCATAAATATCAGATGATTCATGAATGGAAGGAAGGAATTTTAATGTAAGGCACTGTGTTTCTAATCTTTATTTTATAGGATCACGCTGTTTTAATTTATAAATACAATGAAATATATTAAATATGTTTGTATACACAGCAAAACAACATCTAATAAATATTTTTTATTACAAATTGCTTTTAACAGAAGTTCATGGCCAAGCAAAGAAAGGAAAAGGAGCAGAATGAGGCTGAAGAAAGAAGCTCTAGGTGATTGGGGGAAAGGGGAAAGAATTCATTAGAAATTTGTTTAGGATCCAGTTGATTTGTGTATTTTTGTTATTACTTAATTTGTAATTTTTGTTTCAGAAGCAAATATTCATGTTGTACAAATTTCTGATTGCCCTTGATGTAGAGAGACTGATGGGGAAAGTATGATGGGTTTGATTTTTATATCAAATCATCAGGCATGGAGAAATATCTTTTAGAAGTGTTATAATAAATGTTCCTACTGTATATTTAAAATACCATATTGTGTTTGTGGCTGATTATTAAAGACCTGCTTGCCTTTGATTGCAAATAGGCATCTCTACAACAGCTGTGATTTGGGATTTTTGGGGATTTCTTCATGTATTACTGCAAGTCATAAGCATGACAGTATTTTGACTTTATTTCAACCATCCTTGTACAGAGATGTTTTTGTTTTGGAAAAAATTAGATTACAGCTTGTTTGGCCCAGGTAGTTTTGAGTAAAACTTTGCTTAATTTTTTTTAATGGATTAGGAAAATATGTTTTTGTGCTTCCTTTTTCTACCAGGACCCACCTAAGTTAGGTCCTAGTAATTCATTTAATATTAGCTTGAAACTTCAAAGACAAAGCAGCTTCTGTCTACTTCCTGTGGGTTACAAGAATTGCTTTTTAAACAATTTGAGTTGGAGTTCCTGCTGTGGTGCAGTGGGTTAAGGGTCCAGCGTTGTCTCTGTGGTAGCTTGGGTTTGATCCGTGGCCCAGCACTGTGGGTTAAGGATCCAGCATTGCTGCAGCTGTGGCATAGGTTGCAGATGCATCTCAGATTCAATCTCTGGCTTATAGGAACTTCAATATGCCATGGGTGTGGCCCAAAAAAGGGAAAAAAAGAGCAATTTGAATTATTGTATATTATATTTTAGGGAGTTGTAAAGGCACAAAAAATAATTTGCTGGACACAGCCCTGTACTGTAAGGTTGTAAATGAAACCAAGCTTTAAATGTACCTGTTAAATGTACTGACTTGAATTTTTGATATCTGATTCTTTAGCTCTTCCAAGATTAGAGGGAGGCAATTAACAATAAAGTATGAATGGAGGGAAATAAAAAACAGCTATTTTTTTAGATCTGATTCTCCCATCACAGCAAAAGAGTTACTTCAGCAAGAGTGGATTGAAGAACACAGGCAGCATCTTTTGTTGTTGTTCACCAAACTCACTGCACACTCAGTTCACACTTAGCCACAGCCTGAGCAAAATGACAAAGTACTACGTGCCACAGGCCAAGGGGGTGGGAGGGGATCGTTTGTGAATACCCAGAGTTTGTTGTAATTAAACCCATACAGATGAATGAGGTAATAAGAGGGAGAAGAGCTATTAAGATGTTGGAGCATAGTTGCCAGTAAGTTCAAGAAGCAGAGTAAATAAGACTCTTATTAAAATAAGAGTTTTTTGTGGGGGTGGGGGTGGGGCGCATATGCGACATACGGAGGTCCCCAGGCTAGGGGTCAAATTGGAGCTGCAGCTGAGGCCTACACCACATCCACAGCAATGCCAGATCCAAGCCACATCCACAACCTGCACCACAGCTCACGGCAATGTCGGATCATTAGTGAGGCCAGGGATCGAATCTGTTTCCTCATGGATACTAGTCAGATTCGTTTCCACTGAGCCATGACAGGAACTCCCCTAAATTATTTTTATTTATTTATTTTTTGTTTTTTTGTCATTTTAAGACCACACCCGCAGCATGTGGAGGTTCCCAGGCTAGGGGTCTAACGGGAGCTGTAGCTGCCGGCCTTCGCCGCAGCCACAGCAACGCGGGATCCGAGCCGCGTCTGTGACCTACACCACAGCTCACGGCAACGCCGGATCCTTAACCCACTGAGCAAGGCCAGGGATCGAACCTGCAACCTCATGGTCCCTAGTCGGATTCGTTAACCACTGAGCCATGACGGGAACTCCCCCTTAAATTATTTTTAATATGAAGACTGTCTTCTCTTAGAATTTGTTTTGTGAAAAATTGAGGTAACTCAGTTTTGCAAAGCCATGCTACTCAAAATGTGGTCTTTGGATCTAGTGCCAGTCCATGAACTGTTTGGTACTAGTTTGTGATGACTTAGAAATTGTGTTGAAAAACTTTATTGCAGTTCGACAGAGACTTTATGTCTATTCAGTCCAGTAATAAAAAAAAGTATGAGAGTTTTTATGTTTTTACATTGTTTTCATTTTTAAAAAAATTTTACAAGTGTTAATCTATGATGGGTTGGAAATTGGAGGATAGGGAAATTAAACTGATCCATCACATGGTTTGAGAAGCATGGCTGAAGGGTTTCCCCAGTCTGGATTTTGTTGATTGCAAAATGTTTGGTGGATTCCAACTGTTTAGTGGAATTCTAACATATTCTTCTTATACATTGGTAGTTGAATATGAAACCTTCATCAGAATTTGGTTATTTGTCTTTCTTTTTCGCAAAAGGTGCTTCAGATTGTGTTGTGTCTTCTTGAACAGGAGGAACAAAATATCTGAGTGTTTTCTTTGGGATTTTAGTAGCAGTTGATGCTTAGAGCTTTGATGCATTTGTTCATTAGGGATTAAAAAATGGTAATTTAAAAAATTCATTTATTTGTTTTGCTTTTTAGGGCCACACATGTGGCATATGGAAGTTCCCAGGCTAGAGATTGAATCAGAGCTACAATTGCCAGTCTATACCACAACCACAGCAACACAGGATCCAAGCTGCGTCTACGACCTGCACCACAGGTCACAGCAATTCCAGATGCTTAACCCACTGAGTGAGGGCAGGGATTGAACCCACATCCTCATGGTTACTAGTTGGGTTTGTTACTGCTGAGCCACACTGGGAACAACCCCAAATGGTGATATTTTAATTCTATATTTCTTCTTATATGAATTGGAATACTTGAGTAGAAACTTCCCATCATCTGCCATTTGGTTATTCGGTGGTATGGTTTGTGTAAGAAAGACATGATAAATATTTGATGCTTTTCCTTTATTCACCTTTTTTTTTTTCAAAATGAATTTTATTGGCATCCACCAATTGTGACAAATTTTTTTTTAACTTTTTCTAGTATCCATGTTCCAGCAACATACAACTTTCTGTTGACCTTATTCTGGGAAGTTGGTACCAATAATTAAACAAATTGTACTGTACAAAACTTACAGTTATCTAATATGGCATGATGCCAGTTCTTTCCTTTCAAATGCTTTTTATTTAAGCGTTAAATTAAATTCATGAATTTTAACATATTAGATATTGTAAACCTTTGCAGTATTAGCCTCTTGATGCTCAAATTGTTCCATTTTTGACCTTTTTTGATTTGACTACCATTCTCTCTCTTTTTTTTTTTTTCGGTCTTTTTAGGGACACACCTGTGCCATATGGAGGTTCCCAGGCTAGGGTCGCATCGGAGCTGTAGCTGCTGGCTTACACTACAGCCACAGCAACGCCAGACTTGAGCCGCGTCTGTGACCTACACCACAGCCGCAACAACACCAGATCCTGAGCAAGACCAGAGATTGAACCTGCGTTCTCATGGATGCTAGTTTCCACTGAGACACGACGGGGACTCCCCCCCGCCTTTTTTTTTTCATGTGACTGTCTTTATTGTGATATCCTCTTTTTTTATTTATTTTTTATATGTGATTTTTATTTTTTCTGTTATAGTTGACTTACAGTGTTCTCAATTGCTGCTGTACAGCAAAGTGACCTTGTCATGCATATATATATATATTCTTTTTCTCACATTATCCTCCATCATGTTCCATCACAAGTGATTAGATATAGTTCCCTATGCTATACCACAGGATCTCATTGCTTATACATACTCATTCCTTTTAACATGACACAACTAATTTTCATTCATTCCTTGTTATCTACATATGAAGATGTTGCAGCTTCACCAGTGCACTTCCTGCCCCAGATCTGAAGTCAGCCATTTATCTTAAAAGAACAGTGGTTGCTTAGAGTGTTCATTGCTTCTGTTGGTGTTATTGCTCTTCAGCGGACAAAACTTGCAAGTATATGTTTTGCTTTTAAGATACAATGCATTGTGATAATACTGATTCTTTCAGTGATAATACTGATTCTTTCAGTTCAGTGTCAGGACTTTCAAGTTTTTATTTACCTTTTCTGTCTTAAATCTAGATCTTCATCATCCTATGTCAGGGATTCTGACTCTCAAGGACATCAGGTTGATAGAATTAAACCTTCCCAGAATTGCTTAGCTGAATCTCACATTACGTACATCACAGTCAGAATAACAGTATGAAGACCACAACCAATGATATGATTATTAAAAAATTTTTTTCCAGCTTTTGTTTTGTTTTTAGGGTATACCCTAGTAAGGATATAAGTTCACGTTATAGGGCTTTCAAGTCACTTGGGATAGTTCTTTAGCAGTTACACTGCCATCTAGATTAATATTGAGGTTCATTTTTTAAAATTCATTTTTTTTTTGGAGTTCCCATCGTGCCTCAGCGGAAACAAATCTGACTAGCATCCATGAAGATGCAGGTTCAATCCCTGGCCTCGCTCAGTGGGTTAAGGATCTGGTGTTGCTGTGAGCTGTGGTGGGTCGCAGACACGGCTTGGATCCTATGTTGCTGTGGCTGAGGTGTAGGCCGGCAGCTGTAGCTCCTATTTGACCCCTACCCTGGGAACCTCCATATGCCACAGGTGGCCCTAAAAAGACAAAAACAGCAAAATTCATTTTTGATTTTTATGGATTACATTTTTAAATTTTGTGTTACATAAAACGTCTTACATGGTTTCAAAATCACACTTATAAAACAGGAAATAATCAAAGAAGTCTAGCTACTTTCTCCATTCTTTTGCTTTTCTTCCTGATATAAATAATCTTTCTTTGTTAATTTTGTATTGTGTTTTTTATATACATAGGCAGATTCATATCCATGGGATAATTGGTTTTTAGTACCTATGTCTTTTCATGATTGCTAACCTAAATGGAGACCCAGTGACAGTAAGAACATAAGTTGATAATAGAGGTGGGGCAGGAAATATCTGAATCCTGTGTAAACATAGGGGATTTGCCAGATGCTGAACCTTTTACAGGTCGCAGAACTGCTGAAGTTAGGTTACATTTCATGAGCTGAAGGCAAGTGTACCTTTTGATAAAACTTCAGGATTGTTTTTCTTAAAGTGGTGGTTATAAGAAGACGTCTAGAAAATTTTAAAGGAAAGATAGGGAAATGAGTAAGATATTTGGTGTCACAGACTCCATGAAAAGTAAGGTTCTGTACTTTGCCGCTTTATTCTGCTTTGACATCTATGGATATTTATCAGCAAAACGTTACAGGCTTCTGAGGTACCTACTGAACTTTAAAAAAATGTGTGTGTGTGTGTGTGTGTGTGTGTGTAAATCAGTTCCTATCCTTTTCAAGGGCTTATGTGAAAACAAAGGCATAAAAAGATACTTGACATCACCAATGCTAAATGCTTACTGAGAGATATAGATGTCAAGAGTTAATATATGGAAAAGCGAAATAAATGACAGAGGGAAATTAGTAAAATAGAATTATATTGTTGTAATTTTTCACATTATTTGTGCAGTGGTATAATATTAAGATAGAAGGTAATAAACTAAGAAACTCTACCACTAAAAAAAAAAAATTGGAAATGTTTAGAAAGTCAACAGAAAAGATAGAGTGATTATTAAGAAATAGTCTAACCGCCTAAAAAAGAGAGGGCGAGTAAAGGAGTGAAGAGACAAATAGAAAACTTATAGAAAGATGATAGACTTGAACCTCACCAGACTTGAACCTCACCATACCAGTAATTAATAAATGTCGTTAGACTCTACATTCCAATTAAACTAAAATGTTGCATACTTAGGCATGAATTGAAATTAATTGCTTAGCACATTCTCACTTGTCCAGCTTCTTTGTACTCTAGGTGGGCCCTAAACTTGGAGATGATTTTGCTTTTCTGAAATTTAAGTTTTTTTTAGAAAAAGTAATATAACCTGTGAGATAATGACTTCTGTTACTATAGACATATAAGTAATTGTTATGAGGGAAAAAAAATTCTCATGTAAGATGAGCTCATTTCTCAACTAGGCATTGGAACTGGAGTCAGGAATGAAAAAAGAATTAACATCTGGTAGCGTGTGCACTGGTAGCTTTTAATTCTCATAACCTAGGTGAAATGTGAATGCTGTCCACGTGCCAGACAATGTGCTTCATGTTTTACAGCACTCTCAGTTAATCTTCAGAACAATTTTAGGAAGTAGATGCTATGATAATTCTCATTTACCTTATGAGGAAGCAAGCTCAAAGAGATGGTAAATTGCTCAGGCCGTGCAACTAGCACTAGGATTGAAAAGCAGTACATTTTACCCCAGAGTCTGCTTTTTTCCCCCTCCAGAGTTCTGGTCAGCTGGTTAGAGCCCTTGGGGAACTGAGGAAGAGATGTTCATAGATAAACGTGGCAACGAAGCTGTATCGGCAGGGCCAGGGATCAGAGAAGGAAGGATGGCCTTCCTCCACTGAGTGTGGAGTACTTTGTTTCACTTCACTAACCTGCAAAAGCATCAGCAGATAAGGTGGAAAACCTTGGTAGCTCACTGATAGGAGAAGTCTCTGGTCTCTGGTGGAGTAGTTAATCACTGTTATTTAGAGTTGCCTGTAGCAAATGACAATGTTAAAAAGCAGTTGTATTTTATTTTGCTTTTTAGGCCGCACCTGGGGTATATGGAAATTTCCAGGCTAGGGATAGATCGAATCAGAGCTGCAGCTGCCAGCCTGCTCCACAGCCACAGCAACATGGGATCCGAGCTACGTCTGCAACCTATGCACAGCTCATGGCAACGCAAGATCCTTAACCCGCTAAGTGAGGCCAGGGACCAAACTCACGTCCTCATGGATGCTAGTCGGGTTTTTAACCCACTGAGCTACAACGGAAACTCCTAAAACTCCTAGTTTTTATTATTTTTAAGTTCTTTACAGACTGCCTCCCTACTTGACCTACATGAAATAGAGTCTGCCCATCGCCCTGCCTTTAGTACACCCCTGGCACTGGGGCTGCATTCCTTTAAAGGTGGCAGTCCTGTTGCATCTCCTTGAGCCCTGTGGAACAGCTAGAGCCTTCTGAACCTCTCTCCTGACTTAGCAAGAAAGGCTGCCGGGGGGAGGGGGCATTGGGGCACACGGGCAGCATGCAGAAGTTCCCAGGCAGGGGTCAAACTCACACCCCAGTAGTATCCAGAGCCACAGCACTGACAATGCCAGAGCCTTAACCCTCTGAGCCACTGGGGAATTCCACCAAGAAAGGCTTCTGAGTAGCCAGGAGGGACACCTGGAGTTTACTGGTGTCTTTGAAAGGACTAGATAGAACCTTGGGTAGGAGTGTAACTAAGGCACCACCTCTTACCGAGCCTGGGTGCAGTGAGGACAACCCCTTGACTTCAGGTTTGTGTGCCCCCCACCATTGATCTTAGTTGTATATTAAGGACCAGAGAGATGATGCCTAACTTATAGAGGGCACTTTCAGGGACTGGCTAGGAGCTGCACTCAGGTGTTATCTGAACTTTTCAGGTGTTAAATGAACTTTTTCATTTTCAGTCCTCTAATTCCAGCAGACCTGTTGCCACCACCTTTCTGAGGCAACCCCATGTGGCGAGCTGCCCCCGCCAGGAAAGGAAAGGGTCAAGATAACCCAGGAATGTTGCAAAGGTGAGGTTCAATCTTTGGCACTGAGGTTTGATTATTTTGCAGTTATGGAAGTAGCCCCGTACTTTGCTGTGAGCCACTGGTTCTTATTAAATGTAATCCAGGAGTTCTCATCGTGGCTTAGCGGGTTAAGCCAACTAGTATCCATGAGGATGTGGGTTTGATCTCTGGCCTAGCTCGGTGGGTTAAGGATCTGGTGTTGCCTTGAGCTGTGATGTAGGTCACAGATGTGGCTCAGATCTGGTGTTGCTGTGGCTGTGGTGTAGGCCGGCAGCTGCAGCTCTGATTTGACCCCTAACCTGGGAACTTCCATATGCTGAGGGTGCAGCCCCAAAAAGGAAAAAAAAAAAAAAAAAAAGTGGTCCGGGCCAGCTTTTCTAACTCAGCATTCAAAACTATATTAGAAATTTGAGAAACACTGAAACAAGCTAAACAGAGAACTGTTGAATCTCTCCTTCAGTCTTTGAGCCCTTGATGAAGTAATTGGTTTGTGTTTCTGGCCTTTCTTAGTTGAGAAATACATTGTGTCATTAAACTTGGAATTCTACTCAGTAGGGAGAGCTGCACAAGCCAAGGGAGGCAACTGACCTAGAGCTAGATTGAAGGAAGGCAAAATAATGTCTTCCTTGTGTTCTGCCAGAGCCTTTCTCCTTGAGTAGAATAATTTAGCACGTAAATATTTGAAGCTTCCGATCTCTTGTCCAGCATGTCAATTAAATGGGTATATAATATAGCTCCAAGGCCTGAGAGAGTGGGGAAGTGAGGTGTAGAGGTGATAATGAAGGGTACTTAGGAGGGATTATACATGTAAGTACTGTTTACTTGTGAAGTATTCATTTCTCCCCATTCTTCTACGTATTATTGTCCTTGGGAACCAACATGGAAGCCATCCTACTTCTGGATTTTCAATTCTGAGAGCTAATACATTTCCTGATGTTGAAGTTTTATCAGAGTTTCTCTCAAACTCATACAGCTTTAGATGTTGAGCTGGGGAATTTGAGCTTTATCCCTTTGTCAAAGGAGAATTTGCAGGGAATTTTGGCATGAAATCCTGTATTTAGGAAAACACACATTTACACAGTGACTTTTGTACACCATCCACTTTGGCACTGATGTAAGAGAATAGTTGATTTTACATTCTTTGTCCGATGTATTATTGCTGCTTTCCTTGCTCATTTGTGGCTTCTGTCTGGTAGGCTCGCATCCCTGTTCATCTCCCCAGGCTTGCCCCAGATGTCCACCCACACAGTGTATCTGTCATGTCCTGTGGACCACCCTGATCTACTTTCTCTCTCCTCCTACCTGATTCCTAATGCCAGTGGTTAGGACCTCCACAATGACTAGTTTCCATACTTTTAGGCCGTTTTAGCATCAGGATCTCCGTGCTTGGGGGACATCCGAGGTCACCAAGGCCAGTCCTCAAATGCTTGAAATTCCCGTGGTGTTCTCACCGTGCAATGGCTGTCCACTGAAGTAGTATTTCTGGGTCCTCGGTGCCCCCACTGTGGCCAGTTCCACTTTTAGATAGTTCTAATTATTATAATCCTCTCTTTAGAATTCCAGTCTTATAAAACTAGATGAGATCCAAGAGAAAAGTTATCAGCTCAGTGTTCTTCAGGTTAGGAACTGTTAGATATTTTCTGTTTGCCCCACTAGATCTACTCTTTTATCTTTTTTCCACCCTGCTTTCTGCCCCAGGAGGCTAACCCATGTGGACTGCATCCCTTGACTGTCAGCTTCTGAGTGAGTTTGAATAATGAGGAGGCAGGGCAGGAGCTCAAACAGAGGTCAGTATTTCTCCTGACTCCCTCCCTGAATGATCATCTCAGTCTGCCTTTGTTCTTCACCAAAGATCAATGTTTTCATCAAGGTCACATTCTTTATAGGATTTTCTCCTCTTAGATTCCAATAACTAGTAACTACTGTCACTCATCCTAGGGTGCTGAACTTCCTTTTGTTCCCTTATAGCCTGTTTACACCTCTGTCGGTCCCTTTGTTAAACCTTCAAGTTATCCTAATATCAGTGTATTGTTTCTTCCTTTTTCTCTTTTTACAGCCGCACCTGCAGCATATGTGTTAGGGGGTGAATCAGAGCTGCAGCTGTAGGCTTATACCACAGCCATAGCAACATGAGATCTGAGCTGCATCTGTGACCTATGCTGCAGCTTGCGGCAACACCAGAGGCTTAAGCCACTGAGACACAATGGGAACTCCAGTGTGCTGTTCCTTAATGAGACCTAGACTGATAGAATAGTTGGCACTGCATGTGGCTTCAGGAAACTGTCCTTCAAAACTGAGCTAATATTTTAAAAAAAGATTGTCTTATTAATATCAGATAAATTAGGTTTTAAAGCAAAGTGTATTACATCATGTGATAAATAGATTAATCCACCAGTAAGAAATAGCAGTCCTAAATGTTTAAACACCAAGCAGCAAAGCTTCAAAATACATGAAGCAAAAACTGATAGAGGTAAAAAGGAGAAGTAAGCAAATCTAGTTATCCTGGGGACTTCAACACCCCAATCAATAGAACCTCTATGCAAAAAATCAGGATATAGAAGAACTGAAGAAAAACATCAAGTCAGTAGGATCTAACTGGCATTTACAGAACACTCAGCAGAATACACATTCTTTTCAAGCCACTATAAACTATAAACAAACATACTGTATCTGGGCCATAAAAAACAAACCCTGACACACTTAAAACAATTAGAATAATAACAAATATGTTCTTTGATGATAATGGAATACTACAAGAAATCAGCAACAGGATAACATTAAGAAAATCATGAAGCACTTGGAAATTAAACAGCATACTTATGAATAATCCATGGGTCAAAGAAGCTGTCTCAGACGAGGGGGTGGGGGAAGAAAAGGAATAAAGATAAAAACATCGAAGTCTGTGAGATACAGCTAGTGAAGTACTAAGGGAAATTTCTAGCACTAAGTGCATATGTTATAAAAGAAACATTTCAAGTCTTTAAGTTCAAGAAGCTAGAAAAAGAGCAAAAGAAACCCAAACTGATAAGAAGGAAAGGAGAAATAGCAGAAATTAATGAAATTAAAAAGACTAAAATGAGAAAAAAATTAATGAAACAAAGTTAGTCCCTCAAAAAAAATCATTAAAATTGTTGAACCTCAGCAAGATTCACAGGAAGAGACACAACAGCAAGAAAGGAAATGGTCACAACAGATAGTGCAGCTATTAGAATAATGGAATATTATGAATAATTCTGTGATCAAATTTAACAACTTAGAAGAAATGGACAAATTCTTTGAAGATAACAAACCATCAGAACTAAGCCAAGATAAAGTAGAGAACCTGAATAATCCTAAATTTGAATTTATAATTAACATCTCAAAAAAGATAACTCCAAGCCCAAATGTTTGCACTGAAGAACTTTTTGAAACTTTCAAAGAATTAATCTATACAATTACTTCCAAAACAGAAGAGAATACTTCCTGACCCATCTTATGAAGGATTTACTCCAGATATGCAAGGCTGGTTCAGTATTGTAAACCCAATCAATGGAATCCAACATTTCATCAGGCTAAAGGAGGAAAAAGCCATATGATATCAATTGATTCAAAAGAGGCACTTGTCAAAATTCAACACTCATTCATGGTACAAATTCTCAGTACATGAAAAACAGAAACTTCCTCAAGCTCCAAAGAGGTTCTACCCCACAAAATCTACAGCTTGTATCATATCTAATGCTGAAAGACTGAATGCTTTCCCTCTCAGGAAAACTTTTTTTTCAAATCCAGTAGCGGAGTTCCCTTTGTGGCTTAGTGGTTAACGAATCCGACTAGGAGCCATGAGGTTGCGGGTTTGATCCCTGGCCTCGCTCAGTGGGTTAAGGATCCGGCGTTGCCATGAGCTGTGGTGTAGGTTGCAGACGCGGCTCACATCCCGCGTTGCTGTGGCTGTGGCGAAGGCCGGCAGCTACAGCTCCTGTTAGACCCCTAGCCTGGGAACCTCCATATGCCACGGGTGCGGCTCTACATAAAAAAGGTAAAAAGACAAAAAAATTTAAAAAAAATAAATTCAGTAGCATTTACAATTGCTCCCCCAAAAAAGTTAAAGTATAAATGTCCCAAAGCATGTACAGAAGCTGTATTATGAAAATTATAGAATACTAATGAATGAAATTGATGGAAAGCTAAATAAATGGAGAGATTTATTATGTTCATGAATTGAAACATTCAGCGCAGTAAAAATGTTAATTCTCCCCATGTTGTTCTATAGGTTAGTGCAATTCCTGTCAAAATCCCAGCAAGTTTTTAATTTTTGTAGATATAGTCAAGCTTATTCTAAAGTACATATGGGACACATAAAACTGAAACTGAGGAGAGGGATTGACTAAAATTGTGGAGTCTATCTAAGTGATTGGGAGCTAGGCAGTCTACCTGAGACAGGGTTCAGAGTAATGACTGTAAAGGTAAAGAACTCAAGAGGAAAATGGCTGCACAGAGCCAGAAGTTAGAAGTTTGTAACAAACAATTGAAAAGTGAAAAGAAGAACCAAATAGGAGTTCCCGCTGTGGTACAATGGGTTAAGAATCCAACTGCAGCAGCTGGGGTTGCAGTGGAGGTATGGGTTCAATCCCCTACTTAGCACAGTGGATTAAAGGATCTGGTATTGCTGCATCTGTGGTACAGGTTGCAACTGCAACTCAGATTCAGTCCTTGGCCCAGGAACTTCCTTATGCTGTGAATGTGGTCATTAAAAGAAAAAAAACAAACAAACAATTAATACGACAATGGAAGTGAAAATCACACTAGAAGGAATCCATAGTAGACTAAATGAGGCAGAGGAGCTGATCAGTGAGCTGGAAGGCAGAGTAGTGGAAATCACTGCTGCCAAACAGAAAAAAAGAAGAAGGAATGAAGAGAAAGGTCAGCTCAATAAACATCCAGGACAACATCAGGCACACTAATATTACATAATAGGGGGTCTCAGGAGGAGAAGAGAGAGTGAACAGGGCTGAGAACCTATTTGAGGACATGGTAGCAAAAAATTTCCCTAAGCTGGGAAAGGAAATGGTTACCCAAGTTCAGAAAGTATAGAGTCCCATTTGGGATTAACCCAAAGAGGAACACACCAAGATACATTGTAATTAAAGTGGCAAAAATTAAAAATAAAGAATTCCCACAGTGGCACAGTGGGATCAGTGGTGTCCCTGGAGCACCAGGTTGCAGGTTTGATCCCCAGTCTGGCACAGTGGGTTACAGATCCAGCCTTGCCGCAGCTGTGGCTTGGATCTGATCCCTGGCCCAAGAATTCCATATGCTGTGGGGTGGCCAAAAAAGAAAAAAATAGTTTAATTTTTTAATTAAAAAGAATATTAAAAGCAACAACATACAAAGGACTCACATAAAGCTATCAGGTGATTCTTTTAGCAGCAACTCTGTGACTCAGGAGGGAGCGGCACAATATACTTAAAGAGAAAAACCTACAACCAAGAATATTGTACCCAACAAGGCTTTTGCTCAGATTTGATGGAGAAATCAAAAGCTCTGCAGATAAGCAAAAGCTAGGAGAATTCAGCACCACCAAACCAGCCTACAACAAATGCTAAAGGAATTTCTCCACTTGGAAAAGAAAAGGCAACAAAAATAAAGAAAATTATGAAATGGAAAACTCATTGGTAAAAGCAAACATAACAGTAAAGGTAGGAAATCATGCACACACAAAGCTAGTAAGGAGGTTAAAAGACAAAAGTAGTGAAATTATCTGTATCCACAACAGGCAGTTAAGGCATACATATGAAGAATTAGATGTAAAATATAATATCAAAAACAGTAGTCGTGGAGTTCTCCGGTGGCTCAGCAGGTTAAGGATCTGACCTTGTCACTGCTGTGGTATGGGTCAGTGCTGTGGTGCATGTTCAGTCCCTGGCCCAGGAGCTCCACATGCCACGGGGTGACTAAAAAAAGGGAAAAAAGAAGAAAAGGCAATTCAGTAGGAGAGGAGTAGCCTTTTTAATAAAAGGTGCAATTGGATCCAGCAGCAAAAAAAATCGAACCTCAACCTAAACTTCACAGCTTTTGTTAAAAACTCAAAAAGGATCATGAATTTAAATGTAAAGCTATGAAACTTTCAGAAAAGAGTGTGAGAAAAATCTTAAGGAGCTAGGATTTGGCCAGAGTTCTTAGACTTGACATTGAAAGTACGATCCACAAGAGGAAAAATGGAGAAGTTGGATTTCATCAAAATGAAAACTTCATTTTGCAAAAGACCTAAAGGAATGATAAATACAAATTATAGGCCAGTAGAAAATATTTAAACATTATATATCCGACAAAGGATAGACCTGGCATTTTACCAGAGAATATACATATCACAAAAGCACGGAAAGAATATTAAACATCATTTTCTGTTAAAGAAATGCAAATTAAAATCAAGATATATCAATATGTGATTATCAGAATGGTTAAAATGAAAAACTGTGATAACACCAAATCCTGGCAAGTATTCAGAGAAGCTGAATTATTTCTACATTGCCCATCTGCACAACCACTCCGGAAAATAGTTTGATTGATTCTTTCAAAACTGAAAACAGACTTAGTATATGACCCAGCACTTGTACTCTTGGGCACTTATCCCAGAGAAATGAAGAATTATTTTTAGACAAGAATTTGTACATGAATAGTCATAGTAACTTTATTTGTAATAGTCCTAAAACAGAAGCTTCTGAAATACCACTCAATGACACTCAGTGAGTGGATGTTTAAACAAACTGCATACATCCATACTATGAAATAATATTCAACAATAAGAAACAAACCATTGGGGAATTCCCACTGTGGCTCAGTGGGTTCGGCGGCATCTTGGTAGTGCTGGGACTCAGGTGCCAGCCTGGCACAGTGGCTTAAAGATCTGCCTGACACAGCTGTGGCTTAGGCCACAACTGTGACTCAGATTTGATCCCTGGCCCAAGAACTCCATATGCTGCAGAGTGGTCAAAAGAGAAAAGAAAAAAATAATAAAAAATAAAAAGCATTGATATGTGCAACAACTGGATGAACTTCAGGGAAATTATGCTGAGTGAAAAAAAAGCCAGTCTCTAAAAGATACACGCCATATGGTCCCATTTATGTAGCATTCATAAATAGCAATTAATAAAGATGGAGAACAGATTAGTTATTGATAAGGATTAAGAATAGGAATTCCTTGGTGGCGCAGTGGTTAAAGATACAGTGTTGTCACTGCTATGGCTTGGGTCACTGCTGTGGCACAAGTTCAGTCCCTGGCCTGGAAACTTCTGTATGTTGTGGGTGTGGCCCTCCCCCCCAAAAATGAGAGAGGATGGGTGTAGTTATAAAAGAGTAACATGAAATAGCCTTTGATAGTAGAGTTGAGTATCTTGAACATGGTGGTAGCTATGCAAGGGTACACATTACACATAACAAAATTGCTTAGAGCTATACACACCCATAAGTGAGCGCATATATGACTGGTGAAAATGAAACAGCATTGTGGGTTGTACTAATGCCACTTGATTTTGCTATAGTTCTGTAGTTACGTAAAATGTTAACATGGGAGTTGGCGAAGGGAGCACAGAAGTTTGATGTACATTTCTTTGCAGCTTCCTCTGAATCCATAATTATTTCAAAATGAAAATTTTTCCCACTGGATTCTGGGGTTATATTGGTCATATATTCAAGTCGTACATGGATAACCTCTTTGCCAGGGGTGAACAGGGCATGGTAATCTGGTATGCAGTGTCATCACAGTTATTGCAGTTATCCCTAGTGGCATCACCGAAGGAAGTGCAGGTAAAGAACAGGCAGTGGAAGACCGAGTGTCTGTGGCACTTAGGTCGCTGTGACAATGATAGTGATAATAAAGATTTTAGAGTCCCGTGGTTTCCTATGGCCCCAGTGAGCATAATTAAGGACAAACAGAAAAGTAACAAGCGTACAATTAAAACAGACATGGAGAACCAGAAGGCCTCTGGGGCAGCTTTGAAGGAATTCCTCATCTGCTGTCACAGGGCAGGTAAGAATGAGGTGCCTGGATATGACGCATTCCCCTCAGGAACCTGCCAGCCACTTGGTAGCCAGGTGACTGTGTTCAGCCCCTCCCGTCATGGAGGGTACAGTGCTTTGTCCTCGCCTGGGCTATACACAGATTTGGGGTCTGGATTTGCCTTCCTTGAACTCTTGGCTTCTAAGAGTATCACCATTTGTGGACTTACGGATGCACTTGTCCATCACCATAGAGTAACATCCAGCATCACTTTGATAGAGATATATTTTTTGGTAAATGAACGTGTGGTCCATCCATGGGCTCATGCCCACAGACTTCAACAAGTTTTACCATGTGCTCCATAACGCTGAAGCAGCTGGCTGATAGTTGAATGACCTACTAAAGACTAGTTATGGCACAAATTGGAGACAACATCTTGGGAAGTGTGGGTGTAGGTTCTACAGATGCTTTATATACTTCAGACAGAGGCCAGTGTGTGGTACTATCTCCCAGTGGTTAGAATGTATAGACTTGGAAACCAAGGTGCAGAGATGAGGGTATTCCCTCTCACCATTTTACCCGTTAACCCGCTCGAAGGATTTTTATTTCCCGTCTCTGTGACCTTGACCTCACTCTTTTTGAAAGTCCAAGTGCCCAAGAGAAGAACACATATGTCAGGGGGAAATGACATGATTCTAATGAATTAGAAGCTGAAAGTGACCTCTCACCTGTTGGGGTTCCTCATGCTCTGGATCAACAGATAGGAAAGAGATCATTGTACGAATAGGATGGCTGGTCTTGTTTACCGAGGAAAGACTTAGTTGCTGCTATCCAGTGGGGGCAAGAGAAGGACTCTATATTTGGAACACAGGAGATTCATGGGAGTGCCTCCTGTGAGTCTTGCCCAGTAGCCCTGGTGAGTGGGAAACTGGCAAAATGATAAATGCAAGACCAGCAAGGACTGCAGCCTTTCTGCTGCAGAGAGTCAGCAGAGGATGGAATGAGTAGTGGAAAAAATAAACTTCAATTATTAGCATAGACTTTGTTACCAGATACAGAGGTGGAGAAAGTAGCAGCCATGTTATATGATTCTTTAAAAAAAAAAAAAACTTTTTCCTCCATTATTTTATACACTGGGTGTAACAAACTAAGAATGCTCTGCCACTTCTAGAACTGCTGAGGGACTCGAATATTAGTCAAGATTGGTCTCAGAGCCTAGGCTTGAAGGGAATCATCTTGAAGGAGAAAGTGTTCTCACATGTTAGGGATGCCAGTAGAGTCTGATTTCTGGATCAGTTATCAGGGAACGATTGGGCAAGAGACAAGAGCAGCTGTGAAGTATGGTGACTGGGTAGGAAGCACTGTAGCGTACTTGGTTCTGTTATTTGGTTAGGACATTTGGCTCAGTTCTGCTTTTCTCCAGAGCTTCCTCTGCTATTTTAAAAAAGCCCTTGGGAAGAGTAGGGATTTGCCAGGATGAAGGAGTTAAGTGGGTCCCTGGGTTTGGAGGAGCCTGGTTAATAGAAAATGTTGTGGAAAGACAGAGTTCTACAGAAATCATAGAGTTTAAGCCTTGAAAACCAGCCATCACTCTGGGCAGCCTTCACCCCAAAGCTGATTCTCCCCAGGCTCTTCTGTGTCTGCTTCTGCAATAGATTATTTCTTGGTCAGGATTATGTTCCATGGATCAGGTCTCTTTTTCAGTTCATTTTCTGAGAGATGGAATACTCCATAAGGTAGGTCGAGGTATTACTAGATGTGTGTCCTTTAACTAGTATAACTTCCCCCCAAAGTCCAGAGAGGGGTCTCTCCTCACCTGAATAATCACCTCCTCTAATTACATTCTTCAGTTTCCCCTCTCCTTTAATCATCACCCAGAGACTTTCTTTTGTGAGTCTCGGTGACAATTTCCATGCAGGCGTACAGTGTCTTCTTCACCTGCAGGACTCTCTCCTGCCTTCTGGTTGTTATGCTTCTTTAAACAAGGACAGTCTCTCTCACCGCTTTGCTGGGTTCATATAAATACTTTTACTGTTAAAACCTTAAATACTTCTGCTGTGATCTGCACGTAGCCCCCAAAATTCATATGCTGAAATCCTAACCCCTAAGGAAAAACTTCCCGAGGATGGTATTAAGAGGTGAGGTGTTTAACTCCTAGAGGTTCCACCTTATGAATGGGATTCATGCTTTTTAAAGAGGCTCAGAGATACTCCTTGCCTCCTTCCACCAAATGAGGACACAGTGGGAAGTCTGCCACCCAGAAAAAGAGACCCTTACTCTTCTATATTGGCACCCTGTTGTGACTTCCAGCCTCTAGACTGTGGGAAAAAAATTTCTGTTTATGAACCACCCAGTCTGCGTTATTTTGTTACAGCAACCTGAATGAACTAGGACAGCTTACAACGTTTTTGCAGGTGTTGGAGATCATAAATGTTACCTGTGGCTTCATTTCTAAAGTTCTAATCTGGAGTTCCCGTTGTGGCTCAGTGGTTAACGAATCCGACTAGGAACCATGAGTTTGCGGGTTTGACCCCTGGCATCACTCAGTGGGTTATGGTTCCGGCGTTGCCGTGAGCTGTGATGTGGGTTGCAGAGGCGGCTCGGATCCCTCGTTGTTGTGGCTGTGGCATAGGCCGGCAGCTGCAGCTCCGATTAGACCCCTAGCCTGGGAACCTCCATATGCTGCGGGTGCGGCCCTGAAAAGACTAAATAAATAAATAAATAGTTGTGATCCTATGAAATTAAAGAGTAGCTACATGTTTGAATGGTAATAAAAACAATAGCAATAACTAATATTTATTGAATGCTCACTATACATCAGACAGATATAATGTTTGTAAAGTACTGTATTAGAGTTCTCCAGAGAAATGGAACCAATAGGATGGATATATGGATATATAAATATATATGTATATATAAACATTATATATATATATACATATATATACATATATGTGTGTGTGTGTGTGTGTGTGTGTGTATATATATATATATATATATATATATATATATATATATGAAAGGTTGGCACTTGCATTTATGGAGGCTGAGGAGTCCCAGGATCTGCTATCTGCAAGCCAGTGGCAGCCCGGAAAAGCCAATGATGTAGTTCCAGTCCCAACTCAAAGGGCCAAAAACCAAGGGGTGGGGTGGGACTGGAGGTTGCTGATGGTGTAAGTCCTGATCTGGCCCAAGAACCAGGAACGCCAGTGTCTGAGAGCAAAAGACAGATGGCCCAGCTTAAGCAGAGAGCATATCTGCCCTTCCTCTGCCTTTCTGTTCTAATCGGTCCCTCAGTGGATTAGATGACACCCACCTCCACTGGTGAAGGTGATCTTTGCTCAGTCTAATTCAGATGCTAATCTCTTCCAGAAACAACCTCACAGACACCCAGAAATAATGACTTACCAGCTCACCGGGCATCTCTTAGCCCAGTCAAGTTGACACATGCAGTTCATCACAAGCACTTACCCCATGAAGCAGAGGTTTCCTACAGTATCCATTTTACAGACACACAAATGGGGGCCCGGGAGAGTAAGGTGAGGTGCCCACAGGTATACAGCTAGAGGGTAACGAGAGCTAAGGTTTGAATCCGGGGAGTCTGACTCCAGAGTCGTCCTTTTACACTGCTGCCATTGTCCTTTTCTTGTCTTACTGGTTTTACGGTTTTGAGCTGAATATTATCTCCCTCACCTCCCCTCTTCCAAATGCTCTCTTTTCCCACTTAAAGCCAGTCTTCACACAAACACAGTCTTAGTCCTTGTGAAACATACACCCTCAGGATTCAAGAGTCTATTCACCTGGCACTTTAGGTTATGGGCCAAAGATCCAAAGTCTGTTCTTTGATGCTACCTAGATCAGGGTTTCCTGGTCTTTGGTCTGTGTGAGAATAACTGGGGAGCTTTACACAGCTCGATTCCTGGGCTACTTGCAGAGATTTTGATTCAGTAGATCTAGGAGTACTGAGAAACCCCATGGTGTCTCCATTTTACAGGAAGATTCCAAGGCAGAGGACTTTCAGATCAATCACACTTTAAGGAGCACCTGCTAAATCAAATATTCACTTCTCTTGGTGTCCTTTCCATGCCAAAATCTCAGCCTTCAGCCAAGGAAGAAATACTGAAAATGCCACTTGTTTTGCCTTCTTAACTCCTAGAAATATTCTTTAGACCTTTTCTGCCGGATGTCTCCCCAGGTAGCAACAGGAGTCCTTTGGTGTGGAAGCTGCAGAGAGCAGTAAACTCTGGCTCAGCTGGGCCCCAGGACACAGAGCAGGTGCCTCTCATCCTGCCTCCACCCCATGGTCATCGCTTCTGCAGAGGTCACGTTCTGTCCCTTGGCAGGGAGCCTTCCACCACCAGGACCAGCTTCTTCCCCCCTAACACTGATTTCCCCCAGGAGACCTCACATTTGCTAAGATTGCTACATCCTGGGGTGTTGTAGCCGCTTCCAGAGGATGAGAGCCTCATTTTGGATAAAGGTTAATCCCTATTCTCGCTCCATCACCTTAATTTTGATCTCCTCAGAGGGGCGCTCTCACTCCCCCTCCTCTCTCCCAGCACCCACTACGTCTGCATGCGTGCGTGCGTGCGTGCGTGCGTGTGTGTGTGTGTGTGTGTACGTACGAAGGAGGACCGTTCATACAAGCTTGGCGGCCTTAGCCCCAGGGCTGTGCTCCCTGCACTTCAGCAGAAGAGCTGCTCCCACTCTCTGCTCAGGATGGGCTTTTACGGAGAATTTCAGACCCCAGAGACCCCACCCCTCCATTCTGAACACACTCCTTTCCGGAATAGCAGCCATGCCTGAACAGATAAAAATAAATCGTTTTCTGGAGTTCCCATCATGGCTCAGCGGAAACGAATCTGACTAGTATCCATGAGGACGCAGGTTAAGGATCCTGTGTGGCTGTGGCTGTGGTGTAGGCCGGCAGCTACAGCTCCGATTCGACCCCTAGCCTGGGAACTTCCATATGCCGCGGGTGCAGCCCTAGAAAGACAAAAAAAAAAAAATCATTTCTGTTTACTGGCTGTTTACTAAGCGTTTATTATGGCAGATTCTCAAGAAGATTTCCTTTCATGCAAATCTGAAACCTTCTGGCACCACTGAGAGTTTTTCTCCTCAGGGGAAGCAGATGAGATGACTAGAGTGTGAGTAGGGTCTGTGGTTCTTAGCAAGCCTGACAGAGACCTGTGTGGCGGAGAACATAGGATTCGTGTAGTGTTTACGCAGTCTCTCTTCTGTTAAAATCTGTTGCTGCTTTTCTTCATTCTTTCCATGTTTTATTGGAAAATGGTATTCAACTTGTCCTTTGGTGTCTCAGTGAGGTTGGAAAACTGACCCGCCTTTCCTGCCCTGAAGCAAGAAGCAGTAAAAGTGGTGTGAACACCAGTCCTTTAATAGCAGCCTGGTTGCATTGCCAGAAGCTTGGTGCATTTCTTTCCCATGGCTGCTCTAACCAGTTGTCACAACTGTGATGGTTAAAACCACAAATGTATTCTTTCACTGTTCTGGAGGCCAGAAGTCCAAGCTCAAGGTGTCAGCAGGGCCACACTCCCCCCAGAGACCTAAGAGGAGAATCTGTTTTTACCTCTTCTAACTCCTGGTGACATTCCTTGACTTGTGGCCCCATCTCTCCGATTTCTGCCTCCATCTTCACGTGGCCTTGTGTGTGTGCACCTGTCCGACTTCCCTCTGTCTCCTAATGAAGACATGTGATGGCATGCAGGGCCTGCTGGGATAATCCAGGGTAAACTTCCCTTCTCAAGGTCCTTGGCTTAATCACGTTTTGCCGTATAAAGCAGTATCTCAGGTTCTGGGGATTCGAAATTGAATATATCTCGGTGGAGGCATTTTTCTGATGACCACCCTTGGCTATGAAAGTAGTCATCCTCTACTGTCAGCCCCCAATGATTGACAAGGTGAGGCCATCCGCTGGCCCTGAACAATCCAGACAATTAAAAAATCTCAAAAAAAAAATTGTAATTCCGATTGTGGCTCAGTGGGTTAGGAACCAGACCAATATCCATGAAGATACAGGTTTGATCCCTGGCCTCACTCAGTGGGCGAAGGATCTGGCGTTGCTGCAAGCTGTGGTATAGGCTGGCAGCTGCAGCTCTGATTCAGATCCTAGCCTGGGAACTTCCATATGACACAGGTGCAGCCCTTAAAAAAAAGAAAAGCCTTACCTTCAGCAGAGGGCAGGAAAAGAGTCACATCTCGCATTCAATAGGAAATAAAGAATAAGTAACATTTTGAGCAGCCTCTGTATCCTAATGTGTTGTAATTTCTTAGCTGCTGTGATCAAAAAAGTAAAAATACTATCTAGACCAGAGGAGAAAGGCAGCCTTGATGTGGGAAGACCCTAAAATAGTGCTTTGCATACATTTTATTGGCATTTTATCCTCATCACAAACTGTGATTATATTCATCTTACAGATGAGGAAACTAAGGCTTGGAGATGTTAAATCTGTTGGTAGTTCCCAGTGGTAACTGGGAACTAAAACAGCACCCATGGGAGCTCCTGTTGTGGTGCAGCAGAAACAAATCCAGTTAGTATCCATGAGGATGTGGGTTCAATCCCTGGCCTTGCTCAGTGGGTTAAGGATCTGACATTGCCATGAACTGTGGTGTAGGTCGCAGACAAGGCTCAGACTCCACATTGCTGTGGCTGTGGTGTAGGCCAGAAGCTGTAGCTCTGATTTGTCCCTTAGCCTGGGAACCACCATATGGTGCGGGTGTGGCCCTAAAAAGCTAAATAAACAGGGAGTTCCCTTTGTGGTGCAGCAGAAACATATCCTAATAGGAACCATGAGGTTGCCGGTTTGATCCCTGGCCTCGCTCAGTGGGTTAAGGATCCGGTGTTGCCGTGAGCTGTGGTGTAGGTTGCAGATGTGGTTTGGATCTGGCATTGCTGTGGCTGTGGTGTAGGCTAACAGCTGTAGTTTCTATTAGACCCCTAGCCTGGGAACCTCCATATATGCCACGAGTGCTGCCCTAAAAAAAATAAAAAAATAAAAATAATAATAATAATAATAATAATAATCTAAATAAATAAAATAGCACCCTACTTTCTGCCTCAAGTGCACCCTGTCCTACCAGATTCTTCTACCCAGAACACAGAGCATGTGGCCCCAGAAGACCTGAGCTCATAGAAGCAAAAATGGATTGATCTTGAAGATTCAAATAATTTTTCCTTAAATTGCCCGAGTTGAGAAGGATTATTTATTTCCCAGAGGAGAAACCAAACTGTAATTCCAGAGAGTTTTAAGAATTGAACAAACTTAACTGGTAAATATAGGTAAATCTAAGCAAATATTGATAAAGCTAGTAAATTGTTAGATATCCCTGGAATGAAGCAGGGATCACTTATCAAGACAACAAAGGTAGAAGCCAAAATGGAAAGAACAGATAAACTTAACCACTTGAAGATGTTTAACTTCTGCAGATCAGCTGAGGTACCGGCATAATGGAATTCATATTTAGGTGTTTCTTATGTTGAAGATGACTGACTGCCTATTTAGTACCTCCAGCTAGGGATCCTGATTTTGATATAGTTATGGTGTCTGAGGGTCACTGTGTATCATTGTTCAGTGCATTACCTGTGCAGCTGTACATGGCAGCCCTGATGGTTATTCTCTCATGATGTCTCAAGTGAGGGATGGACCCTTGCTCACAAAAATCCCCCTGACAATAAAACATACACAGACACACACACACCTAGATCTCACCTTACCCTCTGAGGAATTTTTCTGGGCCACATCAAAGCTCTAATGACCACATATTTCTCTTCCTGGCCTAATCCCAACCATAGTTCCAAAGGAGAAAAGGCAAGCAGAAATATGACACTAGTAGCGCTTAATACGCCTTGAATGTCATAGCCAAGGTTCTGTTATAGCTGGAAACAGAACTGTGCTTCAAGTTACCCTAAACAAAACGTGGAGGGATTCACTATAAAGACACGGGACATGTCAATTGGATTCTTGGCTGCTGGCAATAGCGACCAAGCCTGAGCATCCAAGGCAAGAGAGGATTCCAGAAGAGCTGTGGGGGCTCGCAGAATGGAGGGAAGCTGGCAGTCTTGGTTGGGAAATGAATAGAACTCAGGGCGGCAGAAGTCACAGCCGTGATCCTTGGTCCTACAGCAGGAACAGGCTAGTCAATTGCTGGCACCGCAGCTGCCACGTCTGACTTGCTGAAACTCCTTAAGGACTTGCTTCAAGTCCTGGGAGAGAGTGTCTAATGGCCCCAGCCTGGGCCATGCTGCGCAGTGACAGGGAGGAGGAGGAGACCCTGGCTCTGGAACTTCCAGAGAAGCAGGTACTTCCACTCCCTGAGACCACTTACGAGGAGTGGTGAGACGGTGTTTTAGGAAGGAGAGGTTGAAAGCTGGGAGCCAAAAATGACAGATATTCCCCTCCAAGCCATCTCAGCATTCATGGGCAGGAAGACTCATAAGGAATGGGATCCAGAAACAACCAGAAGGGTCTCTTTCTCTCTGTTCCCTCCTCTTCCCCACATCCCCCCCGTTATGATTGCTTTTTCTCTGATTCCAGAACTTTCTCCACTTCTCCATGCCTGTGGCTCCTTCTAAGCCTTTGTTTTATTCGTCTCAGCTCCAGCCGCACGCACAAGCTAGCATCCCTCTGTCCCAATTCCAAATTCTTGGGAGAGATCATTGAATTGGTTCAGTTGAAATCAAATGCCTTTCCCTGTTGCCAGGGGCTGGTCTCAGAACATGGTTCTTTTAAATAGAGCGAATACCCCAAACATGTCCTACATGTTGAGGGATAAAGTTGGGGTGCAGTCCCACTAGGGGTTCATATCTACACAGATGACTGCATAAAAGGTTTGAAGAGAACACGCTGCATGGATAAATAGCGTAGATAAGTTGCAAGAAGGATATTTAACCTATAGGAGTTCCTGTTGTGCGGCAGAAACGAATCTGACTAGGAACCATGAGGTTGCTAGTTTGATCCCTGGCCTCACTCAGTGGGTTAAGGATCCAGCGTTGCAGTAACCCGTGGTGTAGGTCATAGACGCGGCTTGGATCTGGCATTGCTATGACTGTGGTGTAGGCTGGCAGCTATAGCTCCGATTTGACCCCTAGCTTGGGAACCTCCATATGCCACGGGTGCGTCCCTAAAAGAAAAGGAAAAAAAAAATTAACCTATAAAGAAAAGTTTTTTTTTTTTTTTTTTGTCTTTTTGTTGTTTTAGGGCCATACCCGTGGCATGTGGAGGTTCCCAGGCTAGGGGTGGAATCGGAGCTGTAGCCGCCGGCCTACACCGCAGCCACAGCAATTCAGGATCCGAGCCGCATCTGCGACCTACACCACAGCTCATGGCAACGCCGGATCGTTAACCCACTGAACAAGGCCAGGGATCAAACCCGCAACCTCATGGTTCATTAGTCGGATTTGTTAACCACTGCGCCATGATGGGAACTCTGAAAACTGGTTCTTTTCAAATCACTTTAGTCACACTGTATTTGCAAACAGCTAAGGGCTTTTTTAGATCCAGTTTTAACTCTGCCTTACAGCAGGTTCATGTTACTTTAAGCATCTGAATGGAGCCAAACTGTACTTCTTTAAAAATAGACCATAATTTGGGCTTTCCCGAGGTCAGCAGGGCCTCTTGCCTTTCTTCCCAATGAAATTAAGTTTTACTTTCTACTTGGTACCCTTCTCTAAAACTCGAATCTGGCAGACTCCTGCACCTGTAAAGTTTGGTTAAATGGATGAGTGAATGAATGAATCAGCCAACTTACTTCATCCAAGCCAAATGTTTTTTTTTTTTTCCCTCCAGTAACACATAAAGGCCAAGTTCAGCAGCAAGAAACTTGATCTACTCCACCTGCTCACAGAATGTCCCTCCCAATTCCTTCCAGCTTTACTTCCTCCCATCCCCACTTTCAGCATCACGACTCACTTTGAGCCTCTGCTGTAGCTTCTAACTGGCTACACCTCCACTCTGGCCCCTGGCACCCCATTCTCCAAAAAGCAGCCAGAGGGAGATGTTGAAAAGTAAACCGGATCCTGCTATTTCTCTGGACTTGTTGGGCTGTAGGCGGCTTCCCACAAGTCCTGTGTGGTTCTCTTCAGCCTTGCCTCCTCCAACCCTCCCTCCCGCCTGGTCAGCAGTCCAGGCAGGATGTTCATGTCCTCTTCCCAGGACCCTGACCCAGATCACTGCCTCCCTTCTCTTGAAAACTCCCTTGTCCTCTGCCCCAATCTCTGTCTCACCAGAACTCCTAATTGGCCTTCAGAGCTCATCTCACATAGTTCTCCCTGTCTTGGGACTAGATAAAGCTCCCTCCTGTCTGCTCTCATGCACCTCCGTTTTCCATCCACTATTGCACTTGCTGTAATGGTGTCAGATTGGCTTGATTGCTTGATAAACATCAGTTTCCTCCACCGAAGTAGAAACCCGTTGAAGTCAAGGACTATATTAGTTTTCACAGGCTGCCAAAACAAAATGTCACAGACTGGGTGATTTAAATGACAGAAATGTATTTTCTCACAATTCTGGAGGCTAGAAGTCCAAGATCAATCTGTCAGTGAGCAGATATGGTTTCTTCTAAGGCCTCTGTCCCAGCTTGCGGACGGCTGCCTCCTTATGAGGTCCTCACATGGTCTTTGCTCTGCAGGCATGCCTCCCTGGGGTCTGTCCATGCACCCGAATTTCCTTGTCTTCTAAGAACCTGCCAGGTTGTATTAGATTAGAGCCCACTCTAACAGCCTCAGTTTTTTTTTTCTCTTTTTCTTTTTAGGGCTGCCCCTGCAGCATATGGAAGTTCCCAGCCTAGGGCTCAAATCAGAGCTGCAGCTGCCAGCCTACGATGCAGCCTGAGGCAACACAAGATCCTTAACCCACTGAGCGAGGCCAGGAATGGAACCCTTATCCTCACAGACACTGTGTTGGGTTCTTAAACTGCTAAGCCACAAGAACTCCTCTAACAGCCTTATTTTAACTTAAGCTTTTTAAAGGCCCTGTCTACAAATACAGTCACATTCTTCTTCTCTTTTTTGGCCATGCCTGCAGCACGCAGAAGTTCCTGGGCAGGGATTGAACCTGCACCACAGCAATGACAATGCCAAATCCTTAACTGCTAGGCCACCTGGGAACTCCCTCCAGTCGCATTCTTAACTGGGGTCAGCACTTCGGTGTACAGATTTTGGGAGAACAGAGTTCAGCCCCATAACAGGGACACTTGTGTTCGCCCTTGTGTCCCCATCACCCAGGACCGTGCTTGGCATGTTGTAGAACTCTATACGTAACTGTTGAATGAATGATTAAATAAAGTCCCTTCATTTTACTCTTCCCCAAGTGCATATTGTGCTAAATAAAGGCAAGGGAGAGAGGATGTGCAGATTGTAGCAGGTGGACCATAAATGACTCCAAGAAATATGTTATTCTGGTCTTTTCTTCTGTCTTTTTTGGGCCACACCCACAGCATGTGCAAGTCCCCAGGCTAGGGGTCGAATCGGAGCTGTAGCTGCCAGCCTACACCACAGCCAGAGCAACGCCAGATCTGAGCCACGTCTTCAACCTACACCACAGCTCGTGGCAGCGGCAGATCCTGAACCCACTGAGCCAGGGATCAAACCCACATCCTCATGGGTATTAGTCGAATTCGTTTTCACTGAGCCACGATGGGCTCGCCCGTTATTCTGATCTTGAAATCACAGACCTTTGGGGGAGTATCGGTCCCTCCTGGTACCTTCATATCAGGTAAAGCCAGCTCTCTGTCAGCTGCTGACCTTCCTGCCCTGGGAGTGTGTGCTACCCCACAGGCTGCTGGGGAAGAAGGTTTGCTGACAGCTGCACACTCACATCCATCCAAGTGGCCCACTTTAGAAGGTGAGTCACCCAACTGCTGGGAGTGGGTCCACACAGCTCCCGGAAAGCAGTTTAGCAACAGGTACTAAGGCCTAAAAAAAGGCATGTCCTGTGCCCTTATAATTCCAAAGCTAGGAACCCCATCTGAGGAACAAGTAGAGGGTGCTGGAGATGGGTTTTTATATCAAAAAAGATTTCTCACTGTTATGATGCTAAGAAACTGGGAAGAGCCTAAGTGTGCAGCAATAGAAGAAAGCTTTGCGAATGCAGTACATTCAGCCCATAGAAAATTATGTAGCTATTGAAAAAAATCATTTATAAAGAATGTTTAATGATGCAAGAAAGTGTTACCTGAAAAGGGACACAGAACTGCATACACTCAGATCTCAGGTATGCAATAAATACCGTAATTTACATGATTCTACCCCTGCCATTCACGGGGGAAGGCCTGGGCTGGTAAATATCCAAATGTTAATACTGTAATTTTCAGACTCAGCGATTTCTTTCTTTTATGCTTTTGTGTTGAAAGTAGCATGTTTTGTTTTTACAGCCGGAGAAGAGGCGTACTAAGTTTCCAGGCAGCAGGCACTGCCGGTCAATGAAATTCCTCAGCTCCGGTCTTCTCTAGGGAAAGCGCCGGCCCTGCGCCTGCTCCCCTGGGGCGGGCCGGCTGGCTCCGAGGGAGAGTGCTGGAATCCCCGTGGCGGGAGGAGGCGACGCGCAGTGCCGGAGGTGGAAGGTCAGGGGAGGGACCAAGCCTTTTTCTCCTGTCCGGGAGCGAGATCTGGACTGCGCTGAGCGCCCGGAGCTCTGGTCCAGTCCCCAGCCACCGCGGCCGCCGCCCAGTCCGCTGTTCACCGCCAGGTGCAAAATGCCGTGTCATTGGGAGAGTCTGCGGCCGGAGCATTGAATTACAGCTCCGCCGAGCCCGGGTGGAGCGGCGTGGGTGGAAGATGAACAGAAGCCCCTGTTCTCAGAGCGCTCGCTGACAAGCGGGCTAAGCGCAGCCGGGGCGGGGACCGAGTGGAGGCTACTGGAGACCCGCCCGATCCTCTTCAAGAGTCGCTGCCCTGAGCCAGGAGCCGCTGATCCTAACCGGCCTCCCGCTGCCAGCCCTCTCCAGTGAGGGGATCCGCGAGCTGCGCCTCGGCCTTCCGCGACCTTCCCCAGCCCTCCCTGCGCCCTGGGGCGCACGGGGCCCTGACTCGCGCCAGTCATGCTGAGGGTCTTCATCCTCTACGCGGAGAACGTCCACACCCAGGACTCGGACATCAGCGATGCCTACTGCTCCGCGGTGTTTGCAGGTAGGAGGGGCCCTCAATCCCCCTGGACCGGGAGCGTGGGGGTCGGGGAGCGGACGCCGCCTCTCTCCACCCGGGAGAGCACCGGGATGCGAGAGATCAGACTCCTCGCCCAGGACAGAGGGGCTTTGTTGCAAAGACACGCGCCCTCGGGGAGAGGCGACTCAGAGGGAAACTGAGGCGACGAGGGAGAGAGGTGGTTGAGCGGTGCTTCTCCCTGGCCTGGAAGCTGAGCCGGGACTGAGGCTAAGGGGGACCTGGAAGGCGGGGCTCGCATTTCCGCTCGCGCTCTCTTAAAAGAGGGCTTTCTGCGCTGCGGGCTGCAAAGCGACGGACTGCAGGGCTCCCCACCTCTCCCCGGAAGGCTGGTCCCGAGCCTATTTATAATCCACCGCTCTTCCCCGGGCCCAGGCCCGGCGGCTCTGCTCGGCCTTTGCTCGCTATCACAGGCTGGGTTCGCAGGCGAGCGGCTCTGGGGTCAGAGGCACCGCCCACCCCCCAAGGGCTCGACCCTTGCTTTGGGCTCCGGGAAGCGGCGCACGTTGCGGATGGCACTTCAGTCCGCTGAATGAGGCTCCTCTATCAGATTGGGACTTCCGGCCGGGAGGTCTTCTCAGGCCTGTGACCGGACTTCTCTGGAAGGTGAGGGCTGGACCCCGTCTGTTTCTCTGGGACCCCTCTCACGGCAGAGCCAGAACTGGGGTCTCCATAGCTGGGTCTGTGGGTTTGGATTCATATTGGGGGAGAAGGACCTGGGGGCAAGAGACCCCGCCTCCCCACCCACCCTGCAGATTTCCTCTCAGCCTGTATTACCTGCCTCACCCTTTGTTCCTAAGATCTGGCCACATCCCAAGACCTCCAGAAATCCTAGCGTCAGCTTGTCCCTGGCCACCCAGCAGATGTTCCCCTTGCAGTTTCAGGAGCTCCTGGATCTACCTGTTCCCAGACACACGCATACTGGGAGCGCATGTGACACCTGCACCTCCAAGGAGCAGACCCTCAGAGAATGCGGGCACCCCTCCCACACACACACACATTTCCGGGTGTGAGATTTCCAGTTTCTGGTGGAGTCACTGAATGGGCCTGTGGCCTGGAAAGCAGTATGCACCAAGATGGGGGGGGCATGGGGGATAGTGGGAGGTGGCACTCCAGCTGTGGTTTTTTCCTAACATGTTGCTTTGACCTGCTCTGACCAATTTCCCGCAGTTGCTTCCGGAAATGAGCTTTATCAAGGTGTTTCCAGGGGGAGATGAAGGGCGCACACAAGGGCCCGCACACTTCCTCCACATCCTCCCGCTCTGGGCAGGTCAGGTCTGTGGATCACCTGCAGAGCCGGGACTAGCAGCCTGGCTGAGGGCCCTGGGCTTTGAGCTGCAGACCATTCATGCTGTAAATACCTCCCTGGCCCAGAGCAGGGAGGACACCGTGCTGCCAGAGGGAGAACAGACATCATGGGCTTTAAGCGGCAGCCTCCTGCCCCAGCGCCCCTCTGCCAGCACAGTCTTCGCCACTGAGGGCTGAGCGGACTTTGTGAATAGAACCTCTGGATCTGTCCAGAGCGCACATGAAACTCAAGAAGGGCCACCTTGGAGCCCCTGCCTCTGTTCTCAGGGGTCTTGTCTCCTCTGGTGTCCGCTCAGCCTGAACCAGATTTTCCTCCACCTTCTCTGACCACAGCCCCCTCCTCGCACCACCCCCCCCACGCTTGCCTCAGGCTTCCGGGGACCAGGCTCAGAACCCTGGGAAGAGAAAGGAAAGACCGAATCATGAATGGGGAAGCACTTTCTGGCCCCAGAAGTGCTTCCCCACAGGAAGTAGCACTGCTGCGGCTCCTCTCCCGTCCTTATTTCCGCCCCCAGGGTGTGTCTGGGAGCATCACCCCCAACTCTGTCCAGCCCTCAGGGAGCCCCGCCCCCACGTGTCTGCTGTCCTCTGCAGTCCTGCCCTTTGTGGCAGCCTGGCTCCTCTGGGTGGGCTCCCCTTTCCTGGGGAGAAAGGAAGTAGTTTGTGCTGATGCGGACTGACCCCAGCCCGGAGGGGGTTGGCTGGAACCCCCCCCCCCCCCCCCCCCCCCCCCCCCCCCCCCCCCCGCTCCCAGTCATCACAGTCCCTGCCAGGCAGTCATGGGGAGTGCAGTCCCTCCTCCAGCCCTGGCCACAGTCCACCTCCTGCGTGTTGGCCAAGCTCTTAACTCATGTCCAAATTTGGCCTCCCTGAGGCATCCAGGCCTGCTTAGTCTCCTCCCGGCCGGGGCCAGGTTGGTGAATGATGACACAGAAGGGCCTGGTCTCAGGGACACACTACTGGGTACAGAAAGCCCTTCTGGAAATCCTGCCCACACCAGCTGGCCTGGATCTGGCCTTCCCAGACCTGTTAGGTTTGGGGCCCATAGCCCCTCCTTTGGCTACCTGCGTGTGATCTCCCTTAATTTAACAGGTGCCTCTGCGTGTACCTAAATTCACTTCATGTTCGCGGCGGCTTTGTGAGACCCATGGATGGGGATATTATCCCCCTTTTACAGATGGGCAAATAGACCCAGGGAAGTGCAGGGGCCTGGCCAAGGTCACACAGTGGCCAGGGACCCCCCCCCACCCCCATCATCATGCCTTCTGTTGTTTTCAGTGTTCATGCTCATGAATAAGATGTTCTTTGCAAAGCATACCATGTGCTGCCCACACGCTGGGCGCCCAGGACCTGAGCCAGCATGGGGTGGGGGGGTGGGGCGTTCGCGTCATGGGGCGGAGTCAGGGAGGGGGAGTGCAAATCTGCAGGCGGTGCAGCGTGTGAGAAATGACCCAAAGATGGAGGAGTCCAATTTTGAAAATGTGTAGTTGTCACAAGGAGAGAGAATGGTCATTCATTAAGCACAAACAGTACCATTTGCAGATGCTGTTTCTTTAAAACCCTACAACAATCCTATGAAATATGCTTAACTCATATCATGCTTCCTCGGTGCTAGGCACTGTTCTAAAGAGAACTCACTTACTGTGAGTTTCATCGTGTTCAAGTTGGAATTTGTACCAGGCACTTAATTCTCCTAGCAGCCATATATGGTAGTGACTATTACTGCCCCTGCTCTGCAGAAAACTGCACCACAAAGAAGTTAAGTCATACGCTGGTCAGCAGTGGAGTCTGGATTCAAACCCAAACCATCCGGCTCCAGAACCCCATCTTTAACTGCTCTACCATCTCCGTCTGGTCTGAGCTCTGATTTACAAGAGTCAAGCTGTAAAAAGCGGAAGGGCAGAAATGGACCCCAGAGCCAGTCTCTGTCTGCACGTGGCCCCCCACATCCTACCTTATCTCACACATTGTCCCCATTGCCACTTGCTTCCTTTCTCTCTCTCTGTGCTGGAGGATGCTTTCTTATCCCAGAGGGTGCTGCTCTTCTGCATGACCCTCTCTGCATCTCATGGGACCAATCAGTCGCCAGTCGGCCCAGGATGCTAATTCTGGGCGGTACTCTTGTGCCAGACCATCTCAAGGCCTTTGGCAGGCCTGTGGTGGCTGCTCAGGGTCGGATAAGCTGAGGCCAAGGTCACGGATCCTAGGGCATTGAGGTGGACAGGCTGCAGTGTGTGTAGCAGGCACCGGGGGCTCTGGATAAGGACAGTGTGAGCATAGGCCCTAAGCTTAGCCAGTCCAGTGGGGTGGAGGGGCTCCGCAGTGCAGATAGCTGGCAGGTTTGGTGACATTCCAGTGGGATGAGTGCATCAACCAAGAGGGAAAGAAGGATGGTAGCTGAGAGTATTGGCTTCGGACTCAGGCTGCCTGGGATCTTGGATCTGGAATCCCAGCTTGGCCATTTTCCAGCTCTGTGTCTTTGGGCAAGTTGCTTAACCACTCTGTGCCTGTTTCCTCATCTGTAAAGTGTTGGAATCTTTGGAGGGATGGTTCTGAAGAGTTTATGTGCTAATCCACATAAAGCACTTTGAATAGTGCCTGGCACTCAATCCCTATTAACTATTATTACTGTTATGATATATGATCATACATTATATTTAATATAATTATTATTATGACTCACATGTACTAAGAAATCACTGTATACCTCGCTATCTTTTTTGCCCAGTCAGGCCTATCACCATCTCTGTTTGTTCACCTGCTGTCCTACCAGCCTGGGCACAATGAGCTGCGTGATGACTGGCCATCTCCTCTGCCCCAATGACCCTCGTCCTGTCTCCTTCAGCTGCCCCTCCCAGAGCAGTTCCTTCTCAGCCCAAGATATCTGTCCACTTGGCTGATGGCTGACTATGGCCCTCAGCATCGGGCTAGATCGTTCTTGGAGTTATTCTCTTAAGACCTTCTCAGTCCCTCTCCCCAGGCTCAGGTATCTTTCTTTCTCTACTGCCTGCGTGCTCATCTCTTTCCAGATCGGTCCCTTAGGCTGAAGTGTCAGCAGGAAGAGCGCTAAAATCTGTGATACACCTGCTGTGCGCCAGAGGCCAGGCTGGAAGTGCTAGTGTCTGGATTAATCTTCCCAACACCTCTGCGAAGTATCATTCTCTAGATGTCACAGAATTGGAAACAGACTCTGAAAGGTCAAAGCACATGCCTCAGGGCACTGGGCTAGAACTGGGTGGACTGGGATGGTCGCCCAGGGCTGTCTGATTGTTCCTGCTACAGAACAGCTTCTTCCTGATAGTCGTGTGATCATGGCCGTGGCCAGAATCACTTTCGTCTGTGCAGTCTATGCCCGACAGCCCTGGTGGATGCTCAGGTGCTCCTCCAAACCCGCTGGTCGGATTGGAAGATCTGTCAGATACAGAGTCTTGAGTGAATGTGAGGGGAGAGCAGAGAAAGATGCATTTGACAGTCCACGCTCCTGCAAGCTTTGGGACATTGGCCAATGTGACCTGGAGGAATCCTGTAAACTCTCATTCAGGGTATTCATCTCAAGGCTGGTGTCACTGGCAGCAGAGGGGCAGGGTTTATTTGCTTCCTGGACAGCCCATGTCAGGCCTTGAGAAAAAAACAAGACATTAGGAAAACTGAGTAAGAGGAGGCCGGCGGGCCCAGCTCCAAGAGCAAGAAGGGGTCTTCCCGGAAGCAATTCCTCCTTGACTGGTAGGAAGATAGGACTCCAAACAGGTGACAGAAGTGGACAGGAGTCACGAACCCGCATGCCCATGGGAGCGTGGCAGGTGGCGTAAGGCTAGAGGGAGAAGCGCTTGCATATTGGGTGAGTGACGGCGGAGGGGGAGCCGAGATGTACGCTCCCAGCCGCAGGTGCCAGATAATCAGTGTTAGGCAGAAAACTAGGCCTCGTGTGCCAGCTTCTCCGATTTTTTTTTTTAAGGAATGCTCTAAATCCAGATCCCCTTTAGTTAAAGTACAATGTTGTTATAAAACATTGTGTTGATCAAAGACAACAGGTCTACATGCCGGATGTGTCCCGGGGGACACTGGGGGCAGCGTCTGATGCGCAGGGTTTTGCTTGATCTTGGAGTTCGTGGTCCTGGGCTCTCAGAGAACAGGCAACCAGTCTCCTCCCACCTGGGGTTATCAGTCAACACCTTCCGTGACTACGCCGCTGATGGGGCGACGGGGAGAGAGCCTTGGTCCCCTCCCCCCCTTACCTCTTTCAGCCCTGAAATGTCATTGCAGTTAACATGAAGTTGCAAGTAAGAACTAGGCTTGCTGTGCAAACTCAGCTTCAAAGCTGGTCCCCCCCACTTGGTCCCCCGCTACTGGTGGCCCTGTCACCTTCGCAGTGGGGCCGGAGTGGTCCGGGGTGCCAAGGAGCCACCTTTACTGCCTTAGGTGGGATGCAGACCTGGTTGTTGGTTAAGGAGCCCTGTTTAACGGTGGGTCTCTCACCCGTGTAGTGATGGATGTGTAAGCAGCCCTGGCTGGTAAAGTTCTGACCCCAAGGCTGCCAGGACCCTAGATCCTTCTGTCTTGTTGCTCTGCTGTCCTCCGTGGTCCCTTTGACAACATGGTTGGTATGGTGGATGATGTACTTGACTCTCCAGTCTCGGTTCCAGCCGGTGGTGAGGCTGAGCCAGTGGTTTTCAAAGACGATAGTGCTGCCCCCTAGGGGGAATTTGGGGTATGATGATTAGGGATATATTTTCTTTTCTTTTTTCCTTTTTAGGGCCACAATCGCCGCATATGGAGGTTCCCAGGCTAGGGGTCTAATCAGAGCTGTAGCCGTCAGCCTACGCCACAGCGGCAGCAACGCGGGATCCGAGCCATATCTGCGACCTACACCACAGCTCACAGCAACGCTGGATCCTTAACCCCCTGAGCGATGCCAGGGATCAAACCGGCAACCTCATGGTTCCTAGTCAGATTTGTTAACCACCGAGCCACGACGGGAACTCCCTGATCAAGTAGTTTTGATCATCACTTGGTTTCTTGGCCACAGCTAGCGAGTTCTGGGAAGTGCAGTCTATCTACGTGGGTGGCCATGCGTCCTGATAAAAGTCTTTGGAACATTTCTGTGGAAGGAGGGGAGAACATCTCTGGCGGGGGGAAGAATACATTAGGATCTCAACACATTGTCCACGAGCGCTGCATCTCTGGTGCAAGTCCCATGGGGGAGGAAACCCCTTGGAACACCAGGCCCCGGTATGACGTCTCCAAGGGACCAGTCAGCCATTTGATCAGGGAGATGTGAAGGGCAGCCAGGCTGGGAAGCAGGAAGCTCGGATGAGAAAGAGGCCTCAGGAAGTGCTCAGGGAGCAGGTCACCAGCTGCTGCTTTTCTGGTTTACAGAGCTGGTGTGTGCAGACCCTGTTCCTTGGACACAACCCAAGTGTTTGTAAATGTCCCTTGGAACATTCCTCTGGAAATGTTAGACATGCACCTGAAGATTTCCTGTGTCACCTCTGACCGATTAGAGCAGGACAAGGGGCCAGGGTGTTGTGTGCCAGGGGAAAGATGCGAAGCCAGGAATACCTGTGATAGTAAAATATATATATATATATATATTATATATATGTAAATATATATATATAAAATCTCCCAAATAATCGTAAATAACCCCTAGGGTTATTTACTCAAAATAACCCCTAGGGGGCAGCACTATCCCCTTTGAGAACCACTGGCTTAGCCTCATCACGGCTGGAAGGGAGACTGGGAGTCGAGTGTAAGGTCCACCACACCAACTCCAGGGCAGCCCACACTCTACACTGGGAATACCTGGCTGCCTGAGATAGACCTGGCCTCTCCCCTCGTCCACCGGCTCCACCGTCTAGCTAGACATCAAAGCAGTAATAATTACACAAGTAGGTATTGCTTACAGTTGGGATGAATGCAAAGAAGGAAAAGTGCTGATGAGCAGTTCTTTGCCAGAGGACCCATCCTAGACTAGGAGGGAAGTGAGGGCCTGAAGGATGAGTGGGGGAGGCCCTTCAAGAGAGAGGGGAAGGTAGGTGCAGGGAGGTGACAGAGCGCTGCGAGTTTGTAGGAAACTCAGCATGTTCCGAAAACTGAGAAGCCACTGAACCTGGAGTTCAGAGAGTCGGGGCTGAGTGGCTTTACCTTCTTGTATGCGGAGGAAAGGGAGCTGGGCTTCATCCAAAGGGCGCGGGAGGCCTTGGAGGGATTTTAAGCGGAGAAGGGCCTGATTACATTTGTTTTAAGATCACCTGGCTCCAGTGTGAATAATGGACCAGGCAGCCAAGGCCGGAGACTGTGGTGGTGGTAGTGCCACGGTGGTGCTGGAGGCATTTGGATGCTGTGGGCACATAGATGGTACCAAAGTCGTGGGTGTCAGTAAGGATGACTTAGCCTGCAAGCGAGTGAGATCCTATCTCAAAAAGACTTTAATAATAAACAGTCTTAAAGTGATCTTCATTCCTAATACAAATCCTCTTGGGAGGAAACCTCACCAAGTACCAGGCCCCAGGATGAGCTAGAGACCTGGTGGGCTCTGGGGACATGCAGGGTACAGCTCTGCAATCATCCTGTACCCATCCAGGAAAGGCCGACTCCATCAGCTGGAAAGGAACCAGGCGTAACACGGGAACGCATGCTAAGGGCTATAAGCAATTCTCCCGCCCTTAGCGGGGGCGAGGGGACCGAGAGACTGCCATTGGGGATGTTGCAGGGCACCGATGCTCCAGGGAACGCAAGAGAATTTGGAAAGGTTCAGAGGCGCTTCGCGAGGGCTCAAGCGCCTGAGTCTCTCTGGCCACGTGGGCACCAAGGGCGAGTGAGGGCGCTGGCAGGCCGAGGCGAGCGGCGCAGGGGCCGGGGCTCAGGGCGCAGCGCACGCTCCGTCCGCCTGCTCCTCCTTCAGGGTTCACACGCTTGAAATTTCCCGCCGACACACTCTCGTCCCCGCAGCCGGGTCTTTCCCTCCTCCTGCCCTCTCACACAGTCGCCGGGCGCCCACAGCACGCTGGCCTGGGCGCAGAGGGCAGGAGAGCAGTGGATGCGAAGTCGGCGCTGGTGCGCTCGGGGCCGGGAGCGCCGGCCGGGCGGCGAGCCGGGACGCTGGGGGCTCCCGCGAGCAGACCGGCGGGCGCCGCGTCCCAGGGGCACAGCCGAGCAGCGCGCCCCGCGTCAGCCGCGCTTCCATTCCCGGCGGGGGCGGGGACCCGCCGACGGGGGACCAGCGCCCCCGCCGGCGCCCGCCTGACCCCTACCTCGCCCCGCCCGCCACCGGCAGGGCGGATCCCGGCAGGGGCCGGAGGGGAGGGTCCGCCCAGCGGGTGTCCGGTGTCCTCTCCGCGGCCTCTCCCAGGCGTTGGGACTTCTCTGCGGAGGCGCAGCGGAGGCGACAGCTCTCCTTTGGCGCGGCTGCCGTGGAGCCGGGCGCCTGCTCGGTGGGGGCCGGCCGAACCATGCTGAGCTGCCAGCTGGTGAGGGCCAGCAACCTCCCCAGTGTGAAGAAGGACCGGCGCAGCGACCCGGTCGCCAGCCTGACTTTCCGAGGTGAGAGCCCCGTAGCTGCCGCTCCCGGGCGCCCGCGCCCCAGACTGCGCGCGCAGCGCCGGGTCTGTCGCCTTGGCTCTGGCACTGACTCTAGTCCAGGCCGCATGTCAGCAGGGACAGAAATCTCAGAGTCTCAGCTCTGCCTTCTGCAGAGCGGACGAGGAGGATGCAGCCAAGCACTATAAATGCCAGCGCTCTGAAATTTTGGAAGTCTGAAAGTGCCATTATGTGTAAACGGTTACCACTTTTCTAAGAACGACGTGGAGGGGGAATAATGTGCAGGTCTTTAGCGGGCAGTGGCGAGGGTGTGTTGGAGGATGGATGCTGAAGAGAAAAGAATCAGGGTCGCTTAAACCCTGGGCGTGGAGACCGTGAAAGTTGTGTCTTGACTTCATTCATTCTTTGCCCATCTTTCTTCAACACTGGCCATATTGAATCGGCCGTGTTTCAGCTGGGGGAAACGGGATGGAAGAGGGCGGAAATTGCCTTGATACAAGGAATTTTGAGAGTTCAAGGTTTTTTTTTGTTTGTTTGTCTGTCTGTTTTTGTTTGTTTTTTAAGGCAAAGACCCTTAAGTACCTGCATGTAGTTCTTAGGCAAGAGAGGGTCTCTCTGTTTGGAGCTACAAACCACTCGCACCCCGCCCGCTTTCTCGCCTGGCACCCTTAGCCCCCACTTCAAGGCAGACGTTCCCACGGGAGGAGGTGTCTCAGGAGGGGGAAAGGGAAGAGGAAGGATCTGTCAAAATTAAGAGAAGAAACAATGGCTGTGAGTCAGGTCTCCATTTCTGCAAAGAAAGATAATTAGGGAGAGGAGAGGATTTTCCTCTTACCAGTAGGCATATCCTGTGGTTTTGTGGAGTTAAAAACATGGGCAGCCCAAAAGATGCTCCAATAAAGGGACAAGTGACTGGTATTTTCAGGAGGTTTGAAAATAGTGGGGGTACCCAAAAGGGGCCCTTTAGCTCTGACCCACCCTCTCCATCTGCTCCCAAGCCCCCCAAAAGTAATGCTAACCATAGATGAAAGACACAGTTTGGCAAAGGGAGAAGTAACATTAGCTTTTATTCTTTGTTATGGGACCACTCGCATTTTATTCTTTTTTTTTTTTCTTTTTTGAAAAGCAGGGGTCGAAACATTTTAGAAAACTTGGCGATTTGTATTCATTTGGTGGTATTTCCGGGTGCCTACTATGACTTGCAGCTTTCCCTGTCCATCAGAATCTGCCCAAGCCATTAATGTGTAGAAACGATGGGGCTAACACTGGCTGGAAAAGAAGTTCCCTAAGGACCCTGAGCCTAGGATCTGACAGGGGCCTAGGTCTCTCAGTTGGTTTGGACCTCTTTTGAGTCTGTTCACTGCTCTCTTGCCCTGGTTCTCTAACTATTTTGTCATAGCTACTAATCTCCCCATCCTGAAGATAAGGAAATGGAAACCTGGGAAAGTTCTGGGAAGTGCCCTGGTCCTGGCAGGGAGCGCTTGGTGTGGACAGTACCCTTGAGTCTGAATCTACTGAATCTCTTGGCTGTTGCCCCGGCCCAGGTGCCCTGAGCGTGTGCAGCTGCTATCCCCTCCCCATCTCTGCCTTGCCCTCCCTTTATGATGCCTTATGATTTATTTGCACTGACAAGCCCTTAGCAAAGCTTCAATGCCACTTTCTCCAGGAAGTCCTCCAGGATTCTCCTGACTATCTTTAGTTTCTCCTCTGGGGCTGTACAGCACCTTGTTAGGTTTGCAAGTGCACTCAGCCCAGCCAGTCTGTGCTCAATACTTTGCTCCGTAGTTAGGATCCCATGACTCCCTGAGGGTGGCAACCAGAACCGTTTATCTGGATGCCCAGTACTGAGAGCAAATAGGTGGTACTCTGTACTGTGTGCCCCCTTCGGCCCAGCCTCTGGCCGTCTTCCAGATGTGCCTGGGAGTCTCAGCGGTGGTCCTCATGCTTTACCGCGCCTGAGAATCCTCTGGAGGGTGTGCTTCAAAAACAGATTCTTAGGTCCCATCTACAGAGGTTCTGATGCAGCCAGTGTATGTACCCTGAGAATTTACACTTACATACCTGGTGCAGGTCATTTTGGAACCAACTGATGTGAGGTGTGGTCAAAGGTGAAATTAATGTGACACTCCACTCCCCGCCCCACGGGGGTGTTCATGCTGCAGTCTGGGGCCGAGTTGATGTTTAGGGAAAGAGGCTGTTAGATTCAGACCCAGAATTTACAGATCATTTGGTCTGGGGTACTTAGCCCTGTTGCACATCAGAATCAAGTGCTGAGCTTTTTTTTTTTTTGTCTTTTTAAGGCTGCACCTGTGGCATATGGACCTGGGGTCTAGTTGGAACTGCAGCTGCCGGCCTACGCCACAGCCACAGCAATGCCAGATCCGAGCCACATCTGCGACCTACACGGAAGCTCAAGGCAATGCCAGATCCTCAACCCGCTGAGCGAGGCCAGGGCTTGAACCCATGACCTCAGGGATACTAGCGGGTTTGTTACCACTGAGCCATGACAGCAACTCCCAAGTGCTGAGTTTTTAAAAAGACCTCCCTGTCAACCTCCCATCCTCTCTTGAAGCTAAATTTTTAGGGAAGGGGCCCGGATGTAGGTATTTCTTAAAAAAATCTCCAAATGTTTAGGAAGCACAGTTAGGGGTGATAAGGCTTGTGGGAGCCCATCATGGCACAGGGGAGCTGGCCTGCTGGCAGAGAAGCGGCCACACCGTGTGCTGGGCTCCCACCCGCATGCCCACTTGTCTCACAGTTGTTCCCGGCATTCCAGGCTCGGATGTAATTTCAGGACCTGCCTCCCAGAATAGACCATGAGCTCTGGGAGGCCGGATTCCAAGGGCACTTTTTTAGGTTCCCTCTCTTGGGGGCTTCAGAATAGAGGCTCATACTGAATACTTATCACCTCTTTGTTCTTATGTTAATTAATTAACTAGTCCATTAATTAAAACTACCATGACTACCCGGGCCCAGGTAGATATTTTTGACTCACCATTTGTGAATGAGCAGCTTCATTTCCTATGGCATTTAACGATCTGTACCTCTCTTCCGCGCTGCCCATTTTTCACCCTCTAACGTGGTAATTTCCATCCCTTCCTTCATGGACTTCATTCATCAAGCAGGTATTTGTTGACCACCTACTATGTGCTGGGTGCAGTTTGAGGCACTGGGGATGCATCCAGGAGCATAGCCAGATCCCTATTCCCTTGGAGCTCAAACATCTTATTTCCTTGAAGGTCGGAGCTCCTGTGCCCCCACTTGGTGAAGTTCTATCCTGCTTCTCCCAGGCTCAGCAGCCAGAACCCAAGTCATCACTGCCCCTTCCCTTTCACTGCTCCGGTCAGGTCCTCGCTTCCTCCCATCTCTCCACTTGCTCCCTCTCCCTTCCCCCCTCCCCTCTCTGCTGTCTTCTGGGAGTCTCTGGGCTTTGGGCAGGAGCCTGGAGAATCTTACAGAACCGTTGGAAGATGGAGACCCTCCTAAGGGGCCCAGGTGACTCATCTGTATAGGCAAGGGGAGCTGCAGGGGTGCTGAACTCTCTGAATCTAGCTTTTTGAGTATTAAAAGTGACACTAGTGGGAGTGGGGGAGGGAGTGGGACGGACTGAGAGTTTGCGGTTAATAGATGCAAACTGTTACATTTAGAATGGATAGGCGGTCTCCTGGTGGAAAATAATAATAATGATAATAATAATAATAATAAAATGTTCAAGATCCTGTCATGGCTCAGTGCTTAAAGAACCTGACTAGTAACCATGAGGTTGTGGTTTCGATCCCTGGCTTTGCTGGGTGGGTTAAGGATCCTGCGTTGCTGTGAGCTGTGGTGTAGGTCACAGACACAGCGTGGATCCTGCGTTGCTGTGGCTGTGGCGTAGGCTGGCAGCTGTAGCTCCGATTGGACCCCTAGCCTGGGAACCTCCATATGCTGCGAGTGTGGCCCTAAAAAAAAAGACAACAAATAAAATGAAAATAAGATAAAATGATGTCACTCTATTAACATGTACTGGGCTTACTATTGCTAATTTAAAATTAATTCCTAGGAGTTCGTGTTGTGGCTCAGCACTAACGAACTGGACTAGCATCCATGAGGATGCAGGATTCTCAGGGTGTTGGGAGTGTTGCTGGTCTCAGAACTGGCGCTTGCTCAGGATGGCGGCGGTGGGGTCCGTCTCTCCATTCTCCCTTTGTGTGTCTCGCAGGGGTGAAGAAGAGAACCAAAGTCATCAAGAACAACGTGAACCCCGTGTGGAATGAGGTATGCGAGCTTTCCTCCCTGCCTTTGTCTCTGCGGCCTGCCGCTGTCTCTGCAGGGGCGGGTCTGGGGGCTCCGCAGGGGTGGCTCTCTCTGCTGTGTTGGCAGGGACAGGAGGAGGGACTCTGGTCTAGCGAGCCAAGGAAACTCTCCTGGCACCAGGAGCCTGGAAGGAGGGTGGTGCCCCCCCCCCAAGATGTGGATGCGGCCTGGGGAGGAGTGAGGTGCTTTGTTGTCTGGCTCCCTCCAGCCACCTCCGCCCTACAGCCCTCCCCGATTACCAGGTCCTCCTGGGGCTCCTGCCGGCCTCTGCCCGCTCCACCAGCTTTCCACATGTGGCTCCTGGGGGTCTTTGCCAGCCCTGGATGCCTTGGGTGGATAGGGAGCCTCTGCTCTGAGGAGGGGCCTGGGGCTTCTGGAGACCAGAGTGGCACTAATGTATGCTGTCACCAGCGGCCTGGCTTCTCCCTGAGCACATTGATCTTGATCCCCGAGGGCTCTGCAGGGTCACCTGACACCTCCCCCCAGCGGTGCTCCTGGTGACTGGTGGAAGTGAGTTGGGGGAGGGGGTCTCAGGGGTCTGGGCTCCTATTCGCTTCTGCTGCCTTCTGCCCTCACTGTCACTTCTGAAGCGCTGGGACCTGGCTATTCATGGATCCATTCATTCACTCACTCACTCACCCCTCCTTCCACCAGCATCGGTCATGGATGCCTGCTCAGGGCGTGGGGCTGGGAGGGCAGAACCTGTGGAAACAGACACAGCCTCTCCCCACCCC
>PVHT021183519.1:26475489-26541870 GCA_004024745.2 Catagonus wagneri
AGTGCCCAGCCTTGAGTGTCCAGTAGGGGTTCAGCGGTCCCTGCTGGGATGATGAGGTGTGGCTGGCTTAGCTGCCAGCAAGGGTGGGTTCATGCTGGGGTGGGGGAGCGTTCGCTGAGGTCTGGGTCCAAGGATCAGGCCTGGGCTTGCTGTTTTGTGACCCGCTGACAGGGGAGCTGTTGTTTGGGAACTGGGCCAGCTGGTGTCTGGCGTCCCGGCTGTGTTACCCTGGGGTGAGGGGGTGGGGAAGCAGGGAGGGTTCGGAGACCTGGGGCAGGCAGACGAGGGTCTCAGGCTGCCAAACATCTGGAAAGCTCTTAAAAAGCTTGGAAGGGAGTTCCTGTTGTGGCTCCGAGGTAACGAACCCGGCTAGTATCCATGAGGACGCAGGTTCGATCCCTGGCCTCGCTCGGTGGGTCAAGGATCTGCCATTGCTGTGAGCTGTGGTGTAGATCGCAGACATAGCTTTGCTCTGGCTGTGGTGTAGGCCGGCAGCTACAGCTCTGATTCGACCCCTAGCCTGGGAACTGCCGTATGTCACGGGTGCAGCCCTAAAAAAAAAGAAAGAAAGAAAACTTGGGAGAAAAACCCAAGTGCCACGATCTGTTGCTCTGCCGGCCTTGGGTGCAGGGCATGGTATGCAGAGGCCAGGGATGCTTTCCTTGGGCCCTCCTGAGGTGGGGCTGCGAGATGTGGGGGCCTAGGACATCTTGGGTCCATCTTATCCAGCCTGGATCTCAGCAGCCCCCACCCACACAGAGGCAGGGGCTGGAATTAGTTCACACCAAGTTACCCCAACACAAATGTTTTAGGGGAAATAGGCAGCTTCTGACAGGCATGAATGGTGGATCTGCAGGTGGGGGAGGAGCAAAGCTGGGCTTGGGGTAATCCCAGAAGACTTCTTGGAGGAGGCCACATAGAGTGACTCGGAGGCCAGGACCGAGAAGAGGAAGGAGGGCCTTCCAGTGTCCGGGCGTGGAGGGCAGCGGGCTCAGGCCTTACAGGTGGGGGTCAGTCACTGGCTGTTTGTGCCGCCCAGTGAGAAGGGAGCAGTGGGGCTGGTCTGGGAAGGGACCTCCAACACTGGGCTGAAGATAATAATAGCAAATGCACAACAGCTGCTATTTACTAAGAGCTTAGTCAAGTGTCTGGCCCTGTGCTGCATCTTTCTATAAAGATCTTTTAAAATCAGTTAGATGCTGCTCTGATGCTTGTCATTATCCCAGAGGGAAACTGAGGCTCCGGAAGCTTGGGTAATTTCCTCGAAGGCTAGTGATGGCAGAGGTCTCCTTGAAGGGCAGGTCTGCAACGCTCTCGGAATCACTGGGCTCCTGCACCTCTCGGAGGCTCCTGGAAGCCCTGTGGGTGCTGGGCCCTTCTGGTGAGTTCCATTTCCCAACGACTCTGGCATTGAGAAAGCTCAGCAAGGCAAAGGCACACGGAGGAAACGCATGTTTCATTTTCATAATCACATTCAGCATTTTTCAGGCCCTGGGGGGAGATTTTTAAGATTTCTAAGACCAGTGAAGGCAGCTGGGAATGAGAACGTGTTTTTGATCATACATGGGCTGGCTGGCCTTGTGGGTCAGGGGTCACACTCCAGGGGGCATTTACCTTGGGGCCCTCTTGGTGGCCCCTGTGGGTGTCCTCCAGCTCTTAGGGGGAGGCCAGCTCCCTGAAAACCGGTTCCCCACATGACCAAGTTCACTGTGGGGCCAGCGCGCTGGAATTCAGTTCCTCAAACTGAATTTGCAGAAAAGCTAATTCTCAAGATTTCCCAATTTATCAGCAACTTCTAATAACTCCTTGAATGAAATTTTGAGTTGTTCAAGCATTTATCTCAGTTTTGCATTTCTCGCAGTTAAAAATTAAGTTAAATGAAAATGTAGGAGTTCCCGTTGTGGCTCAGTGGTTAACGAATCTGACTAGGAACCATGAGGTTGAGGGTTCGATCCCTGTCCTCGCTCAGTGGGTTAAGGATCTGGCATTGCCTTGAGCTGTGGTGTAGGTCGCAGACACGGCTCGGATCCTGCATTGCTGTGGCTGTGGCGCAGGCCGGCAGCTGTAGCCCTGATTAGACTCAGCCTGGGAACCTCCATATGCTGTGGATGCAGCCCTAGAAGAGGCGAAAAAAGACCAAAAAAAAAAAAAAAAGACAAGAAAGAAAATGTAAGCTTTCAGAAATAAATATCTGAAGCACTTCAGAGGTTGCCCAAATAACCCTGCCCCCTGTGGAAATAGGAGGATTTCAGCTTTGTTGTAGGAGCCAGTGGGGATTTCAGGTTGCGGAGCAGTTTGCTTGGGTGGAAGGCGTGTGAGAGGCGTAAACCTCGTGGGAGAGAGGGAGGGAAGTGGGTACCAGCAACATGCTGCTCTAAGAGCCCGATGATGAGACCGCAGCGTATGCTCATCCCACACGTGAAATGTGAGCAGAGGATCCCAGCTTAACATTATTAAAAATTCCAAAGCTCTAACAGTAAGAAACATTTCCAGGAAGTGCTAAGAGTGACCTGTTCGACGGTGGGGAAGCAGGAGGCAGAGGCTGGAGCAATGAAATCGCAAGCAGAGTGTATTAACCAACAGAGGGGTCGGGCGCTCTGAGCAAGCGAGACTCAGGCTCCCCCCACCTCCCAGGCAGGGGAGTGATTTTTTTTTTTTATAGACAGGGGTCATTCTGTTGAGTCCTGTAGTCTTCGGCCTTGGGGCTACCTTTGTTCTAGGGAACTCAATCCATTCCACAGGCCTGTTCGATAAGAAGGCGTCTGCAAGTCTGGATTCAGCTGCGTTATGCTGATTTTTTTGTCCTTTTAGGTCTCATTTCATTTTCCACCCAAGACAACCACGTGGCATTTTACATTTGGGAAAGACAGCAGGGAAAATTTCAGTGAAGTTTGTTCAATGAATATTTTAAATAGAACACGTGCTCACCGCCCTCAAGTTGTCACCGTCTGGCCAGGGAGCAAATAGACAAATAACAGGCCTGACCGTGACCTCTGACTGCGCTCGGTTTCAGCGAGCTCCACGGGGTTGTCTTGCAGCGGCCCCTTCATTCCTGGCAGTCCTGGGGTTCAGTGAGCTCCTCAGCGGTCCTCCCGCAGTCACCCCCTGCCTCCTCCTCCCCCTCTTCCCAACCTCCATCCTCTGCCTCCATCTGTTTCTGGAGTCCCCTCAATGCTTCCTCATTCCTTTTTTGGGGGCCATGCTCATGGCATGTCAAAGTTCCCTGAGGCAGGGATCGAACCCTTGTCAAAGCAGTGACCCAAGCTGCTGCAGTGACAACACCAGGTCCTTAACCTGCTGGGCCACAAGGGAACTCCGGTGCCGCCTCATTCTTGACAGCCTCTCACTCTCACCCCTCTCCCCGCAGGTCTCTGGCATTGCTTCTTTTCCTCCCTGGCCCCTCTCTTTTTATTATTTCCTCCCTCACTTCTACTATCTTCTCTCCTCCTGGGGTGTTTGACGTTTCTGTGTTTCCCAGGTGAACGGTGGCAGTTTGGGGTGACCTCGTTGTGCCCGACTGGTCTGCTGGCCTGGAGGGGGGCGGGTCTCAGAATCTCTTAGGCTGGGAACTGGGGAGACTGTCTCTGGGCCTCTCCACACCCCACCCACCCTCCCTGATCCAGCTGCAGGGGTGGATCACCTCTGCATCGATAAAATCAGGTTTCAAATGCACGGAAGAGGTAAGATCGCTACTCTGGGTGGGAAACACTCGTGCCAACCCAGCTGGACCGGGTCCTGGATTTGGGTCCCAGGCGTCACCGAACAACTTCCTGTTTCCCCTGGGCTTCTCGGAAGGACGCTGGAGGGCAGCTGACCCTGATCCCTGACCAGCTATTTGAGCCCTGGGATGTTCCGCCCAGAGATTCCTAATCCAGGCTATGCAGTAGCATCACTGGCAGCTTTTGCACAGCCCAGTGCCTGGCCCCGCCCACAGGTTTTGACTTAATTCATTAGGGGTGAGGCCTGTGCATCTTTTCACACCCCCAGGTATTAGGGAACTACCGTGCAGGCTGAAGTGAAAGCCAGTCAGCTCCACTCTGGACCAGTGCTGCTCCATAGAACTTTCTGAGATGATGGACCCGTTCCATGTTGGCTCCTGTAACTGAGGAACTAAACCTTCAACTTAATTTAATTTAATTTTAATTTTAATAGCTGATGGGCACACGTTGTGGCTGCCTACTGTGTAGGACAGCACAGCTCTATATTTTTAGGACAGTGTTCCAACCCTGGGTGCATATTCGAATGACCCGGAAGCTTTGCTATAGATCCGTGTCTGAGGCTCCGCAGCAAACTGATTAAAGGAAAAACTGGAGTCAAACAGGCATGAGCCCTTCTTGAAATTGCCCAGGGGAGGCCAGTGTGCACCAGGGCTGAGCACCCATCCTGTAAGAGCAAACTGGCACTTCTGCAAGGAATTGCTTTCGATTTTTTTCATGGATTAACTAAGAAATAAGTATAACTCTTGCAGTCTTTTATGGATACAGTATTTATTGGTAGCAATAATTAACATACAATAATCATGGGTAAAACGCATCTGTTAAAGTTGTTAAGGAAATGAAAAAATGACTCAAGAATCCTCTTGGTAGCTGTAAACATTGATCTGGGAGTTAGACTTAATAGAAATAATTCCAGAGAAGAAAATTCAAGAATGGAAGGGAGCTATATTTGATAAAGCTTGATATGAACCAAAAACATTTCTTAAAATTCCACACCAAATCGGTGTTGAGACCTTTAAACAGAAAATAATTGTTACCAATGACAATACTTTTGGAATTCCCATCATGGCACAGCAGAAACGAATCCAACTAGGAACCATGAGTTTGTGGGTTTGATCCCTGGCCTCGCTCAGTGGATTAAGGATCTGGCATTACTGTCAGCTGTGCCGTAGGTTGTAGACGTGGCTTGAATCTGGCGTTGCTGTGGCTGTGGCGTAGGCCAGCAGGTGTAGCTCCAGTTAGACTCTTAGCCTGGAAACCTTCATATGCTGCAAGTGTGGCCCTAAAAAGCAGGAAAAAAAAGGGATTTTTGGAGTTCCCATTGTGGCTCAGCGGGTTAAGAACCCAACTGGTATCCATGAGGATGTGGGTTCTATTCCTGGCTTCCCCCAGTGGGTTAAGGATCTGGCATTGCCTTGAACTGTGGTGTAGGTCACAGAGGCAGCTCAGATCCCGCGTTGCTGTGGCTGTAGTATAGGCTCACAGCTGCAGCTTCCATTCAACCCCTAGCCTGGAAACTTCCATATGCCGCAAATGTGGCCCTAAAAGCAAAAAAAAAAAAAAAAAAAAGGGGGGGTGGGGGAGAGAGTTTAATTATAGAAAACACATCCACAAATTAAAAGGGCTTAATTTAATTTGCTATGAAAAATGCCTTTCCAGTAGAAACTAATTAACGTAGGTGTGTTTTTAATTTAAATGTTTGGTAAATGTGAATATAGAAGCAAAAGTCTCCATGGAGTCAAAACATCCATCTGTCAAAACAGCAGGATCAAAGTAATGCTCACTTTGACCACAGCGTAACACTGGCCAGCTTCACTACGCAGTAACACTGGTAGGGTGGCCAGATTCAGCCGAGAAATATACAGCACAGCCATTTAAGCTTGAATGTCCCAAATGTTGCACTAGACGTACTTATATTAAGAAATGACCCATTTTTATCTACAATGTACACTTAACAGGGAATCCTGTCCTCGATCTGGTGACTCTACCCCAGGGCGGTTGTGGACCCAGTCCCCCTTCAATCAGGCAGTACAGAAAGACACCCAGATTTGCACCCAGAATCAGCTAGAAGGCATTTTACTGCCTGTAAAGAAGCGTTCCTTTAGGCGCTCACTATAGCATTTTCTTCGGGATGGTGTGATTCACTCCCATTCTTCAGTGACCTGGTGACTCTATAAAGTGGGGCACCAGGGTTCTCGCAGCCACACGCAGAGCCTTGCCTGCCTTCCCCTGCCCCGCCCTCTGGGTCGTCAGCAAGCTGGGGGCCCGGGAGGCAGCTGGGATGCTCTCCTAAGCACCGCTGCTCCCTGTCCTCCCTCAGCAGCTGCTCCTCTTTCCACCCCGGACCGGGCTCTGTGCGCCGGTCCAGTGGAATGAGTGTGGACTCTGGGAAGAGTCTAGTGTCAACAGCTGCATGGCCTTGGGCAGGTGAGCTGAGCTCCCTGAGCCTGTGTTTCCTCGTCCTTACGGAGTATCGAGTGCAAAAGCACATCTCAGGGACCTGTCAGAGGGCTGTCCATGTGCACAGCAGTTCCTTCCTCCGCGTGCCGCTTGCCATAGCTCCCTCGTGCCACCCTCCTGCTGCCCCAGTTGCTTGAGCTCCACTGACCCAGCCCTTTCCTATCAAAGGCTGCTCTCAGCCAGCAGTGGTTGGAAAAAGGACTCATTCATACCGAAGGGCTGGTGGCAGCCTGTGGCTGAACGTTCTGCTCCTTTTTTTTTTTTTAAACCTTTAAAGGTCGTGAAATGTTTTAGCTTTATTTTTTAATTTTTCAAATGATTTTTATCTTTTCCATTATAGCTGGTTTATAGTGTTCTGTCCATTTTCTACTGCACAGCAAGGTGACCCTGTCCCACATACATATATACGTTCTTTTTCTCATATTATCCTTCATCATGCTCCATCAGATAGTGCCCAGGGCTATACGGCAGGATCTCATTGCTTATCCATTCCAAAGGCAATTATTATTATCTTTTTTTCGTTCAAGCAGAGTTGATTTACAATATTCTGTCAATTTCTGCTGGACAGCAAAGTAACCCAGTCATACGTATATACACATTCTTTTTCTCATTATCTTCCATCGTGTTCTATCACAAGTGACTGGATATAGTTCCCTGTGCTGTACAGCAGGACCTTGCTCCTTCTTAGGAACCAAGGTGCTGCCTCTTTATTCCCCAGACTCTGCTCGGACCCAGAAGGAGGGGGCTGATGGTGAGGATTTAGGCACCGCCACAGGCTGCGAAGAGGTATCTTGGGAAAGTTAAGTCTTCCTGACACAGGTGACTATTTCCTGTGAGGCTGTCACTGAGCCTAGGGTGGGTCTTGGTGCCCCACAGGGTGGAGGTGAGGGTGTGTGCCCTGGTGCCTCTTGGGCTTAATCTGTTGAGGGAACGTGGGGGTTTTGGGGGAGGAGCTGAACGTGAGTCTGTCACACTCAGGGGTGGATGGAAGACGGCAGAGGTGCCTGAGGGGCGGGGCCAGCTAACTGGTGCGTGTCACCCCACCTGGAGTGTGTTGATGTGGTCGAGGGGTCCCATCCTGGCAGGAATGGATGGTCTTGTTTCCCCAGGTTGTCTACATCGCTAAGTAGGCCAGGATGGTGGTGGCTGGCATGAGAGTGGGGGTCAAAGACTTCTTTCAGGAACCCCACTCTCAGCAGCGAGTCTCATTCTGACCCTGTCTGTGACCCGAACCTCTCTGAACCTCTGTTTCCTCATCAGGATAATGCCATTGACAGTCCCTACATTGTCAAGTTGTGACGTTTAGACAAGATAATGTATGGGTGTCAAATGCCTACCCTGAGTTTGGTGCATTGAAGGTGTCCAGTGTGTGGGGGCTTTTGGTAGCAGCAGGATCCATATAGATGCATGTAGACAAACCATGCCAGGAGTTCCTGTTGTGGCTCAGTGGGTTAAGAACCCGGCACAGTGTCCCTGAGGATGTAGGTTTGATCCCTGGCCTCGCTCACTGGGTTAAGGGTCTGGTTATTGCCACAAGCTGCGGCGTAGGTTGCGGGTATGGCTCAGGTCCGGTGTTGCCATTGCGGTGGTATGGGCTGGCAGCTGCAGCTCCCATTCTAGGGACTTGCACACGCTGCAGGTGCTGCTATGAAAAGAATCAGAAACCACGCCGGCATGTGAACGTATGGCAAGCGCATGCCCGCTGTGGCCACGTGCTGTACCTGCACGTGCACCGCCGTATTGCACAGTATGTGCATACATTCTTTTATTTAAAAAAGACTAAAAAGAAAACCCCACAGAAGTATAAGTATTTTATAAACATAAGTAGGTTCCATTTCTAAAATGTTCTTAAGGAAAAAGTGCAAGTTCTCCCATCCAATCCTTCCCTTCCCTCCAGTGGCATCCACTTTTGACCCTTTGGTATGAAACTTTGTCACCTTTTGCAAGCATCTGCTTACATACAGGTGTATACCTTTACTTACACAAAAGTGGAGTCATGCCATCTATGTTGGTCCTCGCCTTGCTTTTCATCATCTTATCATGGATGGTTTTCCCAGGTCAGTGGGTACTGACCAATCCCGTTTTAATAGTTGTGTGGTATTCCCTAGGATGGATCCAACATATTTTATCGCACTGTACCTTATTGACTGGTATTTAGTTTCTTTCCAATTTCTTTCTTGGACCTCCACTGAACATCTTTATCCAAATGTTTTTGTGTCCTTATATGATTTTTCCTTTAGGGTAGGTCCTTAGAAATGGGATAACATTTTCATTGATTCTGCCAGATGATTTCTTAGAATCGTTGTCCTTGTTTATGTCCACCAACAGTGTGAAAAAAAAAAAGTGCCTGTCAATTTTTTAGTTTTTGCTAGTGCCATGGGAAAAAAGGTACTTATATCTTGTGTTTCCTTGATTACTTATAAAGTTGAGCATCTTTCCATGTGTTTATGGCCCATTTGTGTTTCTTCTGTCAGTTGCCTATCCTTGTATTTTGAGTTGCTTGTATTTTTCTTACTAATTCATAGTTTGATTATTTGAGAATCTAATTCATAGTCTGATTATTTGGGAATATTAACCCTTGGTTTGTTTTATGTGTGGAGGGTGTTTTCTCTCTGCTTGTCACCTGTCGGGCACCTTGTCCTGATGTCATTCTTACAGAAATGGCTGTTCATCCAGATGTGCGTGTGTGTGCATAGACAGTTAAAAAGGCAGAGAGGCAGTTTGCTGTGCTCCGAGTTGGGGAAAGTTGGCTTCAGTTCAGCCTCCAGCTTTCAGCAAGCCAGCTGGCAGGGCTCCTACTCTGGGATCCTTGGGAAGCTGTTTGGGGGCGGGAGTATTTACGGTTCACCCTAGCATTGTTCTCAGCCTCAAGTCAAGTGTTGACCAGATCCCTGTTTTCCAAGGATTTGTGTAACTATTTTGTCCTGGATTCTGTCCAAGACATCCTTGGGTTTCAGAATAGTTTTTCTTTTGTCTTTCTCTTGATTGAAATGGAAAACTATTTAGAGTTACCCTTGGGCAGCCCCTGGGGAAATCAGATCCTGGCAGGAAGGCTGCCAGAGGCCAGGTGGGCTGGTGTTTGTATGTATGAAATGACGTGGAGCTCTCCCTCATTTCCTGCCCCTTATGGCACACAGGGCTGGCGCAGGCACAGCTCATGGTGTCTCCCCACCACGGTTCCTAAGCCTCCCCTGAACCTGTGAGTGAGTGAGTGAATGTGTGTGTGTGTGTGTGTGTGTCCGTGTCCTGCCAGGACAGGGGCTCCCTGACTTTCCTGTTGTGCCAACTCACTGAATCTAATGAGGAAGGTACAGCTGAGTCAGTGATGAATGGATTTGTGTTGTAATACATATATTTTTAGTTGACATGTTTTTTCTTAGTTTAAAAGATAGAGGAGGAGAAACTGACTGACGGAGGAGCCCATTCTGGAGCTTGGGGGGAAATACTTTTTCAAATTTACAGAAAAGTGTCAAAAATAGAACAAAGAGCCTCCACATATTCCTTTTTTTTTTTTTTTTTTTTTTTGGCTTTTTAGTGCTGCACCCGTGGCACATGGAGGTTCCCAGGCTAGGGGTTGAATCAGAGATGCAGCTGCCAGTTACGCCACGGCCACAGCAACGCCAGATCTGAGTTGTGTCTGCCACCTACACCACAGCTCACGGTAACGCCGGATCCTTAACCCCCTGAGCGAGGCCAGGGATCGAACCTGCAACCTCATGGTTCCTAGTTGAATTCGTTTCCGCTGCGCTATGACGGGAACTCCAGTCCACACATTCTTTACTCAGATTCACTTGTTACTAATGTCCTATTCCATCGGTTTTACAGTATTCTTTCTCTTTCTCTCTCCTTTCCCTCCTTCCTCTCTTTTTCTCTCTCTCCCATTTGAGGGTACATTATACTCATGGTCCTTTATCCCTGCATACTTTGTGTCTATTTCCTGAGAGTAGGGATTTTTTTTTACACGATCGCAGTACAGTTATCAACTTCAGCAAATGTAACGTGGTGGCCATACTTCTATCTAATCTACCGTTTGTATTTTGATCCTATCAGTTGGCCAGAGAGTGTCTTTTCTAGCACTTCGCTCTCCCTTCCCCAGTCCAGACTCCAGCCTTGAAATTTGTCCTCGTATTTCCATAGCCTCCTTTACTCTGTAATATTTCCATAGCCTTTGTCTTTTATGCCAATTTACATTTTTGAATAACACAATACCCCAACTTTAAAACAATAGAATCTTCCTCATTTGTGGTGTGTCTGATGTTTCTCTCTCGTGATTAGATTCATGAAGAGATTAGGTCACTGACTGCTGGCTGGAATTCATCAGAGGGGTGTTGTGTTTATCTCGGGGTCTGGGGGTGTGTGGGGTCCCTCGTTGGTGATGTTCACTTCAGTTACCCGTCAAGGTGTTGTCTGATTTTTCCACTCTCTCTTTACTGTCCCCCCCGGCTCCTCGAAGTCTGTTAAGAGATGCTTGAAAGCCCTGCAAATATCCTGCTCTTCATCAAAATGTCCTCCTAGACTTAGCATCTGCAGGTGGCTCTCGACTGATTCGGTCTTTACCTTGATGGCTGGAAACTGATTTCTCGTTTGCAGGCAGTCTCTTCACATTTACCAGCCCGGGCTGTGTGGAAAGCCTGCAGGAGGCTCCGATGGTGACGCTGGTCTGACCCCACTGCTGTCACATCTGAATCCTACTCTGTGCCCGGCTCTGGTCACCGGCCAGCCATACCCTCACTGGCGTCTGCCCCCTCGGCCTGTATGTCATCCAGAATGAAAGACCTGTTTCATTCAGGCCACCCTCTGATAGCTCCAAATGCACGGCGTAGACCACTAGACCTCCCAAGCTCCTCTTCGTAGGAGAGTGTAGCCTGTCTACAAAGTACAGTTACTGAGCTCTATAAAATGACCATGCACTCGTGCTCTCCCGTACAAAAGCGAGCAGGCTCATGTTTTAAAACATAGGTTTTGTTATTATAATTAATAGTAATATTTAAGAATGGTTTATTATTATTCAGGTATGGTGAAGCCAACAAATCAGGAGATGATTGCCACTGAAAGGATAATCTGTTGCAGTTCCCAAGAGGAGGGAGCAGGCCGCACCGTGGGGGCCGCACGGGAAGAACCGGGGTCAGTCAGGAGGCAGGAGGAGAGAGGAGAATTCATGGGCAACAGCCTTTATGGTGGTTTTCTTGAAAAGGGGCGGGCAAGGCAGGGTAAGTGGGTTGAGGACTGGCTACTCAGAGTAACTACAGAAGGCTCTAGAGGGGGTGTCTGGAGTTGTGTGGTACCTGGCCCTGAGGTTTTCAGGGCGGGAGACTGTGGCTGAGATGTGAGCGCCCCCTGGAGGAGGTGGTGGGGGGTGTGGGCCCTGCATTTGGCTGGTTTGCATAGGAAAGGTGCAGTTGCAGGTGAGCCCTTTACAATCTTGAGGGATTGGTTGGCCCTGGAAGGGATATTCCCTCCAAAGTGAGCAAAGCCTCAGATGTCAAAACATCAAAATGTGGAATCTAAAAAGACATGACTGGAGTTCCTGTCGTGGCTCAGCTGAAACGAATCTGACTAGGATCTATGAGGATGCAGATTCGATCCCTGCCCTCCCTCGGTGGATTAGGATCCTGGTGTTGACGCGAGCTGTGGTGTAGGTTGCAGACGTGGCTCAGATCAGACGTTGCTGTAGCTGTGGTATAGGTCAGTGGCTACAGTTCCTATTCGACCCCTGGCTTGGGAACCTCCATATGCCCCAGGGCAGCCCTAAGAGACTAAAAAAAAAAAAGGACATGATTAATACAGCTTGTAATTAGATTTTTTAAAAAAGGGTTGAACCAGATCGAATTTGTAGTGTGGGCTCCTTTTTCCATGGATAAACCAAACCAAGGGTCTTTTTGTTTCTTTCATGATGTGCCTATGGAGCTCTGGCGTGTGTCAGCTGATACAGGATAGGGTCCTTTATTTGTGGGAAATCACACAAGTCAAAAGCCTTTCTGAGTCCCTTCTGTAAGGCGGATTGAACTTATACCAGTACCTACCCCACAGGGCTAGTGTCAGTTTAGCCACAGTTGCATGTATATGGGCAGAGTGCTTGGCATCGTTTCTAATATACACTCAGAAATGAGGCACACAGCCTTAGTGGAATGTAAGTTCCACGAGGGCAGGCTTCGACTTTGTCTGATGTGCTAAGTATTTGTGGAATAAATAAATTATAAGATTTTAAAAGAATTTTTAGGAGTTCCCACTGTGGCATAGTGGGTTAAGGATCTGGCATTGCCACAGCTGTAGGCTGTAGGCAAGGCTCGAATTGGTGTAGGTCAAGGCTCGAATTGGATCTCTGGCCCAGGAACTTCCTTTTGTTGTGGGTGTGGTCGAAAAAGGAAAAAAAATAGTTTTATGCTTCACTTTTAATTCTTTTATTTTTATTACAATTTTTTTTTAATTAAAAAAATTTTTTTTAGGGCCGCACCCATGGCACATGGATGTTCCCAGGCTAGGGGTCCAATCAGAGCTGTAACTGCTGGCCTACACCACAGCCACAGCAACATGGGATCCAAGCCATGTCTGTGACCTACACCACAGCTCACGGCAACGCCGGATCCTTAACCCTGAGTGAGGCCAGGGATTGAACCCTTGTCCTCATGGATACTGGCTGGGTTCGTTAACCACTGAGTCGTGACAGAACTCCTATGCTTCGTTTTTAAATTTAACTTTTGAATTGGTAAAAAAATTTAAGGGGTTAATAAAATCAGAAACTATTTTTTAAAATGTGGCACAGGAGTTCCCTGGTGGGTCAGCAGGTTAAGGATCCAGTGTTGGCTATGGTTATAGCTGTGGCCTGGGTTCAGTCCCTGGCCAGGGAATTTCTGCGTGCTGTGGACATGGCTAAAAAACATGCAGCACATGTTCTCCCTTCTGCCCAGTTCTCATCCTTCTCCCATAGGTAACCACACTTTGTTTCTTCTGCATCACTCTTACATTATTGCTTAAATACCAATATAGTCCTTACTTTCCTCTTTTTTACATAATAAGTAGTATATTTATTTATTAAAATAGATTTGTTGCATAAAATGCACGTAACAGTTACCATCTTAACCATTTTTAAGTGTATATAGTCTGGTGGTATTAAATACAATCACGTGTTGTATAACCATCACCACCATCCATCCCCATAACTCTTCATCTGTAAAAATGAAGCTCTATATCCATTAAGCAATAACTCCCCATTATCCACTCCCCCAACCCCAGCCTCTGAAAACCACAATTTCACTTTCTGACTCTTATGCACACTTTTTAAAAACTTTTTTCTTTACTTAACAATGTATCTGGAAGATTTTTCACATATTATAAATCTATGGTGTACTTTCCCGCTATTTTTTTTATAGCAGCATAGTATTCCACTGTCTGTCTAAACTTACTCATCTTTTATATATTCGCCATTTGGGTTGCCTTCTGTGTTTTGCTCTTACAAACAAAGACGTAAACTGGCCTGAAGTTTTCAAATGAAATTGTTTAGATTTCGGAAATTCCCATTGTGTATCAGTGGGCTAACAACCCAACACAGTGTGAGGACGCAGGTTCGATCCCTGGCCTCACTCAGTGGGTTAAGGATCCAGCATGGCCACAGGCTGTGGCGTTGGTTGCAGTTGTGGCTCAGATCTGGTGTTACTGTGGCTTGCGGTGGCAGCTGCAGCTCCCATTTGATCCCTAGCCCAAGAACTTCCATATGCCGCAAAAGAAAAAAAAAATGTTTAGATTTCTTTGTGCTTTGTTAAAATCGACTTCCTTGGCCACCTTAGTTCAAACCCTCCCACTTAAGGCTCCGATTTGGAGGTCACCACCTCCCACTTCCGATAAGACAGTAACCTACCAACTGGAAGATGAACTTGGGAACAGACTCTTTTTCCATGAGGAAATATGTGTGCCCCGTCAACACGGAAGCTGCTTTGACCTTTCCTTCCCTCCCCCAGGCTAATTCCTGGCTGCGCTTTTTGTCCATTGGGATGACAGCCGCTCCTTCTGCCTCCACACTTCTAGTGCCCCCACATTCCAGTGGTTTCAGGACATAGCACAGCCAAGAGGAATGACCAGGTCTGGGGAGGCTGGACAGCGCATTTTTCTATCAGTAGGCTGCAGGGGGACAGGCTCAAGGCCCCATGGTTTCCTCTCTGCCGGCCAAGCTACACAGATATTCAGAGCTGGCTGGGAGGCAGCTGCCCCTGAATCCCGTCTGCCACTGGTGGTACCCACGCAGCGTGGGGCATCCCTGATGTCCAGAAGGCCCCTGGGCCCTAGGGTCTGTGTCTCAGCCTTGATCTCAGGATGGGGTGGATCCTCTTCAAGGGTCTGGGCTCCCCCCTCCCGCAGGTCTGATCACCCTGAATAACACCAAGTCTCCTCCATCCTCCGTGAAATGAATGAATGATGAGCGGCCTCAGACCGGTCCCCCTTCCTTCCTTTCTCCTTCCCCACCCGCTCCTACCCGCAGTTGGGCGGGGCTGCCCATTCAGGGGACGCTCTGCCTCACTGGGACTTGAACTTGAGCCCACAACCTGCTTCTTAGGCTTAGGGACAGGCATCCTGCCTCCGGTCTTTCCTGCCGGCGGAGTGGGGGCTGTGAGGCCACCCAGACCGTTGGAGGGACGGATCCCAACGCAGTCCCGGGAGGTGGGGGTATTTCTTGGTCCAGCAAGACATTTAAGAGAGGAAATAACAAGCCGTCTTGCTGGCCGCGGTCGCTTGGCCGCTCGCCGGGAGGTGTCTGCGCTGGCAGGGGTGGGGCTGGCGTTTCCTCCTGCATTTCCTCCCATTGTTCCTGCCCCGCTTCCGGGAATTCTCTGGGGCGGAGGGCTGGGCGAGCGGCGGGCGGACCGGGGAGGTTTTGCTCTGTGTGCCCTGACCCTCTGTGGTCTGGCCGCAGCCTCCCTGTCCACAGCCAGAGCCTGGACCAGCCACCTCGCTGTCTGCACCGCCGGGCCTGCTGTCCTCTGCCCCCCTGACCCCCTGCCTCCCGCCGCCCCAGTTTCTGAAGCCTCAGAATTGCCCCCAGTTGCCACGGGGAATCTGGAGGACCGAGTTTGTCAACCAAAAAACAATGCAGGAGGCTGCAAATAAGAAAAGGGTTTATCTGGGATCTTAAGAATTGCGATTCGGGAGACACGAATTCGGGTAACTGTGAGAGTGTTGGGAGAAAGATGACTTATAAAGCAAAAAAAAAAAAAAAAAGCCAGGAGGTGGAGTTCCCATTGTGGCTCAGTGGTTAACGAATCCGACTAGGAACTATGAGGTTGCGGGTTCGATCCCTGGCCTTGCTCAGTTGGTTAAGGATCCGGCGTTGCTGTGAGCTGTGGTGTAGGTCGCAGACCTGGCTGGGATCTGGCATTGCTGTGGCTGTGGCGAAGGCCGGCAGCTACAGCTCCTGTTAGACCCCTAGCCTGGGAACCTCCATATACCACGGGTGCGGCCCTAGATAAGGCATAAAGACAAAAAAAAAAAAAAAAAAAAAGCCAGGAGGTGGGTAGAAGTTGCCTGGCAGGAGCTGTGATCGACTCTGCCAGAACCGGTCCTTAATAAGGAATCGCAAGTAGTTTTAGGGTAGGGGTCTGGTAAGCTGGTAGACTCCCATGAGTTATTTTAGGGTAAGGGTCCGATAAATGTTTTGCGTTTCTGGCAGGTTTCTGAGTGACTGCATTAAGTCAGAAGGTCAGATTCCATCCAAGTCCAGATATGTATACGTCACATTTCATTCACGACCTCCCAGCTCCGTTTTATCAATACCGACTCTATTTTGATTTTCTTTTCACAAGTTCTAGGGCGGGGTCCAACATCTCTACCTGCTCAGGCAAGTGCCTCTGCTCTGCTGCTTCAGTTTCTCAATGTCGCATTGTTGCCCAGAAACGGGGTTTGCCTCTTGGTGGGTGTTGAGCCAAAAGACACAGCCAAGTCAAAGACTGGGAGGAGGAGGGATTTATTATTACAGCAAATAAGGAGAGCCCCCGAGGGTCTTCCCCAGAATGGCAAAATAAGGACGGTTTAAGCTAAGGGTACCTGCATATTCATGACAGGGCTTGGGCGGTAGGCAGAGTCCAAGCTTTGGATGATTGAAAGCTTGAGGGTCATCATTCCTTAGATTCCAGTGCATCCGGTGGTCCAGCGGCTGAGGGTGGATTTCAGTTTTGCAAAACAGCTCAGGACAGGGCTTTAAGCTAGTCTTTACTATTGAACTAGAACTGAGACTTTTCACACCTGATCTGTTATCTTTGCTATTGTTACTTCTCTTTCCTAGTAAGTTTGTCCTTTTATTCTCTTAAGACCTTTGTTGCTGAGACCTGTTCAAGGACCAGCATTGCGGCCAGGCTTGGATGATAAAATGGTTTAGGCCAAAAATGGCTTCTCATGTCAGGAAAGCCATACCTGGGAGTTCCTGTTGTGTATCAGTGGTAACGAACCCAGCTACTATCCATGAGATGCAGGTTTGATCCCTGGCCCCGATCAGTGGGTTAAGGATCTGGTGTTGCTGCAGGCTGTGATGTAGGTCGCAGATGTGGCTTGGATCTTGCGTTGTTGCTGTGGCATAGAAGCTACACCTCAGATTCGACCCCTAGCCTGGGAATCTCCATATGTTGCAGGTGCAGCCCTAAAAAGATAAAAAAAGAAAGCCGTGCCTGGTTTTCTTTCTCTGGGGACCACCTACCTTATCTGCTTGCAGCATGGGTACTCCACACCTGCTGTCTGGGTTTTTTTTTTTGACATTACTAGGGTCATGAGGACATTTCAGTGAACATACCGGTGACAGGGCTCTTTCCCTTGCTGGTTCTGGGACAGAGACAGTCTGGAAGGCCCTGGTTAGTAACTTATGGACAGGCCTACCCTATTCCGCGGAATGTAACGCAAACAAGTCCAAATGCTACAAAATGTGATTCCTAGCTGTATTTATTTATATTTATTTATTTTATAGCAGTTGGTTTATTTATCGATTTATTTTTATCATGGTAAAACATTCATAACAAAACTTACCATTTAACCATTTTATTTTATTTTTAGTTTTTTTATGGCCGCATCTGTGGTATATGGAAGTTCCTGGGCCAGGGATTGAATCTGAACTGCAGCTGTGGCAACGCCAGATCTTTAACCTGCTGTGCCACAGGGAGAACTCCCACTTAACTTTTTTTGTTGTTGTTCGTCTTTTTAGGGCCCCACCTGCGGCATATGGAGGTTCCCAGGCTAGGGGTTGAATCGGAGCTACAGCTGCCGGCCTACACAGCAGCCACAGCAACCCCAGATCCGAGCCGCATCTGAGACCTACACCACAGCTCATGGCAACACTGGATCCACTGAGCGAGGCCAAGGATCGAACCTGCATCCTCATGGATACTAGTCAGATTTATTTCCAATGAGCCACAACAGGAACTCCCTCATTTAACTTTTTAAAATGTTCAGTTCAGTGGCGTGGAATACATTCAGAATGTTGTGAAACCGTCACCACCATCCATCTCCAGAACTTTTTCATCTTCCCAAACTGAAATTTGGTACTCACAAAATAACAACTCCCCAATCCCCCAGCCCCTAGCCCCAGGTAACCACTAATTTGCTTTTTGTCCCTATGGATTTAACTATTCTAGGTCACTCATGTAAGTGGAACCATACAGTATTTGTCTTTTTGTGTCTGTCTTATTTCACTTTGCATAATCTAAGGTTCACCCACATCGTAGCAATTGTCAGAATTTTTTTTTTTTCCTTTTTAAGTCTCGGTAGCACTCCATTGTATACAGACACCACATTTTATTTATCTATTCATTTGTTGATAGACACTGGAGTTGCTTCCACCTTTGGGCAATTATAAATATTGCTATGTGAACCTAGATGTACAAATATCTCTTTGAATCCCTTATTTGAATGCTTTTGTATATTTACCCAGAAGTGGAATTGCTGAATCATATGCTAATTCTATATTTAATTTTTTGAGGAACTGCCATGCTGTTTTCTATTGCTGCACTGTTTTCCATTCCAACCAGTGGTGCCCAAGGGTTTCAGTTTCCTAACATCCTCGCCAACATTTGTTTTTCGGTTTTGTTTTTGTTTTTTTGGTAGTAGTAATGGATATGAGGTGATACTTCTTTGTGAGCTGTTTTAATAGTCAGCTAATTAGGTCAAAATTGAAATTTAATAAAAACTCATATTCAAATCAGTAGTCACAGAGACCAGTAAAAGGAAGGTCCCAGGTAATAGGTGTGCTATTTATCCATCAGGAAAAAACGAAAAATTAAAGTCATTTTTCATGTCCTGACAGTAGTACACAGGAAACATGCTGATGTCCAGTGCAGGCGCCAGGCGACATTTCTGATTGACACAGGCCACTCGCTGTCCTGATTCCCTGCTGCTGCTGCAGAATGCAGTGTGCCCATTTTTTTAGCTTCGGGCTGCAGCCTTTTCCCTTGGCACTCACCCTTCACTGGCCATCACATTGGTGGCCTTCTCTTTCCTAAGAGCCCATCTGTTTATGGGCCCCTTCCCCTCAGTCAGAGATGTGGCCTCAGGTGCATGTGGGGTGACAGTCCTGGGCCTCTCTTGGAAGTGGGGCATGCCTCCCCTGTCCCGATTTTCTTTTCCCCCCATCCCTGAGGACAGGAAGGTCTATGTGTTTTTCACTTCTCATCATTGCTGGCCGAGCTCTGGGAAACCGGTGGAGGTGGCCCGTGTAGCCACTTGGGCTGTGAGGCTGAGGAGCAAAGATGTGGTAGTGGAGTAACCGCCCTGCTTTCAGGTGATGCTGATCTGCTGGATTGTTCAGGTCCGATGGGCAAAGCAGCCCACGTGGGCAGGGTGTGTGTGTGTGTGGGTGGCGGGGCTGGGCCAGAAGGGGTCAAAGGGCAGGGGCAGAAAGGATCAAGAGTGACCTTGGAGGAAAGTGTCTCTTTTCCTTCCTGTGCAGGGACAAGAGCCTGGCCCTCCAGGGATGGTGGTGGGGTAACCGGGGCAGGGGTGTGCAGGGGCCTTGAGGAGTCCTAGGCCTTCTAGGCAGATGGGCTTGCCTGTGGGGTGTCTGCCAGGTGGTGGTGGTAGAGGGTATGCGGGAGAAGAGCTGGGCACCTTTGGCTGGTTGTCTCCATTCTCCTTTTCCCTCTTCTCAGGTTCCTGGGGGAAGCCAACGTCCCACTCCGGGAGGTCCTCGCCACCCCCAGCCTGTCCGCCAGCTTCAATGCCCCGCTGCTGGACACTAAGAAGCAGCCCACAGGGGTATGTGTTCCCGGGCCTCCGCCTCCGGCTGGTGTCGGTCTGAGCCCTTGCCATCCTGACCTGGTGGTGTGTCAGAGTCCAGCTCCCAGCAGCCGGGCCTGGTCCCCCCTGGCCGGAGCTTGGGGAGCCCAGGAGGAGCAGGGAGTGGAAGGGATTGAGGGGGCGGCACTTGCGGGGTGCAAGTCAGCCTTGCTTCACACCAGCATGTCCCAGGGTCACCTCCTCCACTAGAGACCCCATGTCTTGCCAAGCGTCCCGGCAGCCTTGGTTATGGTGCCTGCATCTCCCCGGAAGGCCTTCCTCACGCGGCAGCCCCCCTTCCCCAGATCCAGGATGGCTGAGTCATCTGGGTGACGGACCACCGGGAAGGAAGGCAGACATACCTTCTTCTCTTCCTCCTCTGTCCCTCCTGCTCCTCCCCCAGCCTTCCCAGCGCTGTCCCAGTCCTCCCGGAGCATTCCCAGCCCTGATCCCTGGCCTCCCGTTATTTTTAGTGAGCTAAATATACCCTGGCGCAGTTATTTCTTCTTGGTCAGTGGAGTTCCTGACCTTCCTCTGAGTCAGCGCCACCTCCCAGCATGCACTTGGGGGCAAGCATCGCTTCGGAGGCGCTTCCTCCCGGTGAGGCCCTGGGGCGCCTTGCAGAGAATGGCTGCCTTGCCCCATGGCTTGCGCGCACGTGTGTATATGTGTGTGCGCACGCTTGCGCATGTGTGTGTGTGCGTGTTTGTGTGTGTGTGTGTTTGTGTGAGGTCCGGGGCACTTGGCTGGCTTGGTGAGTCAGGAAGTGGTTGTTTGGGCGGAGCTCTGAATGGAACCACTGCAGGGTACCGGGAGCTAGAGAAAGAGTGATGACCAAGTCACTCAATGAATGGGTGTCTAAAACAGGGCCATGAGGCAGGGGGAGCATCTCCTGAGCAGTCAGGGATGGAAGGGACTCCAATGGACTCCTGGAGCCCATCCAGTGCTGGAATTTTCTCCTAAGGTGTCTCAGGCCGGGCAGTGATGCCTGGGCAGATCCCTTGATGCGGAAAGGCCACTTCCAAGAAATGCCCTTCCTTGCTCGGACAGTGCCTGCAGGTAGAATATTATGCAGGGTTCTCTGAGCCTGCCTCCATCACCTTCTGAATCTTTTTTGTCGTCCCTTTGAACTCTCCAGTCTCCTAACTGGAGAGTGTTTTGTTTTTTTTTTTGACATTTGCACAAGCGCAAATAATTTTATTCACATGTGAGAACAGTCTTTGACTAGAAAGAGTTTTAAGGACACTTAGTACAATCAATTTCTTGAACTCAGATTTCAGTTTTTAAAAATCTGTATTCAGGCTCTGGGTATTTTACTTACAGAACTGCGTATGGTCCACTTTTCTCTGCACAAAGGTAAAATACTGTTTGTATTTCCTTAATTCTCCATTATTTTGCTGTTTCAACATGTTTTTGTACCCCCAGCCATGTCATTATTAGTCTAAGGTTACATTTCTTTCACTCTCAGCCTTTTTTTTTTTTTTTTGTCTTTTTGCCTTTTCTAGGGCTGCACCCGCGGCATGTGGAGGTTCCCAGGCTCTGGGTCGAATCAGAGCTGTAGCCACCGGCCCATGCCACAGCCACAGCAATGCCAGATCCGAGCTGCGTCTGTGACCTACACCACAGCTCACGGCAACACCAGACCCTTAACCTGCTGAGCGAGGCCAGGGATCGAACCCGCAACCTCATGGTTCCTAGTCAGATTTGTTAACCACTGAGCCACGACAGGAACTCCAGTCTCAGCCTTTTTTGAGCTTCATTTTCTTGCTTTATATAGCTTCAGGCTATGGGGTTGTCCTTGCCAAGGTCCACAACAATTACCTCCCTAGAAAATGCCCCTCTTTTTAAGGGTCTTTCCTGGTTATCAGCAACTGAAGGTCAGGAAGGGCTGAAGTCAGGAAGGGCTCTGGGCTACGCCTTCCGGGGATCGGGAAGACGCCAGCGCCAGCTCCAGGGTCGGGGACACTGACCCAGGAGTGGTAGGCATCGAGGCAGCTGGGGAAAGAGGGCTTTTGAGTCAGGGGATCTGCTCGGTGCTTCCCCACTGCATCTCAGAGATGGGACCACCTGCTTTGCTGGGTGTCAGGCCCCCAACGCCTCCAACCAGCCTTTCTCACCTCCTGGCTCAGCCACTCAAATGTCAGTTTCACCTGGGGCCTCCTTTCCTGCAGCCCAGGGGGCAGCTCCCGGCCTCTCGAGACGGTCCAGGACCATCTTCTAGCCCCTGTGATAGCACTAAGTCACACGCAGCCCCAGGCAGGTCCCAGGACCCTCTGAACTGGAGTCTGGGGCTGGTTGTACTGCAGCAGGAGCACAGGGGCCTGGGGATCTGCTCGGAAGGGACAGAGAGCCCTGTCAGCAGCTGCGGATTCTCGCTGGCCATTTCCTGAGGCCGATGTCTGGGCTGAGTCCAGTGGGCCATGTCGTGGTCTGTGGAAAGAATTTTCCAGCATAGCGAGGTGAAGAAAAAGAATTTATTGAGATAAGAGACACTTTTTAGCACAGCGGGACAACTTCCTAAAGATCAGGGAGAGAGAAAGATGAGTTTATTGAGACACTGCAAGCGCGGCGGGACGGCTTCCTGATGAGCAGAGAGAGCCGCCCGCAGACGTTATGTTTTTATAGCTAGAGACCTTCGGTGTTAAGCATAGCTAGTCCTGAAGCAGTGGCCCTTGGAGCCCGCCCCCTGGTGGCGAGATCTATTTTAGACCCCGGGTTCTATGTTCCTCAGAAGCTGCCAGCGATGTTCCTGCTGCTCCTTGATGGAGCTCGCTCTGTGCTGGAGGTCTAGTCAAATGCCTGGAGCCACCAGCATGTCGCCAAGTCTTCAGGAGGTTGGTGGGGGGCTCTTAGTGTGGAGGGGCCTGATGCTACGGAAACCCTGGGGTTAGGGGGCTTGCCTGGGTGGTCTTGGGAGTCAGGGGCTCCCGTTCCTCCCTGAGCCTCCGCGCTAAGGTGCTGGCATCCACGGCCTGGAGCGGTCACACCCCTGTGGCTCCACTTCTGCACAGAGCACAGAGGTGGCGCACCAGGAGCCAAGTGTTAGGGAGGCTTTATCTATCTCTGCTGGGTTATAGACAAGCAGATTTCTCAGATTTTTTAAAGCCTTCTATTCTAAAATAATCCAAGATTCAGCCCAAACTGCCAGAGTGATTTAGAGCCAGAGTGATGTATGTCCTAAACCATTTGACTCTAAGTTGCCAATCTCCTGACCTATCACCCTGAATTTAGTGTGTATTTTCTCCCAATAAGGACTCTCTCCTATATAACCACAACACAGCCTTCCAAAGGAGGAAAGCCCCCTTGACTGAGCACTGCCTTTGAACCTACAGACCCTCATCTGGGTTTGATCAGCTTTATCAATGTGCCCTTTATAACAAAAGGATTCAGTGCATTAGCTATCTTTACAGCTCCTCTCTGGGAGACTTCTTCAGTCTGCCTTTGACTTTTACAGCCCTGTGACCTTGACACTTTGGGGAGTCCCGGCCAGTTATCCTGTAGAATGTCCCCAGTTTGGGTTTGCCTGATATTTCCTCATGATCAGATCATTCACCTTTAGCAGGAACAGAACACAGTGGTGCTGTGCTGTCCTATTGGGTCCTAGTAGTGGCACGGTTTTGTTTCATTCCTGTTTGATTAACCTGGATCATTTGATTAACTGGCATTTACTGGGTTTTCCACCAATACACAAATCCATTCCCCCCCCTTTTTTTTGCCCTTTTGCCTTTTCTAGGGCCGCACCTGCGGCATATGGAGGTTCCCAGGATAGGGGTCTAATCAGAGCTGTAGCCGCCAACCGACGCCACAGCCACAGCAACACGGGATCCGAGCCACGTCTGTGACCTACACCACAGCTCACGGCAATGCCGGATCCTTAACCCGCTGAGCAAGGCCAGGGATCAAACCCGCAACCTCATGGTTCCTAGTCGGATTCGTTAACCACTTAGCCACGATGGGAACTCCCAGTCCCCTTTCTAATAAGTAAGAATCTTAGCGGGGAGGTACTTTGTGACTCTGTAAATACTTTGTTCCTCATCCAACTTTTACCCAGAAGGTTTAACATCCATTGTTGTTTCTTGGCTGGATTAATTATTGTTTTGATGGGTTCTTACATGGTGACATCTTAAATCAATTATTAATTTTTCCTGTGTTAACCGGCTGGCTTTCCAAAGGAAAATCTTCCTTTGTCCTGTTTATTCACTTAGTTCTGTGTGGATTCACGTATTCTTGATTTATTCGGTAGTTTAATCTGTTACTGTAATTATTTTCATGTTTAAATTGCCCCAGATTTGTCCATTGGGAACCCTTGCAAGCAGGCTTCCATGCCCTTTGAAATTGTTTTTGTTTTTCTTTGAGTATTTTCTTGTTTCTGGCACAAAAAGATGTTGCAGGGTTATCTTCTACTTTCCGTGGCCTAGACCTGTAATTAGTGACTGCTTCAAAGACATAAAGGAAAATGCAGCTACCCAGGCCTACCCCAGGCACCTGAATTGGAGTCTCAGGGAGATGGGCTGTGGCTGTGGACTGGTCTGGGCATCTGGGGCCCTTCGAGTGCAGTGTGCTGCCTGCTCAAGTGGCGACACCTGGTGGTGGTTCAGGAACCTGCATGGATGTTAGGACAATGCCCAGTATCTGGGACTTAAAAGGGTCTTATTGCTCATTGCCTGCCTGGCCACCTCTTAGGTCTCCTGGGATGGGGACCTGGCTCCAGACTCCTTCCTTAGTTTTCTGAGCACCTCCTCCCAGACACACGCCCTGGCGGCTCTGTCCTTCTTTAGCCTGGCTGCTGCGGCCCAGGCCCCAGCCCGGAGGGCCCGGGGGTCAAGCTCCAGAGCTGGATACATCCAGGACCTCGAGCTCCTTTCGTCTTCTTCTGGTCCAAGTGCCCCTTTGAACCGTGCCGGTCTCCTACGGGGCTCGGTGGGCTGAGAGTACAAGGCAGCCTTCTGTGCCTGTGAATGCATGATGGGTCACTCTTCTTGCTGGTCAAGGCAGAGTATTTGGGGGTGAGATGGAGGATCGGGGTGCTTCTGGGAGGGAAGAAGACTCAGAAAGGTGAGCCGCACCCTGACACCCTCTCAGTGCCAACCAGGTCTGGGCAGAGCAAGGCCGGGCTGTCTGGAGAAAGTGGCCAAAGGGGCTTTTTCCTGAAGATGGGTCTAGGCTGTGAGTTGAAAAATCCTGCAGGCAAGGATTCGATCGCTGACTCATTTCTAGAAGCTTGCTATGAACTCTGTCAACTAGTTTAATCCTCAACTGACCCTATGAAGAAGGTGTTCTTGCCATCACCACGCCCACCTTACAGATGAGGAAACTGAGGTACGGAGTGGTCACAGATCTTGCCAGTCACCCGGCTGCTGCGTGGTGAACCTTGACTCCAGATCGGTGCTCTTCACCACCGGACTGTGCTGATGGGCCCCTGGGGCTGGGAGGCTCTGCTTCAGCCTCCTGCAACTTAGAGCCCTTCTAAGGGGTCTAGTTCCTAGTCGAGGGACGAAAGGGACAGGCAGGATGCAGGAGGCCGGTGGTCAGAGGAAACGCACTAACCTGCTGCTCTCTCTTCCAGGCCTCGCTGGTCCTGCAGGTGTCCTACATGCCACTCCCCGGGGCCGTGCCTGTGTTCCCACCCCCTACACCTCTGGAACCCTCCCCGACTCTCCCGGACGTGGATACGGTGGCTGGTGAGGAGCCCATCCTCGCCCTGGCAGGGCCCTGAGGAAGCGGTCCCTTCTGGGCCTGGGGTGGGGTTCCTTCCTGAGGTTGGAGGCTGCAGGCCTGCAGAAGAGAGGACCTGGGGGAGGGTCACTTCTGCTTTGCAGAAAAGGGGGCAGGAGGCATGCTCCCTGGGGGCCGCTTGGGTTTAGTGTGAGGACGCCCTCCGGGCACCAGCTGCTCAGGGAAGGGGCTGCGCGGGGGCTGGTGCCTGGCCCTCTGCAGCTCCGGAGAGGTGGGAACTTTAGAGGGTGGGCCTGTGCTGGGATGGGGTCCGTCCCAGGTGATGCCTGAGCACCCTCTGCCCCCGAGCTGAGCTGAAGGCTTCTCTGCCCTGGCACTCCGCCAGCCTCTAGTGATGGCATGTGACTGAAGAGCTGGATTTTCCCTGAAAAGGGCTCTGGACTGGCTGAAGTCAGGGGACATGAATTCCAGTCTTGCCGTTGACACAAAGTCGCTGCGTGACTTGGGGCTGGTCCACCACCTCTGGGCCTACAGTTTATCATTAGCGAAGTGAGCAGACTGAACTGGCCACGTCTCAGGGTCGCCTTGGTTCTCTTTAGTTACCTCTCCTTGTGAAGGGAGGACCCAGCCCAGGGTAGCTGGCTCGCCAGTGGTGGCCCTGGGCCAGGAAGTCCAGCCTGCTGGGGCGGGCAGGAAGCTACACAGCTGGGCCAGGTGGGGACTCGCCCATGGGAAGGATTCCAGAGTTCCCATCGCGGTGATGGAAGCTAGAGGTACAGCCAGCATTAAATGCGGCAGCCCATCTCCGGTGGTCCTGAGCCTGTCCTGGGGGTGGGGCTCCTATGGGGGGCAGAGCTGGGCGCTCTTGTTGAGACTTGGCACTGAGCTTGGAGGTGGGGAGAGCCCTCTGGACTGGGGTTGATCGGGGAATAAGGGGTGCGCCTTGTGACCGAGGGTGGGGACGCTGGGGGACCCAAATGTTCTGGGATGACTTTTGAGATGGGTCTGATAGAGTTAGGTTCTGGCCACTCCAGGAGGGCTCCTGGTGGTCACCAGTTCCCAGTTCCTCCCAGAAAGACAGATATGACACCTGTCTGTGAGCTTTGTGCCCGGCTGGAGCAGCGGGGACAGCAGGGTGGGGTGAGGGGGCCCTAGGTTGGCTTCCCTCATCAGCTCCCTCCTCCCCTCCTGGGGCTGTGCCCTGTCCATGTGCCAGGTGGGGGACAGAGCCGGGCCGAGACTTGGTCCCTGCTCAGTGACAGCACCGTGGACACGAGATACTCTGGAAAGAAGTGGCTGGCCCCCACGGGTGAGACGCAGGCTGGGCTGTCCCAATCCTTCCACCCGTAACTGGCTGTCTTGCTGCCCTCGTCATCCCCCGGAGGGACCGACAAGGGGGCCACAGGGCTCATCCGGCAGGACACGGTGGGGAGGGCTGGGGCCATTCTCTTTCCTTCCTGTTGACTAACTGGACTGACCACCCTCAAGTTTCAGCTGTTGGAAGCTCCTCTTCTTCCTCCTCATCCATCCGGGCTGATGGGTGGGGAAAGAGCGGGGCAGGGGAGGTGGGTGCTGGGCCTCCGGATCCCCCATCAGCCGGGCTGAGCCCCAGGGGCAGGGCCAGAGGGACCCAGCCTCATTAGCGCACTCTCCGCCAGACACGGGAGGAGAGGAGGACACTGAGGACCAGGGGCTGACGGGAGACGAGGCCGAGCCATTCCTGGACCAGAGGGGCACTCCGGGCCCAGGGGCCCCCATCACCCCGAAGAAGCCACCTTCCCATCCTCCCCCTTACCGACCTGGGGGGAGAAGGAAGAGAAGCACGCCTGCGTCCAGAAAGCCGCTGTCAGACAAACCTCAGGACTTCCAGGTGACCGTGGACCCTTCCTTCAGGCAGCAGCAGCTGCTGATGTCGGCACCCACCTGTCTGTCCAGCCACGGGGAAGGTCCTTAAGGGCGATCCTGGGTGGTGGTCTGGTTTCTCTGGATCCTGGGCAAATGTGAGACGGGGAGTCCGTGCCTTGGGGCCCCTAGAAAAAGCCTCTGCCCAGTCCGTGGTTTGGGGCTTAAAAAACCGGGGTGGGGGAGGGGTCACTGCCGAGTCAGCATCACCATAGCTATTACCTGCTTTCCCAGCCAGCGTTCACCTAGCCAGCCAGCGCTGGGCTGCTCAGAGTGTGCTCCTTGGACCAGCAGCATGGGTGTCACCCGGGAACGTGTTAGAAAGGCAGGATCTGGGAGTTCCCGTCATGGCGCAGTGGAAACGAATCTGACTAGGAACCATGAGGTTGCGGGTTCGATCCCTGCCCTTGCTCAGTGGATTAACGATCCGGTGTTGCCATGAGCTGTGGTGTAGGTCTCAGACGTGACTCAGATCTGGCGTGGCTGTGGCTGTGGCTGGCGGCTACAGCTCCAATCAGACCCCTAGCCTGGGAACATCCACATGCTGAAGGTGCAGCCCTCAAAAGACAAAAAGACAAAGAAAAAAAAAAGAAAAGAAAGGCAGGATCTTAGGCCCACCCCCGACCCACTGAATCAGAATCTGCATCTGAACAAGATCCCCCAGTCTGAGAAGCTCTGCCTGCATCTTTTTACCTGCCTCTATCCATTTCCTTATCTATAGCCACTGTTTTTCTGAGCGTCATGTGCCATTTGAATTTGTTCAAGCTCTTCACAGGCTAAAACTATTAACCCTTTGACATTTTTATCCAAAAATCTATCCCATGTGATTTGCTTTTTTATCGGGGCCTGTGTTTACCCTTTTTCTTTTCTACAGAAATTTCTATTTTGACATCATTGCATTTAGTGATTTTTAACTCTTCAGAACTAGTTAAAATTAAAAGCGGGAAACGTATTCATTTATTAAATGCAACAAATTATAGAAACATATTTCAGTTCTAAATTGTGGTAATTTAAACAAAAGTTCTAGTTATAACCACTATGTTTGCCTAAGAGACAAAATTCTAACTTATTTTTCTTATTATTCACGAAGACATGTTCTTATGTTTTTCTCCTTAGAAAATTAATACATGTTTTTTGGTAGAAAACTTGGGAAAGGAGTTCCTGTCATGGCTCAGTGGTTAAAGAATCCAACTAGGAACCATAAGGTTGTGGGTTCGATCCCTGGCCTTGCTCGGTGGGTTAAGGATCGGGTGTTGCCGTGAGCTGTGGTGTAGGTTGCAGACGTGGCTCAGATCCTGCGTTGCTGTGGCTGTAGTGTAGGCCAGCGGCTACGGCTCCTATTAGACCCCTAGCCTGGGAATTTCCATATGCTGCGAGTTTGGCCCTAGAAAAGGCAAAAAGACAAAAAAAGAAAAAAAAGAAAAAAGAAAACTTGGGAAATACTCTACAATGATGAGAATAAAAAATCACTCACCACTCCTTCCCATTGCTATTGAAAATGTATTCTTCTATAGTCTGCTATTAGAAAAACGTGATTGATAGAGAAATAACTACTTGCTAGAAATTAGAACCAGTAAACACCTTATTTTTTCATGAAAGTGTTAATATTTTAATTTTTTTTTTTTTGTCTTTTTGCCTTTATGTAAAGCCGCACCCGCGGCATATGGAGGTTCCCAGGCTAGGGGTCTAACAGGAGCTCTAGCTGCCGGCCTTCGCCACAGCCACAGCAACGTGGGATCCGAACCGCGTCTGCAACTTACACCACAGCTCACGGCAACGCCGGATCCTTAACCCACTGAGCAAGGGCAGGGATCGAACCCGCAACCTCATGGTTCTTAGTCGGATTTGTTAACCACTGAGCCACGAAGGGAACTCCAATATTTTAAAATTTAATATTTAAAAATATTTGGCCTAAATGTGGAAGCATGGATGTGCTCGAAACCTTCATCTACTTAAAGTTCAGGGAAGAAAACATTTCTCAGAGCGTGAGATATTCTTATACTACGACATTCTTATACTTACATGACACTCTTACATGTTTCGCATCTTCTATATAATAGTAAAGTGGGGTTACATCTCTGCATAACTTTGACCTCTGAGGGAATTGTCAGGGATGAATATGCAAGCCCCTTAAAAATGTCAGCATCAAGGAGTTTGTACATGAACTGCCTGGGGGCCCGGGATTTGATGCTGTCAGCCGGCAGCTCTTATGTGGAACCGTGGGATTTTATAGATACAAGGAAAAATATCGAAAACATTGTTCTTACAGAGTTCTTTCTGATTCCTTTTTATTTATTTACTTTTTGGCCACACCCACGGCACATGGAAATTCCCAGGCCATGGACCTACACCTGCGGCTGCGGCAACACCAGATCCTTAACCCACTGTGCCACAGCGGGAGCTCCTCTCCTTCCTTTTTAACACCTGTCCCAAGAAGCTGGCAGTGAGGGTGGTCCCTGAGGTTTCTGACTCTCCCTTCCGGGGGGTGGGCCCCTGACTGCTCCCCCCTCCTCCTGCTCATGCCTCTCTCGGCTTTCAGATCAGGGTCCAGGTGATCGAGGGACGCCAGCTGCCAGGGGTGAACATCAAGCCTGTGGTCAAGGTCACCGCTGCCGGGCAGACCAAGCGGACTCGGATCCACAAGGGAAACAGCCCCCTCTTCAACGAGGTGGGAGACTCTGGGTTAGGGCCAGGACCCCGATGGACCTTCCAAATTGGGGGCACACGCCTGGCTGTCCTTTCAGTTTTTGCATATGGCGCTAGCGTGGGGTGGAGAGCTGGGCCGGGTCCCGAATAGGTCGTCTGAGGAACAGGAGAGAGAGTTCCTGCCCTTCCTCCTGCCTTGGGCTCCCCCTGCTGCACATCCCCGTCATCCCGTGGGGCTGGCCACCCACCCTGTCCCTGAGGTGGAATCCCCAGAACCTGGTGCTGGCTGAGCCCACTGCCCGCTCGCTGTGTGGACTGGATCTGGACGCTGGGCCGTAGCCAGCTCTCCCCCGGCCTGCGCTCAGTGGGCTGTCACTTGTTCCTCTTTTTGTCCTGAACCAACAGACACTTTTCTTCAATGTGTTTGACTCTCCTGCGGAGCTGTTTAATGAGCCCGTCTTCATCACGGTAGGTGGCAGCCACCGAAGGCCCTGTGTGGGCTCTGTGTGTGTGTGCGTGTGTGAGTGTGAGCCTGAGTGTGTGAGTGTGTGTGAGAAGCCTAGAAGCAGTGCTGGGGTGACGGGGAGCAGCTCCCAGCCTCACCCATCTGGTCCCAGGAATGCTTTCAGAGCTTGGATTCGGGTGTCAGTCAAGTGGGGTCCCTGAAGCTCAGGCAGGGTGCTGAACTCATTCTTGCCGTGGACAGTTTTTTTTTTTTTTTTTGTCTTTTTAGGGCGGCAACTGCATCATATGGAAGTTCCCGGGCTAGGGGTTCAATCCGAGCTGCAGCTGCCGACCTACACCACAGCCGCAGCCATGCAGGATCCAAGCCACGTTGCGACCTACACCACAGCTCATGGCAACGCCCGATCCTTAATCCACTGAGCGAGGCCAGGGATCAAATCTGCATCTTCATGGATACTAGTTGGATTCATTACCACTGAGCCACGATGGGAACTCTATGGACTTTTGATGGAGGACTTTTGATGGACAAACCTTATTGTGTTTGTCTGTGTGCCTGCTTCAGGCCAAGAGTCTCTTTCTCTGGACCCCCCTTTCCTCTGAAAGTTTGTAGTTAAAAGTGGGGGCTCTGGAACCAAATGGTTTGTATTCTAGTCCTGCCTGTGCCATGCCGGGGTTGGGTGACTCCATACAAGTGATGGCTTTGTGCCTCAGTTTCTTCATCCATAGAATGGGGTAATAATAGCCCCGTGGGTTTCAGGTGAGGGCCAAACCTTGCTTGGAGCAGGATCTGGAACAGAGCAGGTTCTGTGGGAGTGTGGGCTCTCGTTACTTGGGAGGGAAGTGCAGTTGGGCAGGGCCCTGTCTGGGCCAACATTTCCTTGTGAATGAGCCTTTGAATTCATCTTCCAGGTGGTGGACTCCCGTTCCCTCAGGACAGACGCTCTCATCGGGGAGTTCCGGGTAATGGTTTATTTTCTTTGAAAGCAATCAGTGCTCATTCGTCCACGTCAGTGCGGGCTCTGGCTGACGGGCAGGGTTGGCATTCCAGAAAGCCTGTCCGTCTTGGTCTATGTCGGGGAAATATAATGAAAAAAACAAAACAAGATCTTCTCCTAACCCAGAAATCCTTTCCATTCGCAGAGAAGCAAAGCACTTTTGTTACTGAATAAGCACTATACCAGAATATAATGCATAGCACAGGCAATCTGCTAAAAGATTCCAAAGACAGGAAAAAGCCTGGTATAGAGCCAGGCAGACACAAGCCATTCCGTACGTGTTCTCAAGATTAATAACTAGTGCCCAAGTTAGTGGCAGACACAACCCATTCCATACGTGTTCTCAAGATAAATAATAGCTAGTACCCAAGTCAGTGGACTATACAGCATCCTTGGTCACACCTAGTTCATCCGAATTTTGCCTGGTTATTGGGGTGACCATCTGTATTTGTTTATTGATTTTATCCCCAAGGAGACACAGGAAACAAGCTGCGTTTTTATTTATATTTATTTATGTGTTTATTTATTTATTTCCTTTTTGCTTTTTAGGGCCGCACCCACGGTATATGGGGGTTCCCAGTCTAGGGGTCCAGTCAGAGCTGGAGCTGCCGGCCTAAGCCACAGCCACAGTAACGCCAGATCTGAGCCACGTCTGCGACCTACACCACAGCTCACAGCAACACCAGATCCTTAACCCACTTAGTGAAGCCAGTAATCAAACCCGCAACCTCATGGTTCCTAGTCAGATGTGTTTCCGCTGCGCCACGATGGGGACTCTGGGCTTGCATTTTTACCACAGGAGGTCAGTTTCCCAGTCTGGTTAAGGTAGGCCTTTTCCTTCTGAGAGTTGGGACAGCCTTGAGAAAGACAGCCCTGGGGCGTAAAGCTGATGAAAGGCTTACTTGGTTTCAATTTCAAAGAGACTGAGAAGGTCCTGACACTGACGAGTTTTCTAAGGAAAATGTTCTGACAGGAGTGGGGCATCTCTTCCCTTGTTTCCAGCAGGGAGAAGTCAGCTTATTTTTCTTTTCTTTTCCTTTTTTTTTTTCCCACAGTCACACTTGTGGCTAGGGTGGTTCCCAGGCTAGGGGTCCAATCAGAGCGGCAGCTGCCGGCCTCCGTCACAACCACAGCGACGCGGGATCCAACACCACAGCTCACAGCAACGCCGGATGGTTAGTCCACCGAGCAAGGCCAGGGACTGAACCCCCATCCTCAGGGATACCAGTCGGGTTTGTTACCACTGAGCCACAACCGGAACTCCTACGTTGGGTTCTTAACCCAATGAGCCAAAACAGGAACTCCAGCTTCTTATTTTTATTTTGCCTTTGTCCTTGCATCTTGGGGAGGCAGCGTGAGACCTGAGTTTAGGCAACCCTCCTCCCAGTTCTGGCCATCTCAGGCCAGCATGTGGCCAGCGCCCTGTGCCCTGAGTTCACCTGGGTTGGGAGCAGGATCCAGATGTGTGTCCGGGTGATCAGGTGGGGGGCAGTGCAGAGAGGGGGGAGCCCCCCCATTGGTCCCCGACGTGCAGAAGTGAACGGTCCACTGCAGAGGGTCTTGGACTGAGGACAGAGGAGGACACAGGGTAAAGGCAACTAGTGACAACGACCTTCGCGAGTGCTGTTTTAACGTCATTCTTCTCGATTTTCTCATTTTGAATCTTCGAGCATTTATCAAATGGAAAGAAAGGGCACAGGTTTATGTCATTGTCCTCCTGCTGGCCAAATAAAATATGGCCCTTTCTCTAGGAAGTAATCACGAGATAGAAGCCAGATTCTGTTTTTATTTTTTTCCTGGAGAAGCATTTTCTTTCTCTCTCTCTCTCTTTTTTTTTTTTTTAAAGAATAGGCTTGAGCTTGAGTCATCCTATAACAAATGGGATCTTATGCTTTGAGTCTCTAATCTTATTCTGAGAACCCAGAGGTGTTTTTTTAAATAATTACAAAAGCAATCCAAAATTTTTTAAAAAAACTGGTGTTTTTATTTTAGAGCAATTTTAGGGTCATAGGAAAGTTGAGTGGGAAGCAACTTCATGGTTCCTAGTTGGATTCATTTCTGCTGTGCCATGACAGGAACTCCCATACGTGATTTTTGTAGAAACATATAAAATAGGAGTTAAGAACCCACTGTAGTCTGTGAGGAGGCGGGTTTGATCCCTGGCCTCGCTCAGTGGGTTAAGGATCCGGCAGTGCCGTGAGCTGAGCTGTGGTGTAGGTCGCAGATGTGGCTTGGATCCTGTGTTGCTGTGGCTGTGGCATAGGCTGGCGGGTACAGCTCAGATTCTACCCCTAGCCTGGGAACCTCCATATGCTGTAGGTGTGGCCCTAAAAAAGAAAATAAATAAACAAACAAATAAACAAATAAGAAAATAATAAAATATAGGAAAGGATAAAAATAAAATAAAAACCACCCAAAGCTACCCCCTAGAGATAGTATAGTTACCATTCTGTGGGTTTTCTTTGTTTCTTCTATGCGTAGATAGACTTTATACTTCCATCAAAATGTACTCCACTTTCTTTCCACACGATATCAGATGACAAACATTTCCCCACATCTCCAACTGTTTTTCAAAACATGATTTTTGTGGGACCGGTGTCATACATCATACTTTATTTAGCACTCTGGGGCAGGAGTGTGACGTGTGCTTCCTGTTTGATTTCAGATGGACGTGGGCAGCATCTACAGAGAACCCCGTGAGTCGCCTCTTGCTCCCTGGGGCGGGTCCTTGCATCCGGGTTCCGCAGGCTCGGTGGGGGCACCGTTTGGGACACCCATCTTTCCTTCTTGGGGATTTTATTTATTTATTTATTTATTCTTTTTATGGCCGCACCCGCGGCATATGGAGGCTCCCAGGCTAGGGGTCTAACAGGAGCTGTAGCTTCCGGCCTTCGCCACAGCCACAGCAACGCAGGATCCGTGCCACGTCTGCGACCTACACCACAGCTCACGGCAACGCCGGATCCTTAACCCACTGAGCGAGGCCAGGGATCGAAGCCGCAACCTCATGGTTCCTAGTCGGATTCGTTTCCGCTGCGCCAGGACGGGAACTCCTCTTCTTGGGGATTTTAGTATTTAGAGATGGGGTTTGATCTTGGAGGTGAGGCTGCAGGAATGAAGAAAGGGCCCCCAGAAAGACCAAACCCTAGTGTGGGTCTCTGCCCAGCGGAGCTGCTAACTCTGGAAGGCCCCACGCAAGGGCTGCAGGAGGCTGGGGTCACCCCAGTCAGAACGGGACATCTGGATGACAGTTCTAGGATTTCTCTACACCCGGGTTCTGCTCTGGTCTGGTCACTTCCTGAGGGGTAGGAAAATGGGGTCTGGCTTTGGCAGCTTCTGATAGGGGTTCCTGTTAGCATTTCTGACGCGGACCCGAATGAACACTCTATGTACCCTGGCTTCTAGAATTTGAGTCCCTCCGCCGCGTGCGGGTGTCCCTTCCTCCATATGCGGGTGTCCCTCCTCTCAGAGTGGAGTCCGTCCCAGGCTCCCGGCTGTGGCTGCAGCCTTGGGTCCCTCTGATGCTGGGGTCACCGTGGGGGTGGTCTCTCCTAGGACACGCCTATCTCAGGAAGTGGCTGCTGCTCTCGGACCCGGACGACTTCTCTGCTGGGGCCAGAGGCTACCTGAAAGCCAGCCTTTGCGTGCTGGGCGCTGGGGATGAAGCCCCTGTGAGTACCTTTCCTCGTCCCGCACTGCAGCTCCGCATGAACAAACCAAAAACGACATCAGTTTTTCTGATTTAAAAGAATAGTTGGCAAGGATGAGAAATGGGGAACACGTGGAAAGTACAAATAAAGGAATCACCCATAGTTCTACCAGAGAGCTGTTTTGAAGACCTTCTGGCATTTTCTCCCAGGAGGGTATATGTGTATTTTTCTTTTTTGTGCAAAAATGAAGGTCATTCTCTCTATATTGTAGTTTAAATGTTATCACCTGAGAATATATCGTTATCATGTTTTCAGGTCAGGAAGTAAATTATAAGTCGGAGGTGGTAAGGTTGTGAAAGGCATTCAGAGCCGGGGAGGTGCCCCCACCTCTGTAAGTGTGGGGAGAGGAGAGAGATCTGGAACAGTGGTTTGGGGGAGGAATGAGGGGCTAATTAGATACAGGCAGAAGGATTTCCGTTTTTTCATTTAAAGCATTTTTTGTCTTTTTTCTAGGGCCGCACCCGCGGCATATGGAGGTTCCCAGGCTAGGGGTCTAACAGGAGCTGTAGCTGCCGGCCTTCACCACAGCCACAGCAACGCCAGATCCGAGCCACGTCTGCGACCTACACCACAGCTCACGGCAACGCCAGATCCTTAACCCTCTGAGCAAGGCCAGGGATTGAACCCGCAACCTGATGGTTCCTAGTTAGATTCGTTTCCGCTGAGCCATGATAGGAACTCCATATTTAAAAATTTTTTAAATTTGAACTTTTTATTTATTTTTATTGAAGTATAGTTGATTTATAAAGTTGTGTTAGTATATATAGTCTTTTTCAGATTCTTTTCCCTTACAGATATTTACAAGTTATTGAATATAGTTCCCTGTGCTGTACAGCAGGTCCTTGTTTCTTATCTCTTTTATGTATAATAATGTGCGCATGTAAATCCCAAGCTCCTAATTTACCCCCAGCCTCCTCTCCTCTTTGGTAATCATAAGTGTTTTCTGTGTCTATTTCTGTCTTGTAAATAAGTTCATTTGCATAATTTTTTTTTTTTTAGATTCCGCATACAGGTGATATCATATGATGTTTGTCTTTGGCTTACTTCACTTAGTATGATAATCTCTAGGTCCATCCATGTTGCTGCATTATTTCATTTTTTATGGCTAATATTCCATTGTATGTGTGTAGGTACATACCTATTACCTGCCTACCACAAGACAGAAGGATTTCTGAGCAGACACAGGAGGACCCACCCTTGGCTAGAGGCTCAGTGGTGGAGCCTCATAATACTCAGTGGCCTAGAGGCAGAAGAGAGGCAGGTGGATGGGGGTGGTGCCAGGCGTGGATGAGGCAGGCACGTGTGAGGCACAAGGCTGGGGTAGCTGATGGAGCCGGGAAGGGAGGATGCAAGAGGACCAGGCATAGAGCTGATGAGGAGGAGAAAGAATAGGGAAGGGCTCACATTTATGGAGCACCTACTGTGTGCCAAGCTCTGCGTTGGGTGGCTCACTCAATGTTGATGGGGTGTTTGGAGGAGGTGGATGGACTTGAAGCTGCCTTGAGAGAAGGGTGTCAGTGGTCAAGATCTTCCAAGGGAACTTGTCCTGAGTGGCCGGGGGTGTGAGATGTGGCCATCCCGCTAGCAGCTTTGGGGGGTTAGGTTAAGATGCTCTGAGGGGAGGACAGGGAACTCTGTTGGTGAATGATCTGTCCACGTGGGTGTTGATTATCTCATGGGAGAATTGGAAATCAAATAGGCCAGTGGTGAGGCGGGTATGGAAATCACTGAGGTGGGGTGGACCAGGAGGGTGGGAGATGCAGGAGGCGGGAGTGGGTCTCAGGGGCGGGGGGGGGGGTTGGGGAGGCGGAGTCCCCAGGGCAAGCCGCATGCTGTCATGGAGGCGGAAGGCAAGTTCCATGAAGACGTGAAGGATGAGGAGCTGGCTGCTGACAAGGGCTCAGGAAGCCCCAGTGGAAAGGGTTGGGGGAGGGTGCTGTGCAGGGTGCTGTAGCCCCACCCAAGGGCACCTGCCCTGCTCTCTCGTCCCCTGTCCCTCTGTAGTCCATCTCTGCAGACATTGTGCCTTCTGCCTTCTGGTTCCCTCTCTGTGCATCTCTGATTCTGTTACCTTTTTATAAAATACTCTTTTCTCCTCTTCCCATTAATCGGACCCTTGGTTTTTCCAGATGAAACTGCTTTTCTTGAGACCAGCTCAGAGGGAAGCCCCTGTTTTTTGCCCCAGCCCTTTGGGTGGGGAGGAGTGGCCATGTTTTGGTTCCCACAGCAGCTTCTCAACTTCACTGCTACCCTCTTCTTTCTTTTTTTGGCCACACCTGCGGCATATGGAAGTTCCTAGGCTAGGGATCGAACCCACGCCACAGCTGTAACCGGAACCACAGCAGTGGCAACACTGAGTCCTTAACCCACTGAGCCACAGGGAAGATCATGGGTTGTTTCCCCATCTTCTGGTCTTCTGGGCTGTTACCTACCCGTGGCACAGGCAGAGCTGGTGCAGGAAGGACCTTGCTCGCAGATTCCCATCTTTGTCATTCTTCTGAGGTCTGATGTATCCTTGCTGCTGAGCCCTCGGCACCTGATCTTCCCTTGGGACCCTGAGCTCGGAAATCGCTCCCTCCAGCAGTTCCTTTCTACCTCTTTCCCTCCCTCACCCTCGCTGAGTGACAGCTCTTCCTCATCGAGGTCACAGCCCTGACCCCTCTCCATTTCCCAGCCCATCAGCTCCCTCCCAGCCTGGACTCCGTCCCCGATCCTCACTCTTACTCTGAGCTTACAAGCCCCTGGGATCTGCTGCCACACCTGTGTCCCCACCCCACGACACGCTGTCTACCCCACTTCCTTTTTTTTTGCACTCAGTTGTCATTTTATTCCAACCCGGTTTCCAGAATATGGAATATTTGAACTTTAACAATGTTTTCTCCGGTTAGTTTTTGCTTGTTTGTTTTTAATTTTTTAAAATTAGAGTTGATTTCCACTGTTGTGTCAATTTCTGCTGTACAGCAATCAGTCACACACATGTAATATGTATATATATACATTCTTACATACATATATGTATTCTTTTTCTCATATTATCTTCCATCATGTTCTATAACAAGAGATTGGGTATAGTTTCCTGTGTTGTATGGTAGGACCTCATTGCTTATTCATTGTTTTTCTTTCTTTCTTTTTTTTGTCTTTTTAGGGCGGCATATGGAGGTTAACCAGGCTAGGGGTTGAATCAGAGCTACAGCTGCCGGCCTACACCACAGCCACTGCAATGCAGGATCTACGCCACATCTGCTACCTACACCACAGCTCATGGCAACGCCAGATCCTTAACCCACTGAGTGAGGCCGGGGATCGAACCCGCAACCTCATGGTTCCTAGTCGGATTCATTTCCGCTGTGCCACGGTGGGGACTCCTATTGCTTATCCATTCCAAACGTGATAGTTTGCATCTGCTAGCACACACACTGCTCCTTAATCAGCTTTGGTGGCACAAGTCACCTGGAGGTGCTGCCAGCCTCTTTGTTCACTCGGTTGAGGTTTTAGTTCTCATCCTGTTCTCCATGACGGCTGTTTCCAAACTTTCTGGTCTTTCCTGACCAGAAAGCTCTAGCCGCAGCCCGCCTCAGGCAGGCAGAGGTACACCGTGGGAGTGACGTGAGCGCCTGGAGCCCCGTCTTCAGCACCCCCCTTCCGCCTCCCCTCCTCCACCCGCTCAGCCCGCTCTTCCAGTCTCTTCTCTGGCTCCTGCCCTCTGGTCTGTGCCAGGCTCCTCCTGATCTTAAAACACCCTTGCCTTCACTGTTTCTCCCCACCCCTCATCTCCAACTGCTTTCCCCTCCTTCCGGTGTCACCAGTCTCTTGCAATGCGTCTCTTTTCTCCAGTCCTTTCCTGGCTGTGGGTTCCTTCACCTTCTCAATGCACTTCCCACAACCTCCTTCCTTGAATCCACTTGCTTAAGGGTCACCCCTTGTCAAGTCCTAAGAGCTCTTCTCTCATTTATCTGCTCTGTTGCTCCACAGCGTTTGATTCCAGAGTCCACGTCTTTTTTTTTTTCTAATTCTTTCTTTTCTTTTTTGGCCATCCTGCACCACATGGAGTTCCTGGGCCAGGGGTCAGAACCACGTGAGGCAGGGGATCGAACCTGCATCCTGGTGCTGCAGAGATGCCATCGATCCCGTTGCACCACAGCGGGAAAGCCCAGAGTCCACATCTTATTCGAAACTCTGTCCTCCCTTAGCACCCGTGACTCCCCTTATTGTTTTTCTTTTTTTTTAATGGAAGCTCCAAATTCAATGACTCAATAAACTGCTGCTGCCTGCCTCTTTTCCTTCACTGTGGAGGAGACCTGCGAGATGGTGAACCCTAAGGGGGCAGGTCCTCAGTCCACCTGGTCACTGCTGCAGCCCTCGCCCCTCGGCACGCTGCTGACACCTAGCAGTCACCCAGTAAATACTGGTTGGGTGAATGAACAGATGTTATTGGAGACGGTGGCCGGCCCAGACCACTGTCACTTCTGCACTATTTTTTAATGGGTTGAGTGGGGCAGAGACTGGTTCTTGAGTGCCTGCCAGTGCCGCGTGCACTTACACGTTATTGCAGTTGATCCTCCCACAGCCCACATGTCTCTACTGTCCAAATGCGGAAGCAGAGTCTCAGGTAAGGAACCTGCCCGAGGACATGCACTAGGAAGTGGCAGGGCAAGATCTGCCTTTCTTCAAGATGCACCATTTTTTTTTTCTTTTTACGGCCACACCCGTGGTATATAGAAGTTCCTGGGCCAGAGGCTGAATTGGAGCTGAAGCTGCAGCCTATGCCGCAGTCACAGCAACACCGGATCCGAGCCACACCTGTTGTCCTTAACCCATGGAGAAAGGCCGGGGATGGAACCCACATCCTCAAAGAGACCATGTCAGGCCCTTAACTCACTAAGCCACAGTGAGAACTCCCCATTTTTTTTTTTAACACGACGTGATTATATTTTAATACACAGCCGAAATACAAAACACCGCAGTAAACTGATGGCAAAAAACCACGATCTTTCTTTTGCAGTGCCTGACAGATGCTTAACAAGTGTGTTGGTTGAGCTCTCAGAAAGGGCAAGGAAAACACCATGCTCCTAAGCGCGTTAAGGAATCATATTTGGTGTGTTGCAGCTGGAGAGAAAAGACCCCTCTGAGGACAAAGAGGACATAGAAGGCAACCTGCTCAGGCCGACGGGCGTGGCCCTCCGTGGAGCGAACTTCTGCCTGAAGGTCTTCAGGGCAGAGGACTTACCGCAGAGTGAGTCCGGTGCCCTCGCTGGGTGGCTGTGATGGGGGACCCTGGCCTGGGGCCCTCAGCTCCCTGGGGGAAGGGGATGGGGGGCTGGCCCTCTGCTCCCTCCCTGCCCTTCCGCGACTCACCCCGGGCCTGGCTTCTGCACCTGGACAGTCTGCTGGATCCACACACCAGCCCGGCTCCCCCGCTGCACTGCCTCTGGGACGCCTCATACCCTCAAGCTTTCCCGAGGGTTTTTACTGTTCTTAGCAACTGAAGAGCACTCAGAATTAGTGCAAAGTCGTATCAATGCTGCTGGAGTCACAGAGACTGAAATGTCAGAAGGGCTCAGTGTCTCCATAGATGACCGGTGGCTGTCCAGTTTGCCTGGGACCGTCCTGATTTTAGCACTGAAAGTCCCACATCCAACAAAATTGCTCATTCCCGGGCCAGCTGGGACAGCATGTCACTCTGGCTGGGGCCATGTCCTCATCATCCCAGGAAGGCCACTGTGGCCGCTGCTGGTTTCTTAGTGTCTAGCCGTGTCCTTGCCTCACCCTGTGTGCTCAGTAACTGCTGGGGGAATTATGCTGAATATGCTGGAGCCGTGGGCGTCAACCCAGGCTGCACGTCATGTCATCTCGGAAATTTTAAGGAAGTACAGAGGCTGGGCCCTTCTTCTGGTGTTTCGGATCAGCATGGTTTGGGGTGGGGCTCACACACTTGTTTTAAAAAGCTCCAGGGAGTTCCGTGGTGGCGTCGCAGTTAAGGATCCAGCATTGTTACAGCTGTGGCTCTAGTCACTGCAATGACTTGGGTTCAGTCCTTGCTTGGCTTGGAAACTTCCACATGCCGTGGGTGCAGCCAAAAAAAAAAAAGAAAAAAAAGGTTAAAAGAATGGGCTCCCTGGCAGTTCTCTTGCCACAGCTACTACGAGCCAGTATTTTGGAGCGTATATTAGCATAATCAGGCCTGGCGCTGTCCGTAGGAGAGTCAGCGAGAACAAGTAATTAGCGGCTACTTGGGTCCCTGCTTACAAGTTTTGCACGAAGCTAATACTTGAAGGTTTCTGCTTTGACTAATGATACCAATAAATGTGTTCCTTCCATACAAGTTTAACTGAACCAAAATCCTGGGGAAAGCCTTTAAGTAAGTAATGGGTATTAACTGGGCATTAAAATACAGGCTTAGAACATTTTGCATTTGTAGGTTGAAACTCTGCAGATATGAGCTTCCGAAGGGGGCTGGGGAAAGAAAAATGTTTGCTTTGCTCAAGGTGAAGGGGATTATGTGAAATTCTCTGCAGTGCTGTTTAAAGAAAAAATAGATGGGTCAATAGAACATATATTTGCATATATATATATTTGCTAATTGTTATCTGTTGTATTCATGTAGCTGTTGGGGAGTATGTCATCTTTAACGGTTTCCTCCTCTCAGTATCTCATTCATATACATTTGCACATTTATACAGAACATATTTATATACACACGCATGCATACACACATTTACCTTTTATATGTAAATACATATGTAAATATTATGGCTAGTTCAGTAAAATATTGGTTCGAAGCAGCATAGATTAAATATATTTTTTTTTAAACGGAATTGACTTATTGGTCAACCTCAGGAAAGTCACTGTGCCAATAGATATAAAGGAAAATGTCAAACAGGCACCAATAATGGGCTATGTTATAAAGCTATTATTATATATATATAATATATATAATAATATAGCTGCTATTATTATAACAACTTACAGTATTCTTCTGGATTGTTTACTGCCCTTAGCGATGTAGATTTCCAGGCAGTCAGTCAATCAACTGGACCCGTTCTGAAAGCCTTTGAGAACGGAGGGGACAGGGAGCCAGCTGTTTGCAGCTGGGGAAGGAAGTGGTGCAGCGCCCTCAGGAGCCATTGCTCTGAGAGGGTCCCTCCTCCTGGGTGCCCTGGGCTGAGCGGTCCGCGGCGTCTCTCTCCGGGAGTCCCAGGGCCCCCTGGAGACAGGCAGGCAGGAATCAGAGGCTCTGAGGGTGGGAGAGCGGGCGGCCAGTGACCACCGTGCCCTTCTCCGCAGTGGATGATGCCGTGATGGACAACGTGAGGCAGATCTTTGGCTTTGAGAGTAACAAGAAGAACTTGGTGGATCCCTTCATGGAAGTCAGCTTTGCGGGGAAAATGGTAAGGAGCACGGGAACCAGAGGATTCTCATGGGAGGGTGACGGCTGGGCGTCCCTGTAGGTGGGTGCACACAGGGCCTCCATCAGAGGCATGTGCAGGGGGAGGGGGGCTGATCGTGGGACATGTACCCGGCTCTCTGCGGGTGGCCGTGCCCACACACGAAGACAGGTCTGCGCAGGTGGGTGAGATAGACATATAGGTGTGATGGACACGGAGAGGGCGTATGGACAGTGGATAGACAGAGGAATATTGGGGGGCGGGTAAGCAATAGTAGGGAAACCCAGTGTGAAGCCATACAGATAGGCAGACTTTAAAAAGTATGCAATAGAAACATAATGATTATCTTTCAACAGTTGTGGCAGGATTAAGCAGAGAAGGGACACTCTGGTGGGGACCCTAAGGATTGTACACCTTTCTTTGAAACTCGCCTTCCTGCCCAGAGGCCGAGCTCCAGTCCTTCTTGATTTCTGCCGGTCTCATCCCTCCATCCCACCCTTAGGGACGGCTTTGCCCGCCCTGCAGGCTCTTCCCTGCAGCCTCTGCCACTCCCAGATCTATTACCTCTCCGCAGAGGGATCCATGGCTCTGTTTAACTCTGACTCCTACCGGTGCCTCTGCACATCTCTGTGAGCTGCCCCTCTGGCCCTTTAAAGGAGTCCTTTTCTGCCCCAGCCTGCCCCACTTCCAGAAGCTTCCATCCTTACCAGGTACCACGGGCCTGCCTTGGTACCTGGCAGAAAACATGGGCCTGCCTTGATTCTTCCCACTCTTTGGACCTCTCTACATCATACATGCCACCCCTAACTCTTGCCTTCCAAAACCCCAGGATGTCCTTTTCTCTCTCTATGCCCCTAGCCACTGTCATTTCTCCCCAGGGCCACACAACAGCCTGGGCTCCGTTCTCTAGTCCAGGCTCTCCCTATAGAAAGCCTCCCTCATATTTAGCATAAAACACAGCCCTGTCTGTACAACGAAGTTCAAGCTGCACAACGTGGTTGACCAGGTCTCCCGTAACCCCGACTTTCTGGCCTCATCTCTGAGGCCAATATTAGCATCTACAGTCTTTGTGCGAAGGGGAAAATCGCGCCCCCTCCTGGGCAGACCCAGCTCTGCAGCCCGCTTGGAGCGCGGAGTTAAGCGGGTGGCAGCCCCACTTGCTCCCTCTCAGGTACAAACTGCACAGCCGGCGAGGTGCTCGAGGGCCCTCTCACCCGCCCTGCGGTCACACCTCTAGCCTTTGCCCAGGACGGTGCAATCCTGGGTCCTTCCTGTTCTCCCCCCCTGCCCCCAGGATGTGGCAGGTCCAACTTATGTCCTCCCCACAGGCCCGAAGTGCTAGCTCAGTCCTCGGGCCCCGCGAGGCCCTATGCACGGCTCTCCTAGAGCCCGGTTTCCATTGCATTCCAACGTTTGTTAGCGTCTGTTCCTCGGGGGAAATAACGCGATCTCATTTACTACATAACATCAAAGCAGAGACTGGAGGAAATACTGGAACCAGGCGGAATGACATTATCAGGAGGGCGAAGCCACTGCACCTGTTCTTAGAACCCTGCAGAGGCGCCTCTGAGCTTCATGCCGACCTCAGGGAGCTGGCAGGCTGGGGGCCGCGCCCTCCTGGGTGCCCCCAGCCTGGCCGAGAGGTCCACGGATCAGCCGCAGTGCCAGGGTGGGGCGAGTTGAGTCGGATAACACTGTTGGGTGTTAACAGTGACGCTGGCAACCGACAACGGAGAAGGGCTGAGGGCCAAGTTGGGTCCTGCTGCAGCTCCCGCTTTGACCCAGAGGCAGAGGAGGAGATGGACACACAGTAGGCAGGCGGTAAAGGACCATTTCGGAGGCATTTCAAAGCTTAACAAAGCTTTGGAGGTGGCGGGGGTGGTGTGGGCTCCCATTCACACAGCACTTCGGAGCTTTCTTTTTCACTTCGCTTCTTCTTAGATTTCATTTTTGGCAAGAAGCCGAGTCTGCCTGCTTATCCCACTGATTAAATGTTCCCTGCGGTTGGGGGAGAGCCTGGCCACCAGGGAGCTCTTTGTTGAAACCCTGATGTGATTTCAGGAACTGAGAAAGGCCTTGGATAAGCTTATTTCCTCCACCTGATGTCCACATTCCCCCATCCCTGATTTTATGTTTCTTTTCTTTCTTTTTAAAATTAAAAAAAAAAAATTTAGTGTCCGCACCCCTGGCATATGGAAATTCCTGAGTCCCCCTTGGGCTGGTTCTGCCGGATCCTTTAACCCCCTGTGCTGGGCGAGGGAATCTAATTTTGGTAGCATAATTGTGCGTGGATGATTTCCAATCTTTACTGTATGTATGCCTTTCCTGGTAAGCCTTGTTGTTTGTGGTATTTCTGTTTCTGGTTGCTGCCTTTTCTTTTCTGCCTAGAGAAGTTCCTTTAGTATTTGCTGTAAAGCTGGTTTAGTGGTGCTGAATTCTCTTAGCTTTTGCTTATCTGTAAAGCTTTTGATTTCTCCTTCAAATCTGAATGATAGCCTTGCTGGGTAAAGTAATCTTGGTTGGAGGTTTTTTCCTTTCATCACTTCAGTATATCATGCCACTCCCTTCTGGCCTGCAGAGTTTCTGCTGAAAAATCTGCTGATGGCCTTATCGGGGTTCCCGTGCATGTTATTTTGTTTCTTTTCCCTAGCTGCTTTCAGTATTGTCTCTTTGTCTTTAATTTCGGTCATTTTGATTAATATGTGTCTCGGGGTGTTCCTCCTTGGGTTTATTTTATATGGTACTTGTTGTGCTTCCTGGATTTGAGTGAGTGGTTCCTTTCTCATGTTAGGGAAGTTTTCAGCTATTATCTCTTGGAGTATTTTTTCTCTCCCTTTCTCTTTTCTCCTTCTGGCACTCCTAGAATACGAATGTTGGTGCATTTAATGTTGTCCCAGAATTCTCTGAGACTCTTTTCATTTCTTTTCAATCTTTTTTCTCTTTTCCGTTATGCCTCAGTGATTTCCACTAGTCTGTCCTCCACCTCGCTTATTCGTTCTTCTGCCTCCTGTATTCTGCTGTTGGCTGCTTCTAATGAATTTTTTTATTTCAGTTATTGTATTTTGCATCTCTGCTTGCTTAAGTTTTAAATCTTGTATTTCTTTGCTCAGTGTTTCCTGTAAATTATCAATCTTTGCCTCCAGTTTATTTCCAATGTCTCTCATCATCTTCAGAGTCAATCCAGCATGTTAAAGTCAGTTGTTGCTGTGCTGGGTGTGTGAACCATCCTGAAGCCAGCCCCTGGGAATGCCGTTGAGCTGGTCCTGCATCCATCTCTAACACAGGGTCACAGTGGAAATGATTGTGGTGGAGGTGACATGGATTTTAAACTCATTCACACTGGGGTATACGCTCATTGTGGGTGTAACCAAGTGCCATTTGGTTTGGGCTTGGGGTCAGAACCTGATGCTGTGTACTTGGTCTTAGGAAGGCCTGTGATGGGATGAATGAAGGCAGGAGGGAAGCAAGAGGGTTGGCAGGACCCTTCCTCCAAGGACTTCATTATCCCAACTTGATGGACAAATCATGTCTTAAGATGGTTTTTACTCCACATTCTCAACCTGGTAGGGTGTGTTGATGATGGCTAGACCAACCTGCCTTCAAATCCACTGGCTTTCCTTGGAGCCGAGTCTCAAACTCTGGGGCTCCTGGCTGCTCCTGGGTCCTTGCCAGCATCTTGATCTCTTTAGGTCTCCTATTCCGAGATGCCCTTGGCTGGCCCTGGGGGTTTTTCTAGGAAGGTGCACGTGCCTGTGGGAGGTGATGGAAGTAGGGTAACTGGCCAAGGCAAGAGGCCATCTAAAGCTGATTGTTGGCTGGGCTCCTGAAAGAAGCTGCATCCTTCATTTTCCCTCTAGAAAGAAGGAGGCAGTTGAGACCCTCCCACCTCTGTTGGTCTCCAGGGTCTCTCTGTCCTGCCTTCTCTGCCCCAGAAATCTTTCTGTGGCTTCTCACACTGTCTCTGCTACCCTGTCACCTGTCTTATTCTGCCCTGCCCAGAGAGACCCTGTCCCTCTGTCTCTGGTGTGTCACTTTTTCTTATTACATTCTATTCTGAAGAGCTCTGTGTGCCTACCCAGCTGAGCCTGGCCCTCTTTGCATTTCCTCTTATGGACACTTGGTGGCACTGTTATCTAAGATGTGAACCAGGCCTGATTTGCCCGAACTACTAAGGGGACTAGAGAGGGTGTGTGTGCATGTAAGTGTGTGTGTGTGTGTGTGTGTGTGTGTGTGTGTGTGTGTATCATACTTCTTCATGGTATGGGAGAAGAAAAGGGGAAATACGTGGAAGGTGGAATAGGGGACTTTAAAAGAAACTCCCCCCCAAGAATAAAAAAAAAGATGAAAAAAATCAGAGAAAAGCAAGAAAAATGAAAAAAATTAAGCATACTTCTATACCCCACACCACACTGTAGACAATCACTATTAACACTTGTTTATATTTCCTGCTATTATTTTTTCCTCTCTGGAGCTCTCACTCCCTCTGTCTGTTGCATCTCCACCCCCACCCCGGCCCTGTCCCTCTGGGGGGAAAAAAAGGATTTCAAATACAGTTGATCTTTATTATTCAGATCCTGTATTTGCAAATTTGCCTAATCCCTAAAATGTATTTGTAACCTCAAATCAATCCTAGTGGTGCTTTCGTGATCATTTGCAAAACTGTGAAAGTTGTGAGTGGGCTGAGATGTGTGTGGCCGGCTGAGCTGGAACAATGCGGTTTCCTTTTGTGCATTTCGCTGGTGATTTCAGGGTTTACAGGAGTTCCCCAGGACAGCGCCAGAGCGCCTCTGTGTTCCTCTGTGCAGGAGGCTGCGATGTGTCTTATGGAGAAACTAAACTGTATGTTAGATAAGTTCTGTTCAGGCATGAGTTCTAGTGCTGTTGGTCCTGAGGGCAGTGTTCATAAACCCACAATATGTAATAAAAAGGTGTCCTAAAACAGAAACCCACATAAAACAAGGTTATTGGTGAGTTGACAAAAATGTTGTGACCGAAGCTCAGAGGGACCTAACTCTGTATTCCTCTTTGGAACAATGCTTTAGTGTTCACTAACTCGTGTTCTTGGTCACTTATAGACTGTGTAACTACCACCAGTAATGAGAATCCAGCCTATCTATGTGGTTTGGTAAACTGCTGTTATCATCTAACATTTCTTTAAGTTATTAAGTAGTCTCAAGTCAATTTTTGATGGCTGAATAATATTCCATAGGAGAAATATAACATAGCATTTAACTGAGTTTGAGATTTTTTTTTTTTTGCTTTTTAGGGCTGCACATGTGGCATATGGAGGTTCCTAGGCTAGGGGTCTAATTGGAGCTGTAGCTGCCGGCCTACACCACAGCCATAGCCACATCAGATCTGAGCTGCTCCTGCGACCTACATCACAGCTCATGGCAATGCTGGATCCTTAACCTGCTGGGTGAGGTCAGGGATCAAACCTGCAGACTCATGGTTCCTAGTCAGTTTCGTTTCTGCTGCGCCACGATGGGAACTCCCTGGATAATTTTTTAAAGGCAGTTCTCCTCTTTTATGAACAATTCTGTGACAGACATCAGTGTACAGGAACCTTTGTCCACACTCTGCTTTTTCAGAGAGAAGTTTCTAAACTGTTATCAGAGGCCAGGCTTATGTTAAAGTGTTTGATACAGATGGCCAGCCAGCCCTCCAGAAAGGCTCTGCTAAATCCATTCCATCAGGAAGGGAAGGAGGGTACAATTAAAAGAGGCCCAGAGAAGAGGAGGAGGAGGAGGAGGAGGAGGAGGGAGCCTGGTGCTGCCTTGACTGAATGTCGGCAGTGGAGCAGGGTGGCTGCTGGGGCCTTGTAGGGTCAGAGGCAGTGCCGGCCTGTGGTGCGGTGGGGGCACCTGTTGGGTTGAGGCTACCAAACCTACAGCATGTCTCAGTGACTCTCTCAGGGGGACCCTCCAAGGGCAGCTACGTGGAAGTGCTTGCTGCGGCGGGGGGAGTCCTGAGACTCCCTGGGGCCAGGGCTGGGGGAGCATGGGGACAGCCCATGGTTTCTTGTCCAGGGAGCTAGCTGAGGTGCGATGTTGGCACTGTCTCTCAGCCGTGTCTCATTAAAGTGTCTTTTCTTTCTTTTTCTCTCTTTCCCTCTCCCTCCCTCCCTTTCTTTCTCTCTTTCTTTCTATTTCTTTCTCCCTCTCTCTCTCTCTCCCTCTTCCTTCCTTCCTTCCTTCCCTTCCTTCTGTCTTTCCTTCCTTTCATTCTTCCTTCCTGCCTTTCTCTCTTTCTTTAATGGCCACACCCACGACATATGGAAGTTCCCAGGCCAGGGGCTGAATACAAGCCCCAGCTGTGACCTGCACCATAGCAGCAGCAACGGTGGATCCTTAACCCACTGCATCAGGCTGGGGATTGAACCCTTGCCTCCACAGGGACCTGAACTGCTGCAATTGGATTCTTAACCCCCCGTGCCACAGTGGGAACTCTTGTCTTTCTTTTTTGCTTTAAACTTTTGTTGGTCTAAGTTTTGAATTAGGTCATGTGTATTGTGCACACTGTCTGCACTTATCCACTCGTCATCCATCGTGAAAACTCTCCCTCACTCTGCACCCATCCAGGGGTCCTCCATTCACCTCTTCGCTTGGCCGGGAAACCGCTGCAGTTAGTTTCTTTTGCATCATTCTGGTTTCACTACGCATGTGCCGCTCGTCAGATCATAAGTTTTTCCTTTTACCCCTTTCACACCATGGATACCCTGCACCTTGCTTTTTTTTTTTCACTTAATAATATACCCTGGAAGTTGTTTCACATCATAGAACCGTCCTCTTTCTCCTAAAGCTCACAGTGCTCCGTCCTGTGGATGGAGCACCCTTTATCTAACCCGCCTTCTCCTGGTGGGCGCATGGCTCCACCCTCCCGAGTTCAAGCCGTGCTGCAGTGAATAATCTCGTACGTGTGTCATTCTGCACAGGTGCAAGTCTTTGTGTAGCGTCATATCTAGAGGTAGAACCTGTAGGTTAAAGGGCGTTGCATCTGCAGTTTTGAAGGACAGTGGCCAGTTTCCCTTTGGAGGGGTCCGGCTATTCTGTTTTCCCAGCAGCACAGCCTGAGCGTGCTGTTTCCCCATTGCCTTGCTGAGAGAGGGCTGTCAGGCTTTAGAGATTTTTATGACTCTGATAGATGAGAAATGGTTATCTCATTTGTTTTGTTTGTGATTATGACCAGGGAGGCTGAGCATCTTTCTGTGTGCTTTACAGCCCCTGGTGTACCCATTTCTGAGAACTCTGTGTCCCAGTCTGCCATTTGTTTCATCCGACTGTTAGTCTCTCTTCTTTCCTTCCTCCTTCCTCTACTCGAACAAGGATCAAATCCTGGCACCCATCGCTGCCTCCAGCCTTCGCCTGGGCTCTTCTCACAGGAAGGAGAGAATGGTGGGGCTAGCGGTTGGTACTGGCTGGAGCAGGGATGGAGACAAGGTCCTGGCCCCTGGGGAGGCCACACCCTCAGTAAGTGGAGAACCTGAAGCCCCTGGGCTGGTCAGCTGCTCTTTAGATGAGATGATGCACGTAAACGCTTTGCACAGTCAGGGTCCACAGTAAGTGCCCTGATGAAGGCTGCTGGCATTTCCGTGTGTAGGACACACGCACCTTCCGGGATTTGTCTGTCTGAAATGGAGTCTTCACTGGCTGCCCTGTGCGGGCACAGGATGCCCTGGGCTGGCCTGGTGGCTCCCTGGGGACTCCACGGGCAGAGTAGAACACATAAGCCACTGGTTTGGATCTGGTTCCCACCTCTGCTAGGTTTCTTGTTTGTGGAAAGCCCAGTCTTAGGAGCAAGGTTGATGAGAGGCAGATGGCAGTTTATGAGCTTTGTATTGTCCCTAGATTTTCCTCTCACTCTCAGATGCCGGTGCGGGGTGCCCTGTCCTGGCCTCCAGCTCCCCTCCCCTCCCCCCATCTCCAGTCTCCTGGGCTCCAGTCTTCCCAGGGGGCAGGCATTTGGGCTGATGGGCAGAGGGCGGTGCCCTGGGCTGTGGAACCCCTGGGAAAGCCGGTCTCAGGGCCCCGTATGTAGGGTCATGGCCATAATGGGGGATGTGGGGGGGAAATTTCCAGCCTGAGGTGTGAGTTGAATGTCATGAGAAGGGTCGTGACATTCAAGTAACCTCCCCCCTCCCCTGCCCCCTCGAGTCTGACTTACCGTTGAGCTTTTTCTCTTGAAAGAATCCATGTGTCTGAGCCCCCAACGCCTTCTGTCCAGTCTCAGGGGCGGCCAGCCCGGCAGAGAGTGGCTGCTGGCTGGTGTGGCGGTCCCAAGGGAGCCCAGGGTCCCCTCACAGCTGCTGTCCTCTGTGTCTTCCAGCTCTGTGGCAAGATCCTGGAGAAGACGGCCAACCCTCAGTGGAACCAGAGTATCACGCTGCCTGCCATGGTGAGCCTCGCCCCACGGGTCCAGCCCAGCAGGCTGGGCTCCCGGCCTTCCCAGGTGCCGCCCGCATCCCCGACTTCTGCTTCTTCAGAGGGACCCCACCCCAGCTCGTCTCTCTTCTCTCCCTAGTTTCCCTCCATGTGTGAGAAAATGAGGATTCGTGTCGTGGACTGGTGAGTTCTGCATCCCGGGGTCTGTAGAGGCGGCACTTTTCAAGGGTCAATGGGTCCCTGGTTTCCTTCCATTCAGTCTGTGTCCGGGTGAGGGAGTTTCCTCTGGGGGAGGCCGGAGGAGAAGAGGGCGCAGGCTGTCCTTGGGAAGCCTCTTCACGGCCCTGCTTCGAGGCAGGATAAGGAGGGCAGCCAGGTGGGGCTGGCACCAGGGATCTGGGAGCCAGAGATCCCTGAGGCCAGGAGGGATCCAGGAAGGCTTCCTGGAGGAGGTGGGGTTTGGGGAGGTTCAGAATGAAGGCATTCTAATGACAAGCCGAAGCAGGGAGGCTGGGGAAGTGGGCCAGGCGATGCCCTGCCGGCTTGCAGCAGGGAGCACAGTAGCCACAGGGACCTCGGGACCTTTTATAAAATCAGTATCTGGAGTTCCCGTTGTGGCTCAGAAGACTGAGAAGCCGATTAGTATTCGTGAGGATGTGGGTTCGATCCCTGGCCTTGCTCAGTGGCTTAAGTATCTGGCTTTGCTGCCAGCTGCAGTGTAGGTCGAAACAGCAGCTCGATCTGGCGTTGCTGTGGCTGTGGCGTAGGCCGGCAGCTGCAGCTCCAATTCGACCCCTAGCCTGGGAACCTCCGTATGCCGCCCTAAAAAATAAAAAAAAGAAAAGAAAATCAGTATCTGACATTCGGTGAGAGCCTCTGTTCCAGGCCCTCCACCCGGTGGGCTCTTCACTTGCGTGCTCTCACCCGACCTTCAGCTGGACTCCTGGTGCCGTCTGACCTTGCAGACCGGGGAGCAGATTGACTGACCTGTCCAAGGTGACAGCTGGGAAGCTGCCAAGGCCAGGCTCGAACCCGAGCCTGCTGCTCCCACCGCCTGCGTGCTTAACCCCTGGGCTGGACTGCCCCTTCTGTGTCGAGACGCCCTCTCCCACCCTGAGGGCTGTTGGGGGTCCCCGCGCGTGATCTGTGGGACCTCCGCTGCCCCAGCCTTTCCCAAAAGAGAGAGGCTTGTCCTTTCTCTGCCCCCTGAAAGTCTTGGCTGTGCGGTTCCCAGCGTGTTGTCCTTTGGTCTCAGGCCCACGGCACCCCCAGCCAGGAGGCTAATGAGAGACTAGGGAAAACCCCAGGCCACAGAGCCATTAAAGTGTGCGCCAGGTCCCCAGCCTGAAAGAAAACAGCTTGTGAGAATTAGAGGAGAGGAAGGGGCCGCGAGGAGGGCCGGGAGGGAGAGGCCTCGGGGGCGCTGACCGCCGGTATGTTCTGGGGGAGGCGGTTTGGGGGTGCGGGCTTTACGTCCAACAGAACCATCCATTCGCCTCTGCTCTCAGCGTGTGCGGCCCTGGGCTCTCTGTGTGCGTGTCGGCGTGAGGGGCTGTGTGTGTGCACGGCCGCCGTGTGCCCCGTGCTGCGGCCAGGCGCTGCCGAGCCCGTGTGAGCCGAGGGAGGCATCGGCATACTGTACAATCCAAACACATTACGGAATCTGGTGGTTGCATCTCTGGTTTAGGTTGAAGTGGCATTTTTATTGTGAGTCTATTTTCGGACTTGCTGGATTTTCCAAAAGCAACCCCAAGCCCCAAAACCCAACTCTTGGCCAGAAAGTATTCTGCTGCTGCAAGTTCCTATCCAGAAAAGCGCTTTCTTCCCAGAAAACTCAGACAAACTTGTGTTACTACCTGAATCCTAGAAATTCGATACGGTCCGTATGGCTTTTTCTCTGTAACTTAATCTTCCATTCAGTTCTTTAAGAATTTCTTTTTCATTAAAAAACAAAATTCCACCCCGCCTCCAAAAGAAGCAAACCCGACACAAAACTTCTCTTCTTCCCTTCTCACCAGATTCAGGTAAAACCTCCTCCTGGAGTTCCCACTGTGGCTCAGCAGTATCAAACCTGATTGGTATCCATGAGGATTTGGGTTCGATCCTGGGGCTCGCTCAATGGGTTAAGGATCCAGCGTTGCCGTGAGCTGTGGTGTAGGTTGCAGATGCGGCTCGGATCCCGCGTTGCTGTGGCTGTGGCGAAGGCCGGCAGCTGCAGCTCCTGTTAGACCCCTAGCCTGGGAACCTCCATATGCCGCGGTGTGCCCCTAAAAAGACAGACAGACAGACAGAAACACACACACACACACAAAGAAGAAGAAGAAAGAAAGAGAACTATGCATTAGCCACCATAAGCTGATGAAGACTGTGGCCCTGGAGACAGTTTCCTTTCGGTCACCTGGTTTTCTCCTTGGTCTGGGTGTGTCTTAGCCCCTGGAGCCTTGTGCGCACTGGGTCTGGGGGTCTGGCTCCAGAGTGGCCTCCTGCACCCGCACCCTGCCTCCTACCAGGCCTCCTCCCTTGCAACCTGCAGAGGTGCCCGCAGTCAATCAGCCGGTGAAGACTGGGACCCCGACCATGTATAGCAGAGGCCGTTTCCTTCCTGGGCGGGCCGTGGCCTGTGAGCCCCACTGAGGCCCTCTCTGCCCCTTGCCCTAGGGACCGCCTCACCCACAACGACATCGTGGCCACCACCTACCTGAGTATGTCGAAAATCTCTGCTCCCGGAGGAGAAATCGAAGGTGAGTTCCCCCTTGGTGCTGCCCTCTGGCCCCCATGCTCCCATTTCGCCCCACCTGTCTTAGACTCTAGTTTTGAGAGTTTGCCGGAAAGGGAGGGTTGTAAGGTCTTTGCTGTCCATTTCCCGGGGGAAGGGCTCTGGCCAGTGAGAGAGGCGGGCTTGCATTTAGGACTGTCCACACCCAGGATGGTGGCGTGTACCATGGAGCCGCGTAGAGGAGAATTCATTCCTGCAGGTGACATTGGTGGGTCCGGCCACACCATCCACACCGGGTCCGATGGTGGCTGATGGCACCCTAGCAGATTCTATTTTTTGATTCTTTATTTTTATTTTTAAATTTTGTATTAAAGTGTAGTTCATTTATAATGTTGTGACAGTTTCTGCTGTACAGCAGAGTGACTCAGGCATACATACATAGACATGCTAACAATGCAATTTCCATTTTGAAATAGATTTTATTGGTCTGTTAAAACATAGACTGTGATCATTTTGTATGGTTTAAAAGAGGTGATCTGAAAGAAGAACATAAAATTACTCATGAAATTATCTATAAGCTTACCCTCTCAGACAAGAGGTAAATATTAATACTCTTAGAGCTTTCAGTATGTATATACGTGAAAAACGTTGTTTGGAAACAATTCTCAGTTGTTTTGAAAATTTGTCACTTGGCAATACAACATAGGTGCTTATTCATGTTACTAAATAGTTTACAATATTATTTTATTTTACTTTTTGTCTTTTTAGAGCTGTACCCTCGGCACATGGAGGTTCCCAGGCTAGGGGTCAAATTGGAGCTGTAGCTGCCAGCCTACACCACAGCCACAGCAACACCAGATCCAAGCCGCATCTGAGACCTACAGCACAGCTTGTGGCAACACCAGATCCTTAACCCACTGAGCAAGGCCAGGGATCAAACCTGTGACCTCGTGGATGCTAGTCAGATTCATTTCCTCTGAGCCATGATGGGAACTCCATACAATATAATTTTAAATGAATACACATATTCAGTTGTGTGAATGAGCCATAATCTACATGAACTAATGTTGAATATCTAGATTATTTCTAATTTTTCCATGTCATAAGCAGCTGATACTGAATATTTTTGTAGCAGAATCTTTCTGTAATTTGTGATTTTTCTTTTGCATAAATACCTAGAGATGGAATTGTATCAAAAGATTTGGACATTTTAAAGCTTTTGGTAATATCAAAATTGTCCTACAGAAAGACTGGACTAATTTACACTCTAATCACTCACTTAAGCTTATTTTTCTGCACCCTCATCAACACAGAGTAAAATAATGATATTAAAAAAGAACGTTGTGGAGTTCCTGTTGTGGCGCAGTAGAAATGAATCCGACTAGGAACCATGAGGTTGTGGGTTTGATCCCTGGCCTTGCTCAGTGGGTTAAGGATCCGGCGTTGCCGTGAGCTGTGGTGTAGGTCACAGACGTGGCTCGGATCTGGTGTTGCTGTGGCTGTGGTGTAGGCTGGCAGCTGTAGCTCTGATTTGACCCCTAGCCTGGGAACGTCCATATGCCATGGGTACAGCCCCCAAAAAAAGGAAAAGAAAAGAACGTTATTAATTTGTTGAATGAATTTTATTGTTGTCCTAATTTTATTTCATTGATAAATCAACTGGCAAAATTGATCAATATAAATTTTAAAATATTTTAATAATTATTTTACATTTGCAAATTATATGTACTCATGTCCTTTTAAATGTATTTTTATAAATTGCTTATTCATGTTCTTGTCCATATTTGTGATGGTATATTTGCCTTTTTCTCATTGTTTTTTAAGAGTCCTATATGTCTGTATGTATACAGATGTTAACTTTCCCCTGTCACATACGTTATAATTTTTGTCAATTTTATCATTTAATAGTTTTTAACATATAGAAATGTAAAATTTTTACATAGCCCTATATGTTAATCTTTTTCTTAGAGAATTAAGCAAGTGTTTATTTAAATGTTCCTTTTTGCAAAATTGTTCTTTGGTGATACCAACAATATATAGTGAATAATCTTTTCCCTACACTTTCAAATGCCACTTTTATCCTCTACTGAATTCCTAAATATGTGTTCTAGGGCCTATTTCTTGATTTTCTATTATCTTTAGCTGGTATGTCTGCTTATTATTTCTTAGGTTTTGGTATCTGGGTTATGCTGGCTCTGTAAAATTAATTGGAAAGATTTAAAGTCTTTTCTAACATCTGGAACAGTTTACATAACATAAGAATATAGTCTTTTGAGGGTTTGAAAGAATTCACCCATAAAACCATATGGGCTGGGTGCCCTTTTTGAGTGGGTGTAGCATTAGTTCTTTAAAACCTTTTCAGTTTCTCCTGTGATCACTGGTATCTTTAGTTTGTTACTTTTACTGTAGTCAATTTTGATAATCTCCATTTTCCTAGAAAAGCATTCATTATATCGAGGTCTTATGATTTATTTGTGATGTTTTTCAGAGCAATCTTTTATAATTTAAACAATTTTCTCTACTTTCTTATTTCTTGTACTTTCTGGTACTGCTAATGATATGTGTTTGAATTTTCTTTTATTCTTGATTAGCCTTGTTGAAGTGTTTTTTTTTTTCTCCCTACTTTTGCAAAGAATCAGTTTTTGGATTTATCAATTCTAATATTTTATAATTTTTTTATTCTCTCATCTTTTTGCTCTTTTGTCTAACTCTCTTTAGACTCGTGTTGTTTCCTTTTTAACTTTCTAGTTAACTTCTTGTGTTTCTATTCAATATTTTTTATTTAAATAACGGAAGTATGGTTTCTGCCCCCATATGTCATGCTTTTGGTCTTCAGCAAACCCCAAGTTTATGTTTCACTCGATGTTTTACTTTTATTTTTTACGCTTAAATACTTAGTCTATTCTGAATTTATTTTGGTGTATTTTCTGAGAGCAATCAGATTTGGTTCTTTTGTAGGTCATCTTTTTTCTTCCTGACTCGATGCTGCTTGTAGGAAAGTCTTTTTCCTTGTAGTTTAAACAATTACTTCTCTCTCTCTAACTGCAGGACTCTTTTCATTGAATTTTGTCTGAGACAATGAATTCTTAAACCTTAGTTGAGGTATGAGTTCGTTTATTCTGACACATAGCTGAAAGCAGGGTTGGGGAGGGGAGGGAGCCAGGGCTCTGTAACCAGGCAGCTGAGTGAGTGGCTCCAGTCTCCTCCCAACCAGTCCCAGCCTTGTAAGGTCGCAGGCATCCAGTGAGGCTATAAATGTAACAGTCTGGTACATAATAAACCCTAAAGTCATGTTTGCTGTTGAGTATCATTCTTATTGGCTTTCTGCATTCTTAATCTGTTTTTTTTCCCCTGTACCAATTCTGCTTTTTACTACTTCCCATATGGTTTCAAATTGGCTATCACATTTTTAGTTTCTTGTCCTGTCGTCTTTGCCCTCTGTTTTTCCTTTTATATTTTCCTTTCCCTCTTTGTTCTCTCCCTCAAGTTTTGTTTTCTTCCGCAAAAGCTATGTCTTCTTGTGCTCTATGGGGGATCCCAAATCATTTCCTGAGAATTTCAGGTGAATGCCCTCCCGAAACTTACAGGTGCTCATCCCGCATCTTCTTGGCCCCCTATTATCCTGCTCCCCCTCTATTCATGCTCTCACTAGAGCCAGTCAGTGTTGGTGTCTTTCTACAGACAGGATGCATGGGTCCCTGTCCATCCATCTGCTCAGATCTTTGGAGGACAGGTTAGCATGCCTATTTTCTGGAAGATTCCATCTAGCACTTTTGAAGCTGACCAATTTCTTCTTCTAGAGTTTCTGAAACATAAAAAAACAAAAAATGAAAAACAAAAAGGCAAAACCAAAAAAAAACCCCACAAAAAAAACAGGAGTTCCCATTGTGGCTCAGTGGAAACAAATCTGACTGGTATCCATGAGGGTGCATGTCCATCCCTGGCCTCTAAGTGGGTTAAGGATCTGGCATTGCCGTGAGCTGTGGTGTAGGTCGCAGACGCAGCTGGGATCTGGCATTGCTGTGGCTGTGGCGAAGGCTAGTGGCTAAAGCTCCGATTTGACCCCTACCCTGGGAACTTCCGTATGCTGCAGGTGCAGCCCTAAAAAGGCAAAAATAAATAAGTAAATAAAAAACCCCAAACAAGCCCCTTTTAATTATAGAAAAGTCAAACACATGTAAAAGTATGCTACAGTGAACTCCCAGGCGTCCTCACTCAGTTTTAACATCTAGCTGCTCTCTGCCATTCTCATTTCATCGCTGATACGTATAATTGGTGGAATACACAAAAACTTCCTTCTGGAAGTCATTGTCAGGGTTCCTCCTGCCCCAGCCCCAGCCCCACCCCTCGCCCTCCCAAATGCTGTTCAGAAGCTGGATCTGCAGGTGGAAGGATTGCAGATGGGGGGCAGTATGTTGTGGGGGTGCATGGGACGCAGGATATTTTAGGCTCAGAACTAGCACGAAAGGAACGCTTCTCCAGTTTTCTGTCTGGGACCGACCCTGTCTCTGAGTCCAAGGACAGAAGCTGATAGAGGCACAGAGGGACCTTTGGGCTGTTTTATGATAGCTGCTGCTTCGTGAAGCCGCAGCTCTTCCTGCTGTCATCCACCGGAGCGAGGGTTTAAATCCCTGCGCCCGCTTCAGTCTTCGTTTCTGGTGGTGCTGTTGGCCTCCATCTTTATTTGGCCACTAGATGGCGCTCGGGCCATGGGCAACCCCGCCTGGTTCAGGGAGGCCGCCAAAAGAGGGACCGGTGGTAAGAGATTGTTAGGGACCTAAATGAGAATCTTCTCGCAACCAGCTAACCGGTGTGAATAGCTCGATCTATAATGGCAATAAAAGTTAGACTTGCCGCTCCAACTGGAGCTCTTCTTCCTGAGCCTCTCTCTAGGCGGGGAAGGTAAAGCACCCCACTCCCCGGCCCCCTGCCTCTCCCACTTGTCCTGAGGCCACCTAAGTGTCACTCCAGCTTTCAGCTCTTTGCATTTTTCTCCACACCTGGCTGTTCTAGCACATTTGGGTGATGCGCGCCCCTTGATTCCCTCACTGTTCTCAAAACCCAAACTAAACCAAACTGTGACAGTAGCTCTCTGCTCTACAGCCTCCTGGTTCACCAGAGTATTCGATCCAACCAGGAGTTTTTGTTTTTGATTTTTTTTTGTTTTTATTGCCAGCCAGGACAGGACCTAACACTAGCCTCTTAAATGTTTCTGCCCACGAGTTTGCCTGGGCACACTTCAGTGTTCCTTGGACCCTGTGCTCCCAAAGCCTTTAGTCAAAATCCTGCTCTTTACCGAGGCGTGCTTTCCTCAGAAGCTGCGGTTCTTTCAAAAGGTAACCGGCAGATGAGACCCTGGAAACCGACACAGGTTTCTTTTTCGTAACTTGGTGCATAGGATCATCATGCTGCTTGAATAGCACTCGGACAGTTTTTTCCACGGCGACCCAATCCAAGCTTCGTTTCTTTTTGTCTTTGGAACGTAGTGGAGAGGATTTCCCAGCAGTTCTGGGTTTGTCCTCCTGCCCGGCGAGGGCTGGCGTCCGGCAGCCAAGCCGTGGGCGTGGGAGGCGTGCTGGCCGCAGGTAATGGCCTCAGCCTCTCTTCGGGAGGCTCGGGGTTCGCGGGGCTGGGAGGGCCTGTCCTCCGGCTTATCTGCTCGGGCCACACGATTGGGAGCACTCGTCTGTGTCCGGGGACTGCCCCAGCCCCTCTGCCTTGGGCTTAGGGAAAATATACCAGAACACTTGTGTTTTGGCAGAAGAGTGACGAGGACTAAGTAGAGACTCTGTCTGGTGTGCCTTCACTGGTGACTCTGCCCTTGACCTTGTGAGCTGTCTGCGGACCCAGGCGGAGGGCCCGGGGTGATCCTCAGCACCTGGAGACCTGTCACCCTGCCACAAAATTAGGACTCATTGGCCTCTGTTGTCAGCAGGGCCGTGTCTTATGGTGCCTTGCACTTGGCCTCTTAGGGGTGCTGAATGAGCCGATGAGCGAGTGAGGGAACTAATGAAAAGGCGCGGTCGGAAACCAGGCTACTCTGCGGCCCCCTGACGGGGCCGTCCCAGCCACCAACCGCACGTGTCGGTCAGATGGCCGGTGGGATTAGAGGAACCTCTGCGTCTGGACTGGGCCAGGCACTGGTTTTGCAGCCAGGGTTCAGAGCTGGTCTGTGGGTGGAAAGCCGTGTTTGCTTCTTCCAGAAGCGCATGGGGGTCGGAACTATGACCTCGGCCTCATTAGCCCTAGATAACTGGCTGCGCCTGTTTGTAATCATTTGGAAGGAGCTTAAAGTGGAATCCGTTTCCTTCCGGTGGGCCCTGGCCATGCTCTCCCGGGGCTGTGACTGTGCCCGTCGGTGCTCTTGTGGTGGCTGAAACTCCCCTCCGACCAGAGGCCTCGTTCCCCCTCTGATGAAAACCTATTTCTGTGGATATGAAAATGGCCATGAATTATGGTTTCTGCAGCTCTGACTTCTGCCAGCCGGCATTCCTAGCTGGGGCCTGCTGGGAGAGCTGAGGGGCGGCCCCGGGCTTCAGGCCCCCCTGAGAGCTCACCTCACCCTCCTCACTGCCTCTGTGCTCCCTTGGTCCCCCTGTCCTCGTAGCCAGGCTCCACGCTCCCTCTTCGCTTCTCTATGCTCTTCCTTTCTGTGTCTTTGCTCGTTCTCCCTTCACAATGTTTTGCTCAACCCTTGGCTCTTAACTAGGATCGCGGAGCTATAGGAAAATAGTAGTAGGTATTTTTTGGAAGGAGACCAGTAGAGAAAGGTGGGCAGTGAATGAAAACAATCAGGGGTTTCACCAAACACACCCCCAGACTCATCAGGACCCCAGAGCCGGTTACCTTAGAAAGCCGGAGGAGGAGATAGGGAAGGTCGGAGTGTGGGAAGAGCAGGATCAGAGAGGACAGTGGGAGGAGACTGTCCCTTTGGAGCATCTTGTACCTGCCTAGAAGTGAGAGACGGATTCCAGGAGGCCAGAAATATGCCAGAGCATCTCCTTCCTTGTCTCTCTTGTTCCCAGACACTCCCTACCAGCATTTAGGGTATGTTCAAATATAGAACCTTCAGCTAACGGAGGGCATCTGGCACCGTGCTTCATTTGAAAGGGCAGGTGCCAAAAGTCAGGTCCCAGTGCCTGCTGTTGTGAAAATGCAACACGGTGCCCTAGGTGGTAATACTGGAAATGGCCACCAGATGGAGATCTTGTGCCTTGAAATTCCACCTGTCAGCGAGGCATCCACCTGCCTGTAGGGTGGAGCATGGGGTGCGCTTCGCCGCCTACCTCTGGCCCTTTCACGGTCCCCCTACCCCTTTCTTGGTGTCTGCACTTTGTTTCCTCACTTCTCTGGCTATACTATGGAAAAGCACGTTTTCTTTTCTGGGTTATTTCTTGAAGGTATTGAGTCCAGTTTCTGGTCCAATTTTCGGTGGGCAAACAGAACACACAGACCTGCAGGCAGATGCAGGGGGGGACCCCAGCGCTCACCCTGGCACCGAGGCTGTGTCTGGCTGAGGGGTGCGCAGTGACGATTTAGTGTGTGATAAATTCACAACTGGGCTGGGGTTGGTGCCTTAACTGTTTCCCCAACTGTTGTCCGTCTGTCTGTCTGCCAGCCGTTCACATGCCCTGTTCACCTAACTGGTCCTCCCCCCAGCCGTGCCCATCCTAACCCCTTTTCCATTTCTTTACGCTTCAGAGGAGCCTGCAGGTGCGGTGCAGCCTTCTCCAGCCACAGACCGTACGTGCTTTCACCTTCGGGATGATGAAGGGGGCGGGCCTTGGAGTTTTTGCCGGAGGGGCCAGGGCGCTGACTGCGGGTGGGTGGGTGATGTTTTTGATTTGCCTGAGAGGTGGAACTGAGATTCCTCACCGCAGTCCCTGAGCTTACCGTCAGCTGTTGCCTCTTCACCACGGTGGAAGATGTCACTTGCTTGGAATGCTTTAAGGACAGTTTCCTCCCATCCTCCAACCCCCTTCCTGAGTCTGCTGGGATTGGGAGCTCAGAGGAGATCACTCTGTCCAGAGGGGACAGGTGTGGGGTCCCTGATGAGGTGGGGGTGGTGTAAGGCCACTTTGGGGACCAGGAGGAGGCCAGGGTGAGTTGAAGATCTTTCAGGTTGAAATTCACAAGGTAAATGATCAGGGAAATGAGTAGTAGAAACAATGAGTAATGCTCACGTCAGTTGCATCTGCCTGGGTCTCCCACCCCATCCCCAATCCAGAGCCCTGTGTGCGCTGGCTGGAGGGTAAGCGCGCTGGGCACAGGGCTCCGGGGGTGGCAGGCTCCTGCCTTCTAGTTGGTAACGTCTTACTCTTCAGAGATGGGCTGAAGCCCCTGATCCCACCCCCAGGGTCTGGGCCGTCTGAGTTCGCAGTCGGTCCTTGGGTCTGGCTCAGGGGCTTCCTTGCTGAGGCCATTTATTTTGTGCCCGTCTCGCCCCACCCGTGCCCTTGCGGACTGGAGCATCCCAGGAGGCGCCTGCTCCTGGGCTCACCTCCCACCCTGGCCGTTCCGGAAACGGCCTCTTCCTCCTTCCCCTGAAAGGGGTACCCTGGCTCGTCCAGATTCTCAGAATGTAGCCGGTGAAGTCCTGTCCTGGGAAACTGGGCTGTCAGCTGGAAAGTCTGGACATTAAGAAAAGGGGGCCTCCCAAAAGGAGGGAAATGACGTGAAGAAAAGATTTCACCTCCTCATTAGTGTGATTCTCCAATTTGCTCCATTGAAAGATGCGGGTGGCGGCTGGGGTGGGGGGGTGCCAGGACGAGTGGAGGCCAGTGGGGAGTCTATTTCCACTTCATCGGGATACATGGAGGCAACACAGGCCCGGGGGCTGCCCTCTGTGGGGGGTGCCTGGGAGATAGCGTCTCTGGTCACTAGGCTCTTGGGCCTCCTTTGAGCCTCCCCGCAGGTCAGGTGGCCTGAGAGATGGATGGGAGTGCGGGACGAGGAGGGGCTGCAGGACAGGGTGTGGCCTGAGAGGGCAGTGGGGGCCCCCTGGCCCCAGCTTTGCATGTTGGCTGCGTGCGTGGGCTTTGGGGTTGGGCCATTTGGGGTCATGCCTCTTTGTGGCTGTGTGTTCCCTCGCGTTGCTCAGCCTCAGTTCCCTCATCTGTTAAAATGAGATGCAGAAGAACGACTCAAATGCCCACCTCTCAGCACGGTGGTGAGGCTTAAAGGGGCTGATGGGGGACGGTGGCACCTAGCATGGGTGTCACTCTCCTCTGTACATTGAAGGGGGCTGCACATCATGTATGTGTGAGGAACTGAGGGCCAGGGAGGGGCTCCGGCCTGGAGGCGGCTGGGCTGAGTGCTGGAAACCCCGCTGGGCCGGCCCCTCTGACCTGCACCTGTGTCTCCCAGTGGACGACCATCTGGGCTTCCTCCCCACCTTCGGGCCCTGCTACGTCAACCTCTACGGCAGCCCCAGGGAGTTCACCGGCTTCCCGGACCCCTACGCCGAGCTCAACACGGGCAAGGTGAGCCAGACGGGAACCCATAGCCCCTGGGCTCCCAGGCCTGGGTGTGCCGTCTCCCCGCCTGGCCTGGGCGGTGTCTGTGGCCGGCCTGGACTCCAAGGGCCTGGCAGGTCTCGAGGGGGCCCAGGGCCAGGCAGCCATCCCCTGAGAGAGCCCTCCTTCTGCCTGGCCCCCTCTGGGCCCCCCCCACCCCCCTCCCTTTTGTCTCTCCTTCAGGGCCAGCCCCACTCTCTCTGCCCGTTTTACTGGCCCCCGAGGGGCCCGGGCTCTCTGTCTTAGGTTTCATTCTCCCCTGGCGAGGCCGGGCCCTGGTACCGACCGTCTGGCTGGCCCGTCCCCTGAACTCCCTGGACCAATGTTTGCTCATCCACAGAGCGACGGGGTGTGGCTCAGGGCCCTCCTGGTTGCCTGGGAGCTGAGCGGCCTCAGGGCCAGATCTGGCTCCTTTCTGTCTCCTCCTCCCCTCCACTGTCCCCGCTCCCGGTGACCCAACCTCCCCTCTCAGGGGGAAGGTGTGGCCTACCGAGGCCGGCTTCTGCTGTCCCTGGAGACCAAGCTGGTGGAGCACAGCGAGCAGAAGGTGGAGGATCTCCCTGCAGATGACATCCTTCGGGTGGAGGTGAGAGGCGTGGCTCTGGTTGGGACGAGGAGGGTGGTGGCCAAGGGGGGCTGGCTTCGTGGTGGAGGAAGGCTTGGCTCCACCCACGCTCATGTGACTTCATGAGTGGGGTCCCTGATGAGCCAGGGGTAGTGAAGGGCTGCTTTGGGACCAGGAGGAGGTCAGGGTGAGTTGAAGACTTTTCCAGTTGAAATTCACAAGGTAACCCATGACCTCCTCGCCTCCCTAAGGAATGTTCAGAGGCTCAAAGAAGATAAATGAAAATATTTAAAAATCTAGAGCTCCATGCAAAATGAGAGGCTATTTTATAAGGATAATAATGTCAGAGTAGCTAACACTTGTTAATCACTGATTATGAGTCAGATTCTATGTTCGTGACACCCCAGATGTCATTGAGTTCTCTTAGCACTCATGAGGTGGCTGCTATAAGTCTCTCCATTTTACAGATGAGGAAACTGAGGCCCAAGTATATCAGAGTAGTTAGTGCTGGAGCTGAGCCTTGTGTCCTGGAGGTAGCTGTCTGGAGTCCTCATGGTGGTTTAAGCTTTCAGACTCTTTTGTAGTCAGATGGTGCTGGTTTGAGTTCTGGCTTGTCCACTTACCAGTTGTATCAGTAAAGTGGAAGTAGGAGTTCCTGTTGTGGCTCAGCGGTAACGACTAGTATCCATGAGGATGTGGGTTCGATCCCTGGCCTCACTCAGTGGGTTAAGGATCCAGCTTTGCCATGAGCTGTGGTGTAGTTGCAGATGCAGTTTGGATCCCGCATTGCTGTGTCTGTAGTGTAGGCCGGCGGCTACAGCTCCGATTGGACCTGGGAACCTCCATATGCCGTAGGTGTGGCCCTAAAAAGACAAAACTAAATAAGTTAAATAAATAAAAATACAAAAATAAAGTGGGCGTGATAATTATACTCGCCTCATCAGACTGTTGTGAGAATTAAAGTAGTTCATACCGTATGCAGTAAGCACTCGATAAGTCTTGGCTGTTATTACCGTGTATGTTAAAAACCCAGTTGTGTAACCTCTTTCCTCTGCCTTCCACAAAGGGCATCGTAAAGTCATCTTAGTTCAAGCCGGGACGTGTGGTTGAGTGCCTGCCATGTACTCAGACCTGTGCCCGATGCCCAGCGGGGACAATGGGACTCATTCATCCCAAGCACATGGCAGCCTGTGCTGCCGCCGAGCTGGCCGGCGTGGCGGAGCGCCCGAGTGGTGCAGGGTGGGTGCTCTGGGCGGGCGCACGGGGGATCAGAGCCCTCAGCCCCTTCTGAGCAGCAGATGCGGGAGCCCCAGGCTCCCCTGCGGTGGCAGCACCGTGGCCGCTGGTTTGGATTAAGGAGCAGCCTTGACCTTGGAGGCACGGACCTTGTTAGAGGAACGTGGCCAAATACACGGGCCTGGAATGAGTTTGCTCAGTTACTGACCAAATCCGGGCGCTGGTGCTGAGCTGGACCACTCGCCACCCATGTGTCCAGACGGGATTTATTGGGTGCCAGGCCCGGCCAGGACCTGCCAGACACGTGACCCCCTCCCCACCCTGGTGTCTTCCTCCCTCTCCTATTTGACCCCGTGGCTGCCCTCTCTGCTCCCAGAAGTACCTCCGGAGGCGCAAGTACTTGCTCTTTGCCGCCTTCTACTCGGCCACCATGCTGCAGGACGTGGACGACGCCATCCAGTTCGAGGTCAGCATCGGGAACTATGGGAACAAGTTCGACACGACCTGCCTGCCGCTGGCCTCCACCACCCAGTATAGCCGGGCAGTCTTTGACGGTGAGGCCAGAGGCCGTGTGCCTGGCTGGTACCCTGACCACCGAGCGGGGCGAGTCCTAAATCCTGCTTTCCCCGTGGGAAGATGCTGGAGGCTCGTCCGAAGGCTCTGACCCCGGGTACATGTGCTCTGACCCCGGGCACCCATGCCCTGGGGACCTGCTCCTGTGCCACCTCCCCAGGCTCACCTCTAGGCGTTCCCCTGCTGCCATGACCCACAGATGGGGCTCCTGAAACCAGCTGCCGTCAGCGTGGATCGTGACCTCTGGCGATCACTTATTGCATGGCGGCTGCGAGGAATAGAGATTTTGGGGGGCCTGGGATTCCCAGGGTCCTTCTCTCAGCCCCTTGGCTTTGATGTGCTAGGGAGCCCCAACGGGAGCGGCAGCTGCCTGTTCAGTGCATGCAGGGAACTCTGGCACCTTGTCTGGGCACCGGGGAATGCTGGCCATGCCACGTGTGTCCACGGGAGTTCTTAGTGGTGGAGCAGGTGCCTGCATCCGTCCCCCTGGGCCCCCCACCCCCTGCTCCTGGCTCAAGACTGGCCCTTGCGTCCTTCCAGGATGCCACTACTATTACTTGCCCTGGGGCAACGTGAAGCCCGTAGTGGTGCTGTCATCCTACTGGGAAGACATCAGCCACCGAGTGGAGGCTCAGAACCAGCTGCTTGGGATCGCTGACCGGCTGGTGAGTGGAAACTGGCTGCGCCCGCAATGCCGTGAGCACGTTCTGCCTGGGGGAGGGGTGTGTCTTCAGACCTGCTTCCCTGGGGGGCTGAGCCTGCGGACCTCGTGGCACCTGTGTCCTGAACCAGCTGGGCTTGGGAGCATGTCCTGAATATTGGGAAGAGAGGACGGGGAAGGGGCACAGCCTGGGGGGGCTGCTCGCAGTCTGATGTAGGAGACGGCACAGAGAAAGAGCTGAGAGAAACCGAGCTGGGAGCAGAGGACAGAATGCACCCATTCATTCATTCACTCACTCGTTAATTCATCAGATGCCTCTGGCAAGGACCACAGGCAAGGGCTGTGCTGGAAACTTCCAGCTAGAAGGTAGACATGAACAAGGAGCTGCCTCTGCCTTGAGGGGTCAGCCTAGTAAAGACGAGTTCAGGTTCACCTGCCCCTGTCCTGCAGAGGCTTCACACTGAAGTTCAGGTGGTGTTCTGGGAGGACCTGGGGAAGAGGGCTCAGAGGAGGGAGGGGGTCGGAGGAGGGAGGGGG
>PVHT021183519.1:26542870-26570270 GCA_004024745.2 Catagonus wagneri
GTGCCAGGACAGACGCTGGCTTGTGGTATCTGGGTTCTTCCTTCTTTGCCCTGTTCCCCCTTTTTTGGTCCGGGGACTGGGCTGTGGTGACAGGGCCTGGGGGCCGGGGCTCCATCACGCTCTGACTGCGCGCCCCGACCCTGGCCTGCCTGTTCCGCAGGAAGCCGGCCTGGAGCGGGTTCACTTGGCCCTGAGGGCGCAGTGCTCCACCGAAGACGTGGACGCCCTGGCGGCTCAGCTGATGGATGAGCTCATTGCAGACTGCAGGTAGGGGTGCCTGGCCCGGCCGGGCCCCGTCCCCGGGAGTGTTCGTGTGTGGCAGTGAGCGGCGGCACGTCTCCCCAGCCACGCTTGGCCAGCAGTCCAGCCCGTGCGGAGTCCAAAGGTGGCGGAGCCAGCGCGGGGAGTTGAAAAGGTGACATTTAGAGCAGGTCATAAATCTTCCTGCGGTGCCGGCAGCTGCGGCCTGGGGCGGCCAGGCTCACCTGAATGGGGAGCATTGTGTCTGTGATCCCCGACCTCTTATTTCCCTGATGGAATCTCCAGGAGGAGCTGGCTGGTGGGGGCGAGGGCGCCCCTCCTTCCCCCAAGGCCATGTCGGGGACCAAGGTTTCTGTGTAGCCTTCTATTGACATGGCTGATTGTCAACCTCAGGAAAAGCCGGCCCTGGGGATGAGAGAGAACTGGGGCTTGGAGCCCTGGCAGAGCGAGGGGGGCATCTCAGCATCTCCTCCAGGGCTGGGGGCTCATCACCCACCTGCTCTGAACCTTAAGTTCCTCATTTTCAATCTGATATTAAGAATGAATAATTGCTTTAGGAGTTCCCATTATGGCTCAGCGGTAATGAGCCCGACCGGTATCTATGAGGACGTGGGTTTGATCCCTGGCCTCAATCAGTGGGTTAAGGATCCGGTGTTGCTGTGAGCTGTGGTGTAGGCCGCAGATGCGGCTTGGATCCTGCGTATCTGTGGCTGTGGTGTAGGCTGGCAGCTGCTGCTCTGATTCGACCCCTAGCCTGAGAACCTCCATATGCCACGGGTGCGGCCCTAAAAAGACAAAAAAAAAATTGCTTTTTATGATATCACAGAAGCAAAATGCTTGGCCCTTAAAAAGTATTTAATAAACAGTAGCTACAGTTATGATTAAGAAGAAGAAATGTAAGGAGACTAAGATTCTCATCCCATTAACCATCTTTGTGACTTTGGGTGGCGTCACTTCTCTGGATCCTGGTTTTCCCAGCAGTCAAATGGACTTAATAATAAAGAGCGGTCTTTCTACTTTCCATGAGATTAAGTGTGAAAACAGGCAAATATATTCGATGCCTCTAAGTCTGATCATCTCAGAAATGACTTCAGGCTGCAAATCGGTGACCGTGGCTGCCGGCTTCTGGGGGCCCCTTCTGGTCCTTTGTACCCTAACTGGGAAGTACATCTTCATCAGAAATGCCCCCCTCCCCAGCCACCCCCGAGACAGGTCATTCATTCATTCTCCAAACCTTCCTGAGGCCTGGCAGACTCTGTGGCAGGATCCACAGGCATGCTGAGCAGGGTGCGTTCCCAGCCCTCCCGGGGAAGGGGTGCGGTGACGAGGCAGCAGTGGGCAAATGAAGGAAAGTGTGTTGGGGGCTGGAGGCCTGTGCCTCAGGAGCTCAGAGTCAGGGTATCTTATGCAAATCTAATTCAGAGAAACTTCCTGGAAGGGTGATGCCGTGGGGGAGCTCTGGAAGGGGAGGAGCCAGCCTTTGGAGAGGGGACTGCCGGGCACGGGCACAGAAGCACGAAATGCCTGCTGCCTCCAGGGGCTGCAGACAAAGCTGAAGTCCGGATGGGAGAGGCTGCCGGGGTTACGCTAAGGTGAGCTCAGCCCTAGAGGCTGCTGGGGCACAGGGATCCCCCAGGGTTCAGACGCTCACTCTGGCTGCAGTGCGATGGATGGGCTGGGGGTAGTCGTGAGGGGCAGCTGGCTGAAGGTGTGACCTGAGTCAGGGACATGGGGACACGGGCCAGCGTGGTTCAGCGGGCATCATGGTGAAACTGCCTTATAAAGGGCCTTTTCTGGGCCAGGTGCTGCTCTGAGAATCTTACACGTGTTACCTCATCATAAAAACCTTACGAGGCAGGAAGTGGAATGATCCACATTTTACAGATGAGGAAACTGAGGCATGGAGGGGTTGCGCCCCTAGAAAGTGGCTCAGCCCTCTCGCTGGGCTGCTTTGTACTGGACAGGCCTTGATGGTCGGTTGGGTGTGGGGGCTCAAGGAAGGTCCAGAGCGTTCCCCCGGCTCCGGCCAGCGTAGGTGGATGGCAGGGCCGTTTCCGGAGGGGTCAGCAGGTTTGGGACAGGATGAGGAGTTCAGGGCTAGACGTGGGCATCTGGGGTCTGGAGTGAGGCTAGAGGGGAGGGTGGGGGAGGCACCGCTAGCGTGGGGGGTGCGGAATGACTGGCCGGGCCCCACTGCGTCCCCCCAGCCCCCCATGGCCTCGGGTGCGGAGGGCAGGCCAGGGCTCTGGGTGACTTGTGCATGGTGTGGACCTTGAGGCCTGAGGTGCCCGAAACATCTGAGAGACGTGTGGGTCCCAAGCCCCGGGCCGCCGCTCCACTCTTGGTGGACTTGGCTAAAAACGCTTCTGCCAAAACCTGGTCCCCTTGAAGCACTCTCCCGGGGATAGACGGTGGCCGGCGGTCTCCCGAGAGACCCTGTTCGCAGGTCCGAGGCCTGTGATGAGGGTCCCATCCCCTTGGCAGTGTGCGCACGGCTCTCTGGGGAGGAAGGCCAGGCCTCTGCATCAGTTCCTTCGTCACCGTCCGAGGCCACCCCGGGGCTGCAGCAGGAGTGCCGCTCCCCTTCCCGCCCCTGCTCTGTGCTGAGCCTCATCATGGTTGACGGCAGGGCAGGGGGGGCGAGGGGCGGGGGCGCGGGGGGCCCGAGCCGGCTTGCCATCCGTGACCACCGGTTGCTCACCCATCCCTCCGGCCAGCCCCTGCCCACGGCTCCAGCATCAGTGTCCTGTGCCCCTTCCTAACTCTTCTCCCATGGAGCCCTCTCCCTTGGCCAGTGTGCCCACTCCACTCCTCCAGCCCAGCCCTCTCCTCTCATCTCCAGACTCATGGACCCAACTGCGCGTAGCAGCCTGTCTCCCCCTGGGCATCCTGCCAGCACAGCCTGTTCACCCTCTGCAGTCTTTCTCTTTTTTTTTTTTCTTTTTGTCTTTTGTCGTTTTTTTAGGGCCGCACCCACAGCATGTAGAGGTTCCCAGGCTAGGGGTGCAATCAGAACTATAGCTGCCGGCCTACGCCACAGCCACAGCGATGCGGGATCCAAGCCGTGTCTGCAGCCTACACCACAGCTCACAGCAACGCCGGATCCTTAACCCACTGAGCGAGGCCAGGGATTGAACCCGCAACCTCATGGTTCCTAGTCGGATTCGTTTCCGCAGAGCCATGATGGGAACTCCTCTACAGTCTTTCTAAAACTGAGCTGTGCCACCTCTGTTTCAGCCCTGCAGTGGCTCCCATTGCCTTTAGGAAAAACCACAGCTCTCCTCTGGTGGGTGGACCTCTCTGTCCCCACCCTCTGCTTCCTGGACCCCAGCAGTCTGGCCCTTTAGCCGTTTGGAGCCTCTGTGCTGGCTCCCTCGCCTCCCGTGCTCCCACCTGCCTCTGAGCCTGTGTCTTGTGCACATACTGCTCCTTTGGCCAGAATGCCCTTCCTGCTCTTCCTGGCCTGACTAGCTCCTGTGCAGCTGGAGGCCACTTCCTCCAGGAAGTACTCCTGAATCTAGGGCTGTTCAGTGGGGGTCTCGCTTGTTTTCCTGTCTGTTCCAGCAGCTCCCCAGTGGCAAGACTGGCTCTCATTGTCTCTGGACCCAGTCCGCAGCCAGGATCAGGAGAGTTGTTGCTTATGGGGAGTAAAATGAATGAGCCAGTGGCCAGCGTATCTTTCAGGCTGGACGCTGTCCCCTCCCAGGTGGCTGTCCCTGATAGAGGCACTCACTCGCTGCAGGGCAGTGAGCATCCAGCTCTGCTCCCAGTTGCCCTCGGCCTGCCTGCCATTTCTGAGTCAGCCAGGGTTGGCAGGGTGTTTTGGGGTTCGGGGTGTGACACCCTGATCTTCTGGGGTCTCCCTTTCTATCTGTACCCTGTTTTAGGCTTTTAGGGGCAGGAAAGGGCCGAGACAACTTGTCTGTGGCAGTTAAGGGTCCTGGCTGTTTCTCAGGCCGTTTTTGGCAAAAACCTCCCATTGGTGGTCTGTGTGGCAGTCCCTCCCAGCTCCGACCTGGGCTGGGAGCATAAATCACCGTGGTTGGCTCGTCTCTCCACCAAGACCCGCCTGCCCCCACCCCCGGGCCCACTCAGGCCTCCTCCCAGGCAGGCCCAGCCCAGGCCCCCCCATACCCGGCGCACACGCCCCTCCGCCCGTGTTCGAGTTTGAGTGGGCTGGGGCTAGGGCTGGAGGCCGCCCCTCTCCTGGCCTGGGGCAGCCCCACCCGAGGCACCCTTGGGGCAGTAAATATTATATTACCACAGGGTGTGCTGTACGTGACCTGAGACAGGCCCCGGGGCTTAAGTTTCCCCGAGATGGAGTTTGCGTATGGCTCCCCCCACCCTAAAAATTCAATTAAAAAAAATAACAGGAAAAATGTAGTGCGCCGAGGGTCTGCCAGAGTGGTGTATCTGGCGGCGGCGGTGCCGCTGCGCTCGGCGGTAATTGGTTCTGCATAGCTCGGGGAAATTGGCAGAAAAATAAATCAGCCGGGAGCCGGGAGTCGAGACACTGCAGGGAGGGGAGCGTGAGGTGGTGGTGGGGGGGGGGCCCGCAAGTGGTGGGAGCCGATCTGGCGAGAACGGGGTTTGACTGATGTCCTGTTGGGGAGTCCAGGGCTGAGCGGGGGTGGGGTGGCGGGGTGGGGCAGCCCCCCTCCCCTCCAGCAGGGATCATTTAGGGGGGGTGCCCCTTGGTGAGGAAGAGCGCAGGCACCCCGCCCCACCCCTGCATCCCCAACCCGTCCGTATGACCTTTGTGCGTGTACTGACTGCCCCCGGGGCTTGGTGCAGCCGGGAGGAGCCCCGTGCAGCGCCCTCGGGAGCCCAGAGAGGGCGCTCAGCCTTTGCCTGGGGGTAGTCGGATTTCTTTGCCTCTGGACTAGGACTGAGTTTAAATCCAACGCCCCCACCCCCACCCCACTCGGGGCCTGGAGCTGTGTTGCTGGGCTTGCGTGCCCCCCACCTCCTCTCCAAAGACTTCCCAAAGCAGAGGGTTCTGGGAGGGGTGTTGTGGGGCCGCCCTGGGTCGACACATCTGTATTGCTGGCTGCCGGCCTCCCCACAGCGTCTGCAGTGGCTTGTCAGGGGTCCATAAATTTCCTCCTTGAAGAAAGTGTGCGTACAACAGAATGGATTCGTTTCAGCCAGAGGCAACTTAGGGCTCGGGCCTCTGTTCTTGGAGGATGCGGGGAGTGGGGAGGGACCCACTGAGCCTCGGGGGGCTTGCTCTCCGTTGGGTGGAGGGGATGCACAGGCAAAAGAACTCACGCGACTGGAGGCAGAGGATGAGTTCCAGGCAGGCAGCCCAGAATTAAGGGCTGGGGGACCTGAGGGCGGGGGCAGGCTTCCTGCAGGAAATGGTTGTGCACATGGCCAGGCTGGAGGAGGCACCCAGGGTGCATGGAGCACCCAGTGGGGGAAGGCCGAGGGGGTGAGGCCTCTTGTGGGGGCCTGAGCTCACGTGGGTACGCGTGTGTGCGTGCCTGGACCCGGGCTTCTGCTCGTCAGGCACATCCCGTCTGTCTGTCTGTCACAGCCAGCCCCTAGGTGACATCCACGAGACGCCCTCCGCCACACACCTGGACCAGTACCTGTACCGGCTGCGCATGCGTCACCTGAGCCAGATTGCTGAGGCGGCCCAGGCCCTGAAGCTCGGCCACAGTGAACTCCCCGCCGCCCTGGAGCAGGCTGAGGACTGGCTCCTGCGCCTCCGTGCTCTGGCAGATGAGGTAGCTGACCCTGCGAGGCGCCTTCCTTCCTGCCTGGAGCATCAGAACTGGGAGGCACATCGGACTGTCTGGGTCCCCATGGCTGGGTGACCTTGGGCAGGTGACTTAACCTCTCTGAGCCTCCTTGTCCCTGTTCACAGAAGGAAGAGAGAGGTTGCAATTGGGATATTGGGTATGGTGGGGCACAGAGTAGGTGCTTGATAAATGCCTCAATGTGCTTAATAAGTGCTGCCCAAGTATGTCAGAGGTGGAGCTGGGACCGGAATCCAGGGCAGGCTCCTGGTGCTACGTCCAGTGCCAGACCCTTCTTCCCCAGAGACCTGACTCCTCTGTGCCAGCCTGTCCACCTCTGTCCTCAAGTCTGCCTCTCACGGGCCCCATGTTTCCTGCCCTCCTGCTTGCCCCGGAGCTCCTCAGTAACTCCGTACCTACACCCCACGCCCCTGCCCCCCGGTCAGATGCCCGAGCCAGTTCTCCTGGGAAGCAGGCAGGCCGAAGATTTGTCCAGAATGGGGAGAAAGGTCTGCTCATAAGTCAGTCATGGGTGGACACGACAGTTGTCCACTCTGCCCAGAGCCATATGGGACCCCTGGGAGGGGGTGGGGGGTAGGGAGGAAGGCTCTCCCCAGAAAGAGTGTTCAGGGAAAGGCAGGGCTTGAGAGGCGCTTCTTGTTGAAGGGAGCGGGGGATCCAGGAGGTGGAAGGGGTGCCTGGGAGGGGAAGGCAGCACCAGGTGTTGGTCCAGGGGGGCGTCCGCTTTGGCTTATCCCGGGCAGGGCCTGGGGCATGTGGCCATTACCTGGGGGAGCGGTGCTCGCTCAGCGCCAGGCCGACCCCTCGCAGTGGCGGAGGACCGCTCCCTGGGCTGGGTCACAGGCCGCCTTTCAAAACTTGACCCAGATTGCCGCGCAGGTTGCATTACGGCTGGGAGATGTTAAGGTGAAACGGGTGCCGTGGGCTGTGAGGGAAACTGGAGCTAGTCTTTCTCAAATCTGAGTGTGCATCAGCGCCCCCTGGAGGGCTTTTTCGAACAGAGTACAAGCCTCACCTGACCCTGTGTGTCTGGGGTGGGGCCTGGGAATGTGCGTTTCTAGCACGTTTCCAGTGGCCGCTCTGGGGACCAGACTTTGAGAACCCCTGGTATCTGGTGGTTAGGAACACGTATCTGGACTCAGAAAAACCTGCTTCCGAACTTCTTGGAGCCTGAATTTCCTCACCTGCACCTGCCTCCCGGGCTCGCTGCAGAGATGAAGTGATGCAAGGCTGGGGGATGGGGGGGCGGTGCCGAGGGCGGTTCCCCAGGAGCCCCGCTTAGAGACCAAGCCCTGCCCCCCTGAGCACAACGTCCGCAGCGTTGGGAGCAGATGGACTTTACCAATCAGCCACCTCTCCCGAGCGTGGTGGTGGGGCGCAGTTCTCACAGCTAGAGGCTCAGAGGGGCTTAGGGGCCCTGCCCTTCTGTCCTGGGCTGGTCACCATTGTCAGAGCGCAGCGTCGGCAGGCCCAGAAGAAGACCGGCCCCCAGGGGTCCCTGTGGTTAGAGGGTGGAGGGAGCGAGCGTCCTCTGGGGCGGGGCACACCTGCTGTGGACCCGCTGCCGCTCTCAGGCGAGGAAGGGGGCTGGCCTCCTAAGTGTAACGTCATCTCTCGGGTCAGATCACATCCTCCGATATCTGCCCTCTGGAACCATCTATTTAGCCCTCAGGGGAGGGGATCTAAGAACCTAAGCTCAGGGGCTCCAGGCAGGAGTGTCTCCCCAGAGAAAGTGATCACAGCTCAGTGGATCTTTGGTGGGCTCCCCACGTGAGCGGGCATGGCTGGGCGCCCTGTCCCTGGGGGCTCGTAGCTGCTGAAGACAGAAGCACCCAGCCAGTGCTGGGAGGTCAAGGGGGCGGCTGGGCGCGGGGAGCATAAAGGGTGGGAGTTGGGAGGAAAGGTCCGGGGAGGCCAGTTCCTGGGGGGCTGAGGACGTGGGCCAGGTGGCACCATCCCCACCCTGACGGCCGCCCTCTTTCCAGCCCCAGAACAGCTTGCCTGACGTCGTCATCTGGATGCTGCAGGGTGACAAGCGGGTAGCCTACCAGCGGGTGCCTGCCCACGAGGTCCTCTTCTCCCGGCGGGGCGCCAGCTACTGTGGCAAGAATTGCGGAAAGCTGCAGACGATATTTCTGAAAGTGGGTTCTTTTTCCTCAAGTCGCGATGGTACTTTCTCACCCCCAGGGCTGTCCGATCTCCTTCTGTTTCCCCTTCTGTTCCGTCAGACTCAGAGTTTGTAGGCTCTGCTCTTGGAAGGGGCGGAGGGCTTTGTGTAAAAGACTTCGCTTCTCCCCTGTCCCCCACCAAGTCCCTGGGCCCCATGCACCTAGTCTGGAAAGTGAGCCGGTGAGAGCTGGAATCAGGGGGCGTGGGAATGAATAAGGGGCTGAGCCCGGAGGCTGTGTCCTCTCCAGGCTGCTTCCTGGTGGGGGGCCTCAGGCCTCAGCCCCCCCACCCCCAGCCTTCCAGAGCCCCTGCCTCGGACCTGCCTCCACCCTCTCCCAAGGGGTTGACTCCACTGGAGTCATGCTGGGGACAAGTGATCCTGTCCCCAGCCCCCACGACCCCACCCCCAGCTCTCCTGCTCTTTCTCCTCCAAGGCCCATTCCTGCACCTGCGCCGTCTTCTCTCAGCCTTGCAGGGTGGGTGGCAGGGAAGTGAGCAGGTGCCCAGAGACCCTCTGTCCTCTCTGCGTTAATGTGGGGACACAGAGCCCCAGGCTGCTTGGTCAGGGTACTGCTGCCTGCTTCAGCGTGTGCGGGGAGGGGTGGGTACTTCCTCTGCCCTGCCCTGGCCCGTGGGTGGGGGTCTCCCGAGGGGGGCGCCGTCCTTGGGGCTGCTCAGCTAGATGAGGGCCCTGGAAGCACACCTGCCCGATCGCCTGCTATGGCCGACTCCACGGGGCGCTGTTGGCGTTGTAAACTGCCTGGCCTTCAGCCTTCCCTCCCCAGGCCTCTCCTCTCATCCACACCAGACCGTCCTTCCATCTCACCTCTTCCAGGAAGTCACTGTGGACTAACCTTAGCCTCGAGCCTCTGAATGGCTGTTGGCCTAGCCATTCTTACCCTGCCCGGTCACTCTTGTGGCCCTCTGGGGTGGGCAGAGAGGGCATGTTTCAATGGCAGAGTGTGTGTGGACGGGTGACAGGGCTGGCTGGAATCCTGTGTGGCCTTGGGCAGATTGCCCAACCTCTCTGAATGCTGTTTTCCCACCTATAAAATAAGGATCCATCCGCCCACTTCACAGGGTTTTGAGGTTTGAATCAGGTAACACAGGACTTGTTGGAACCAGGCGAGCAATGAATATGAGTTTTTTTCTTTTGTCTTCTCCCTTTTTCCTTCCGGGGCCCCCTGGGCCCCAGGGCAGGGAAGCTCCACCAGCACCATGACTGGAGGCCAACGCAAGGCCAGGGATGAGCAGATATTTGCACGCGGATCCTAATACTTCAGAGGAGAGCTGGCTTTCCCTGGAAAGAGGGCGGGGGTGGACTTCCTGTTGTGGCTCGGTGGGTTAAGAACCCGACTAGTATCCACGAGGGTGAGGGTGAGGGTGAGGGTTTGATCCCTGGCCTTGCTCAGTGGGTTAAGGATCCAGTGTTGCCGTGAGCTGCGGTGTAGGTCGCAGACATGGTTCGGATCCTGAGTTGCTGTGGCTGTGGTGTAGGCAGGTGGCTGGATCTCTGATTTAACCCCTAGCCTGGGAACCTCCATATGCCTCGGGTACAGCCCTAAAAATAAAAAAAAAGGACCCACAAGAAAGAGGGCGGGGGCGTCGGGCCGTGGGCCACCCCTCCCACCTGGGGCCTGTTCCTGGTGAGATCCTAACCTCCTAGCATCCTGCTTTCCTCCCTCCTAAGCCAGCTGCTTGCCTGGGAGGGAGAGGAAGTCCAGGAGCGGCCACATCTGAACAGGGTTAACCAGGGCAAGCTGTCAGGCTGCAGTGGAGGCGGGGCTGCAGGAGTGCGCCCGCGGGACCTGTGTGAGTGGGGTGAGCGGCAGGCTCCGACCTCTTGACCCTGCAGCCTTGCTGCAGGGTCAAGAGAGCTGAAAAAATGTCCCTGATCCTAAGCAAGCAAAAAAAAAAAAAAAAGATAAAGAATTGTTTCTCGAAGTCTTCCCCGCTGAGTTTACGAGCCCCCGCCAGTAGCTCCTGAGCAAGCGCTACAAAAATGTTGGCAGCAAGCAGAGACCAAGAAAACATTGGTGTTTCTTAACTTAAACCAAAGTTGGAAAAAATGAGCACCAGCAGAGAGGGAGAGGAGCCCCAAACTAGACATTTCTTTATTTGCTGTTGCTATTTTGGGTCCGGCAGGCTGGCCCCGTCTGGGGGAGGGCGGGGGAGAGGCGAGGGGTGGGGGGGGAAGGGGGGGCAGTCAGGCATTCCTGCCATCTCCCTGGGGCTGGTGGTTTGGAGGGGAAAAGGCTGCTAACCACCCCAGGGGAGAGGACAGCTGAAGCCAGCCGTCATGGAGAGGTTTCCGGGGGGTGACACTTGGGGTCAGGGGCCCCTCCAGGCTTCACCGAGGATGAACCGAAGGCAGAGAGGCTGGGTGAAGGGTGAGACTGCTGATGCCTCGGCGTGACCCCCCACCCCGCCTTGGCATGACTCCCCCTCTGGAGAGAGCCCTTATCCCACCCCCCCTTTCCCCCGAACCCACCCAAACAACTTTCTCATCTCATTCAGCTCCGCGTCCCACAGGAGCCACTCCTCTGGGGCTCGCGCACACGAAGCCTAGGTACTTACCATGTCACTTCCTCTAAGGGACTGTGTGTTATTCTAAAAGCGAGCAGCTTCTGGTCCTTGGGCCACGCGTGACCCTTGATTTCCATCAAACGGTGAGGTACTTGCGGAGAAGAAGTTTTTTTTACATTGGGTTGTTGTGGTTATTCCATTTTGGCAGAGCTTCTGAACGTTTCAGGATAAAAAGCAGTGGAGGACCAGTGCAGAGTGGTTATACATGCTGATAAGCCCTTGAATATCAGATGATACGCTAGCATCCAGCCAAAAGATCTCCCAGAAACAAATAAACTGCCCCCCCGTAAATGAAGGGGGAGGCTTTCACGTCTTCTGTTTCCTTTAGAGGCGTGTTCGAGAACTGAACCATCCAATATGGTAGCCATATGGGGCTATTCAAATTTAAATTAATTAAAATAAAATAAAACTAAAAATCCAGTCTCTCCGTCACGCCAGCTACATGTTAAGTGCTCGGTTACCACATGGGGCTAGTGTGTTGGCTGGTGCAGATTATAAAACATTTCCGTGGCAGCAGAAAGTTCCATCGGACAACGCTATTCTAGAAGAGAGCAGAAATGAGGATGGAGTGGGAAAAGGGCGCAGTTGGTGGGGGGTCTCAGGCCCATCTCCGCAGAGGGCACCCAGGTCTGGCTGACTCCGTCGTCCCCTTTGATGGGAAGGAATCCTGGCAGGTGGGGAGGTGTCTTCATCGTCCGTCCCTCTTCCATGGGATTCTGGGACATTGTCCCCATGCAGCACACAGCTGGTGGGGTGTCAGGCTGGTGTGCCCAGGCCTTGAGGCCCCTCCGAGTTGAGACATCCTGACCCTGAAGGGGATGGGGGTTTCTCTCCTTCTCTGGTCCCCAGTATCCGATGGAGAGGATGCCGGGAGCCAGGATGCCGGTGCAGATTCGGGTCAGGCTCTGGTTCGGCCTCTCCGTGGATGAAAAGGAGTTCAATCAGTTTGCCGAGGGCAAGCTGTCCGTCTTTGCTGAGACCGTGAGTGCCTGCCCCCCAACCCCTGCCCCGAGCCCCCGGGCTACCGAGGCCCCACTCATTTCTCTGTTGCTCCTTCCCCAGTATGAGAACCAGACCAAGCTGGCCCTGGTCGGGAACTGGGGCACCACAGGCCTCACCTACCCCAAGTTTTCGGATGTCACGGGCAAGATCAAGCTCCCCAAGGACAGCTTCCGCCCCTCGGCCGGCTGGACCTGGGCTGGAGACTGGTTCGTGTGTCCGGAGAAGACGTGAGTCTTGGGGCCGGGAGGTCTCGGGGACCCCCCCCCCCCCGCCGACCCCAGCTGTTCCTCTGAAAGACGGCCCTGTTCAGCCCCCTGGCTGCTCCCACCGCCCCTGCGCCGTCATAGCGACTTGCACTTGAACGCTCCCAGGACCAGGGGCTCACGAGGCAGCGTTCTTTTCTGCAAGGGCTCTAAGGATCAGAGAGTCCTTTATGATTAAACCAAAGCTGGCTTCCATTGGCGTCGGCGTCCATGGGTTACGGCCTCCTCCTCCACGATAACCACAGACAGCCCTCCTCTGCCTGGTGCCCCGTCTCTGCCCAGGGTCCTCCCTCAGTGCCTCTTAGAATGACCTGGTCCTGCTCCAGCTGCATCACCATCTCCACCTCTTTCTCCTCTCTTTTCCAGCTGGTTGATGTTCAACGACTAAGTTTTTCTTTTTTTTAAACTCTTTAAAACTTGAAGATAATATATATGATAGGCATGTACTCAAATCTTAAGTATGTAGCGTACAACATTTTACATGCCTGCAGCTACCGGTTGAGCTTCAATTATCCACTGGGTTTTTTGGCATCTTCAGTTGGCTTCCTTTTCTCTCTCTCTCTCTTTTTGCTTTTTTTTTTGTTTATTTTTTAGGGCTACACCCACGGCATATGGAGGTTCCCAGGCTAGGGGTCACCGATTGGTGCTGTAGCTGCCAGCCTACGCCACAGCCACAGCAATGCCAGATCTGAGCCACGTCTGTGACCTATACCACAGCTCATGGCAACGCCAGATCCTTAACCCACTGAGCGAGGCCAGGGATCGAACCCTTATCCTCACGGATACTGGTCAGGTTTGTTTCGGCTGAGCCACGATGGGAACTCCGCATTCCCTTTAATTTATCTCGGTGGTGATGCTCTTTTCTGTCCCCAGGTGTCTCCTTGACCGTGCCTGTCCCCCCCCCCTCCGTCTTTCTTGTTGGTGGGGGTGAGGCTGACCCAGAAGGGTGCTCTACTGGGGGTTGTGGATGGGTGGGCCCTCTTCAGCACAGGCTCTGACCAGTCCCCGCCCGCAGCCTGCTTCATGACACTGACGCGGGCCATCTGAGCTTCGTGGAGGAGGTGTTTGAGAACCAGACCCGGCTCCCCGGAGGCCAGTGGATCTACATGAGTGACAACTACACGGATGTGGTAAGCGGGTGCTCTGGGGCAGGTGGGCTCTGCTTTCTTGGAGTCCTGGAGGCGCCTGTGATTGAGAGCAGAGTTTTCTCCCCTGCTCCCACATCCCCAGCATCCACGCTCTGGTTTCCAGAGGGACAGTGTGAGGTCCGGTGTGGGCAGGACACTGACCCCGAGTCACGCCTGGGGCTTTGAAAATGTACGTTATCAAGTCACATCTTCCCATCTTCCCTGATCACATCTGTCTCTTCTCCTGCTTGCCCGGCCTGTGTTGCCCTAGAATGGTGAGAAGGTGCTTCCCAAGGATGACATCGAGTGCCCACTGGGCTGGAAGTGGGAAGACGAAGAGTGGTCCACGGACCTCAATCGGGCTGTCGATGAACAAGGTGGGCAGCACGTGGAGGCTGGTGAGCAGCCGGCATGTTTGCAAGGGTGCCAAGGGCGGGGGCCCTGGGCCTGGGGTCCTGGCCTTCACTGGGCCACTTCACCTGGGGGGCTTCCTGGGTGAGCCGTCACTTCAAAGTACAGACTGGGAGCCACCGGGCCCCTTGAGAGTCTGTGAATGTAGCCCAAACGGAGAGATGGGGCCTGGCCAGCCGAGCAGTGACGCGCACCCATCCCCCAGGCTGGGAGTACAGCATCGCCATCCCGCCGGACCGGAAGCCGAGGCACTGGGTCCCAGCCGAGAAGATGTACTACACGCACCGTCGGCGGCGCTGGGTCCGCCTGCGCAGGAGGGACCTCAGCCAGATGGAGGCGCTGAAGAGGGTGAGCCCAGTGGGTGGGGGTAGCCGTGAAGCCCCGGGGAGGGGATCCCAGCTGGGCACAGGTGCACACGCAGATGTGCAGGGGACAAGACGCGGGCTCACTCGAGATGCTTACGGTTCATGCTGAGATCACGTGCGGATCGTACCCAGCACTCACGCAGATGCTGGTGGACAGCAAACACCCAGAGGCCCGCGACTCTGTAAGAGAATGCATTCGGAATTCACACAGAGACCTGGAAGGTGCCAAGGGCTGGGTGTCCTGGGGGCAGAATCTAAGACAGAGGGGACTCCCAGAAGTGCCGAGAGCAAAGGTGTGATCTCAGGCAAAGTCGGCTTTGACCTGAGCTGTGGTTTGGGAGGTGGGTCAACCTGGAGCACCAGAGTCATCCGTGCCCCGAGGCAAGCGGGCTGGGGTTTGCGCCGTCTTAGCCATCCTGTCTTTGGGTGGGGGTGGGCTGGGCCCGTACCCTCTCTGGGGAGCCTGCTCCCTCCAGCATGGCCAATTCCCAGAGCAGGGGGCTCTGGGGATGAGGGTACCACTGGCCCAGGGGCCTGAGTGGGCTTGGTCAGCATTTCCAGAGGGTGTGTACACGGTGTGAGCGCACGCGTCCACAGCCAAGCCCACACACCCTCGGGACACAGACAGGCTCAGAGTGAGCTTGTATGAGCAGCTGCTCCTTCCTCGGGTCACACAGATGCCCGTGTCCTGAGTGCCTCCGGACCTGCCTCTCCAGAACCCTCTTGGCCTGTGTCCTTCCTTCTCAAGCACACATTGGAATTTTGGCTCGAGAACTAGGCCTCCCCCAGTCCAGGAATAGCTGCTGGCACAACCCAAGTCCCTTCCTCTCTCTTTGGTCACAGAGAATCTAGAGAGGAATGTCGCTGGCCCCCAGGGGAGGCAAGGCGTTTGGGCAACAGGCTGTTCCTGGTGTCATGAACCAGACAGACTCCTCTTTCCCCGGGAGGGCGCCCAGGGGACAGAGGCGAAGCCCTGCTGGGCCATGCGGCTCATCTGCCCCCTCACCCACAGCATCGCTCCTGCAGAGGGGCGCAGCCGGCCTCGAGGGCTGGCGCTGCCATTGAGCTCATGGCCCGGGCCTGAGGTGGCCCCTCAGGTCACCAGGTGGATGGGAAGGGGCTTCCACGGCTCCCCCCAGGCCGGGAAAGGGTCCCCTCGGAGGAAGTGCGGGGGTCTTTCCGCCTCGTGGTGAAACAGCCAGGGGCCAGGCAGTGGGTTTTTTATTTTGCCTCTGAATTGCAGACCCACTTCCATTTTGTCAGTTGGGGATATGAAGAAGAAAAAGGAAACGACCAGGAAACCTTGGATTCACGAAATCCACCCAGAATCCAAATAAATAAACAAACTGAAAGCTCAGTGTTTTCCTCGCCGCTCAGACTACCTTTCTTTCCTGGCTGCTTGGATCATCCCACAGCCCAGGAGGCCTCTTTCCCTCCTGAGTTCGCGAAGCTCCTGACACCTGGCTCTTGTGGCTGCAGAAGCAGCTCAGAGCCCCCCTCCTCCAGGCGGCCCTCCCAGGTTTCCCCACCTGGTGGGGCGACGGTGTGGGGTGGGTGGGGAATCGTGGAGGGGCAGGAAGGCCGCCGCTGGAGCCCAACCCAGGACTCCCCGCCAACCTGCCAGGAGGCCTCTGAGTCTGCCTGTTCTCCCTCCCAGCACAGGCAGGCAGAGGCGGGGGGTGAAGGCTGGGAGTACGCCTCGCTCTTTGGCTGGAAGTTCCACCTGGAGTACCGCAAGACGGACGCCTTTCGCCGCCGCCGCTGGCGCCGCCGCATGGAGCCCCTGGAGAAGACGGGACCCGCAGCTGTGTTTGCCCTCGAGGGGGCCCTGGTACGTGGCAGTGCTCATCTTCCCTTGGGGGGTGTGGGGGGTGGTGGGGGTGCAGCGTGCTTTTCCCGGGGCCGATGCCGGGGAGCTTCTGTGGGGGGCCCAGCTCAGGGCTTTGGCTTCAGTTCCTTTGGGGTTGCATGTGGGGAACGTGGGCACCAGTCTGGGTGTCCTCTTAAAATCACATATCTCACTTCTTGGCACCGGAAGACCCGCTGCATCTCTGGTAACGGAGGTGGGAGCAGGGGAGGGGGCCCCAGCCTTCGGATGGTCTGGCCTGGGACCTGGCTCTTCTTGAGGCTGACTGGCCTGGCCGTGGCCCCGGGAGGCTTTGGCCTGGCTCAGGGGAGCAGCCAGCAAGGTCTAGTGACCCTGAATGTCCTTGGTCGGGCATGACTCATGGACGTACTGGGGAATTTGGGGGCGAGGTGTGCATCGGAGACCTAGTCCCAGGCCGGCCGTCCTGCCTCAGAGAGTACTTGCTGGAGCCGATGGAACTGGGGTCCGCTCAAGATTCTCCAGGGGTTAGTTGATGCGTTCTGCAAAGATGAGCAGATCCTTTCTGGACAGTCTGAGTAGGGACATTTGTGGCCAGGAGGTGGCCCGCCGCCCACTCTGTTGATCTGGGGGCTCCTAGAGTTGGGAGACACCTCCTGTGACATCCAGGTAGGACTGTCTGTCCCTTGGGAGGACTTTGGGCTGTGACCCAGGGGAGCTGGTCCCATCAGCCTCGTTGGTTGATGGAATCTGAGTGCCTCCATGTCAGCCAGCTCTGTGTGTGTGCGTGCATGTGAGTATCTGGGCTGGGGCAGTGTGTCTTAGCTCTCAGCCAGGCAGTCCAGAGAAGCGGCCCCTGATCTGAAGGGGTGGCTGCAGAGAAGGGAATCGAGGCCGGCAGTGGCCCCGAGGGGAGTGGCAGGGCCTGGAGGCTCCATCACTCTCAGGCCTTGATGGAGGGCCAGGCCCAGGGGGTGCAGCATGGGGGACAAAACCCTCCGGGAGCCTGGTGATGTCAGAGGCTCTGGACGGAGTCCCCCCCGGGCCTGGGGGCCCAGCGGTGGGAAGGCTGAAAGGGAAGGGCTCAGGCTGGAGGGTCGGAACCACCACCCAGGCTGGAGCGGCTGCAGCCGGGGAGTCTTGTGAGGCCGGGCTCTGTGTCCTCTCAGGAAGGGTCTTGCTCGGGCACAGGGCGGTGCCTGGGGGAGGCTGTGTGGCTCCAGCTAAGGGGTGAAGACTAAAGAGCTGGGCAAGCTCAGGGGCAGGGCCGGGTCTGAGGGTGCCTGCCCCCTGAGGAGTCAGGACTTGTTTTCATCAGGCAGAAATTCAACCAGAGTGGGCTGAGGAGAGAAAAAGAGCTTAAGGGCTCCAGTTGCTGGGAATCTGAGTCACCAGGAGGTGAATCAGGCTTTAAGCCTGGCAGGAACTAGGGTCTCACACAGTGTCCCTGGGACTCTGTGTTTCTGACTCGCTCCTCGGTCTTGGCCCTGTTCGCGCCCTGGCTCGCTCCTCGTGGTGGCAAAGATGGGGCTCTGACAGACATCGTCTTTCCAGCCAGCGGAAACCCTGCTCGATGAAATAGCGCGGCCCGGCCGGCGTCCTCTGTCCTCCTCACAGCCGGGGACCCGGGGGGAGAGTGCACTTTCTCCATGATGCCAGCACTGTCCCGTGTGTGACTGACGGGCTCTGCTTGGCCCTGTGCCCACACCAGCCCCTCAGCCTGAGAGTGAGGCTCGGGATGTTCTGACGGACCCTCCTGGGTCCCGCCCTTCTCTGTGGTTGATAGGGACCCCAGGGCTGCAGAGAAGGGCCTCTGGAAGGGAAAACACCCTAGTGTGTGGCTAGGGGGCCCAGGGCTGCAGAGGACACCACAGGGTTCCTTAGTGAGCGGTAGGGAGCAAGCGTGGGTTGGTGAGTGGAGGAGGAGCGCTCTGGTCAGAGCTGGGTTTTAGGGCCATTAATCAAGACGCCGTGGAGGGAGTTCTTGTGGTTCAGCAGGTTAAGAGCCTGACAGAGTGTCCACGAGGCTGCAGGTTCAAGCCCTGGCCTCGCTCAGTGGGTTAAGGTTCCGGAGTTGCCGTGAGCTGTGGTGTAGGTCGCAGACGCGGCTCGCATCCGGCGTTGCTGTGGCTGTGGCGAAGGCCAGCAGCTGTAGCTCCGATTTGACCCCTAGCCTGGGAACATCCAAATGCTGCAGGTGCGGCCGTAAGAGTAAAAAGAAAAAAAAAAGGAAGCCATGGAGGACGGTTGGGAGAGAGAAGGTCTCTCATCAGAAGACCACCAGGCCATTTGCTTAGGGATCCAGGAGAAGGTGACCCTCTGGGGTGGGACCCCCGGGGACTGGAGTGGAGGGAGCTGGCGGTAGCCGCGCTTGGGGAGGGAAGGGTCAGATGGGCCTCAGAGGCTCCACTGGGTGGACAGGAGGGCCGCTCCCATCTCCAGGCCGCGGGGCGGGGTGGGCCTGGGGCTGCGATGAGTTCACGGTTGGCCCTGGCAAGTGTGACACACACGGTGAAGTGCTGTGTGAGGAAGATGGATCTGGCGGCTGCCTGCCAGGCGGCCCAGGGCAGGGAGGCCGGGGGCTTGGGGCCCGAATGTCAGCTGGGAGGCGAGGGGGCTGGAGACACGTGGATGGGAGTGTGGACGGCTCTGGGGCTGGCCCGGATTTAGGGGAAGAAGACGAGCAAGGCTGGGGGACCCACTGCCAAGCTTTCATGGCTTGGTGACTGGGAGGATGCAGGAGGGCACTTCCCAGAACACAGAAACCAACCCGTTTGTTCTTTCTGTGGGAGAAAACATCGGGAGGGGGCGATGAAATCAAAAGTCAAGTTGCCAGCCATGGGAAGGTGTTTGATCGTGTTGCAAATGTGACTCGCCTGTGATACATGGAAGAAACGAGTGCAGGAAAACCCTATGAGTCCTGGGGGAGCTTTGCTGACATAGGGAACCAGAGGCAAACGGTCATTGAAGTGGCTGGATGCCATCCACCTGAAGTTGGAGGAGACAGTCTTTATGTGTGGCCAGCGTTCGGACTGGAATGGACCACTCTAGTTGAGCAAAGGAGGTCCCTGCAGCATGTGTGTGCCTGCATTTGCACGCGTGCACACACATGCATGCACACATACACTCCCCTTCCTAGTCACCTTTGCATGCTTCCTGCCAGGACCGAGGACAGCCTGGGCTCCCATCCCTGAGTCCGCGGCCCTTCATCCAGGGATGTATGAATGCTCCAGCAAGGCCCTGGAGCAGAGTCCACCCTGCATCACGGGGGCAAAGAGTTGGGTTTTCTGGGTGCCAGGACCCATCTGTTGTTCTGGGTACTGATGCCTGCTGATTCACTTGGCTGGAGTGTGGTGGGGCCAGTGAGGCTTCTGAATGGCCCAGATTTGGTTCGAATTCTCCTTTCTCTGCTTCAGCTGTGGATAGGTCACTTGTCAGCAGCTCTTGTCACCTTACTTATGAAAATCATCACATCCGTGGGTCCTTGTAAGGATTAAGGACATGACCCATGTAAGAAGTGCTTCTCGGCCTTAACGAACGTAGGACTTGTCTGGGGATCTTGTTAAATTGTGTGCTCCTGGGAGTTCCCATTGTGGCGCAGTGGAAACGAATCTGACTAGTATCCATGGGGACTAGTTGAACCCATCTAGGGCTCGATCCCTGACCTCACTCAGTTAAGGATTCAGCGTTGTGGTGAGCTGTGGTGCAGGTCAAAGACGAGGCTTGGATCTGGTGTTGCTGTGGTGGTGGCGTAGGCTAGTGGCTACACCTCTGATTCACCCTCTAGCTTGGGAACCTCCATATGCTGCAGGTGTGGGCCTAAAAAGACAAAAAAAAAAAAATGCATGCTTTTGATTTGATGTCTGGGTGGGGCCCGAGAGTCTCCATTTCTAACAGGCCTCCAGTGATGATGGCGCTGCTGGTCCACGGACCATCTCTGAGCACCAGGGATGTCAGGTGCATAGCACATCATGAAGATGAGGCCCCCTACTCAGATGCCTTTCTGAGGGAGGCAGGGTGTCTCTTCCTGTCTGAAGGCGTGTGGCCAGGGCCCTAGAGGGGAAGGCAGCCAAAGATGACACATTCTCCCTTCTCCTTGGTGCAAGAAAAGTGATCTTTTCTTCCAACAATCCTCCATCTGATAGTGGAGGCCTGGCTCATGGGGAACTCCTGTCTGATTAGGAAAAGGGATATTCACATGGGGATGCAGATAAATCCAACAGCATCTGCATCTCTGGGCTGCTGGAGGGCAGACTAAGGGTCATTTCAGAGTGACAGTGCCTGACGGGGGAGAAGGATGAGGGGAAGCAGAGCCTGGAGGAGTCCAGGACCGTGGGTGGTGGCCAGGTGGCCTTCCGGGTACTCTGATGTTTCTGGATGTCTGGGCCCGAGGTGCGGGCTGGTGGCGCCCCCCCCCGCCTCCCACCACCCGTCCCCTGGCCTGCGTGTCCGCCGGCAAGCTGGGCCTCCCTCGCCAGCTCCCCTCCTGAAGACGTCTCGCTGGAAGGCAGGCCCTGTCTGCTCATTAGCACGGCAGCCTTTCCCTGAAACCTTCTGCCGGGGCCAAGCCTGGCTCCCTCCGCGGAGCGGGAGGCCCTGGCTCAGTCTGCTAATCGTCTGCTGTCTCCATCCCGAGCATTATTTTATTTTCGTATTATTCTTTTTCCAGCTAATATCCTGGCATTCCCAAAGACACCGGGTTTCATAATCTTCCTGGCGTTCCCAGGGAGCTGGGAAGCAGAGCACAAAGCTGCTATTATAGCGTGTTCCATCCAGCCCCCCTCTCCCTGCCCCACACCCCTCGCTGCCGCCGCCGCCGCCACCGCCGGCTCCCACCCAGTCACCCCCTCCCGACGCCACCGGCCTCTCTGAGAACCCTGGTGATGGCCGCCGGGGATGAGCTCACAGAATCCGTCGTGTGGCCCTTGCCCTGGGCCTGCCCTCCTCGCGGGAAGGTTTTTCCAGAGCCTGGTCGGTCTCTGTGCTTGGCCCTGAGAGTCAGGACGGGTTTTCTGAGATGCCCGAGCCTGAGCACGGAGAGGAGAAGGAGACTCGGCCGCGTGTGCTCTTAGCCTTGGAGACTTTTCGAGCTGGAAGGAGTTTTCATGTTCAAATCACTCACTCTCCACCTGGCTTTGAAACTGGCTGCAAAGTTGTGTGTGTGTGTGATTACGTGTGTACGCGTGCCTGATGTGTGAGCACATGTGTGATGCGTGTGTGTGTGAGTGTGTGGACGTGTATGTGTGTGCACATGTGTGTCGTGGTAGGTAAATTCTGGTGTAAGGTCCATGGTTTTCTCTGATTCTCAAGGAAATCCAGGGTCCCGAAGAGGATAAGCATTACTGAAATCTGTTTTACCTTGTGAGAGCTTTATGTGCATCGTCCCATTTCCTTTTCCCAGTGGCCCCGGAAAGCTGGATTCTATGATTATACCCATTTTACAGTTGCGGAGACTGAGGTTCCAGAACTGCACTAATATGGTGGCCCTTAGCCAGGTGTGGCGATTGAAATCGACATGTAAAGTAATTCAAAGGAGAAAATTCAGCTCTGCTGTCACGCCAGCCACGTTTCAAGAGCTCAGCCGCCACACCCTCTTGGTCAGTGCGGCTACGGCACAGGTCCACCACTGCAGCAAGTCCTGCCGGACAGTGCCGCTCTAGGACAGCTCTGAGCCCCTAACGGGACCCAGAAGGTCTGAGGTCTGAGAAGAAGTTTGCCCGGTGGCACAGCCTGAGTTGATTCTAGAACCGAGGCTGAAACAGCAGGCTCTTCTGCCCTCTCTCCCCAGGTTCATTCCTCACTGCTAATAGGGTGTCAAGTCCACCCCCCCATAGAAGGCCCTGGAGTGGGGTCCCAGGGCGCGTCCTGGACAGTCAGCTGGAGCCCTTGACTGTGTGCACCCCACCCCCATCTTGTGGCCAGGCAGCTTGGCCTGCCTGGAGCAGATGGGCACCTAGAGAAGAGCTGGCACCCTTGCCCCCACCCAGGAAGCCTCCCATTGGTTGGCGGGGGCCTGTGTCCTCACCCGAAGGGCAGAGCATGCCCAGAGGCAGGAGTCCCTGGCCCCAGTCAGGGGTCAGGGAGGGGCAACTGGGAGTCGGCGATGCCAGGAAGGGGGTCAGGGAGGAGTAATTTGGGGGGTGCAATGGCTGAAAAGAAGGTCAGATGTGGGAGGGGAGGGGCCACCTCTGGACCGGGATGAAGTCCGGTACGTGCAGGGCACCTGGGCCTGGTTCCTAGCGTGGCTAGTTTGAGCAAGGACGGCACCTGGGAGGAGAGAGCAGTTTGCCTTACTAAGTAACCAGGGCCCCTGGCTGGGTCTGTGGGCCACTGTGAGGTGGCTCCGTGTCTCTTGAACGTACTAATCATTGAGCACCTGTTCTTGTGTGACGGGGTGGCTCCCCTCTCTGATCCTCTTATTCCCCATGGAGAAGGAACCCTTGTGTAAGTCCTTTAATATAGGGACTCTGGGTTTGTCTGGCTCACGTTCCGGTGCTGAAGCTCATGGGTGTCCGCTGAAGCTTGTGTGTCTGGGTACCCGAGAGAAGATGCCAGCTCACGGGCGAGTGTGGACTGCGTGTGTTACAGCTAGGTGGGTGTGACGGGTGCCTGGCGCGTGTGACCGCATGAATGAGGACCTGCATCTGCGGCCGCTAGGGTGGCCTTATCATTTAGCATTGGGTCACGGGTGCTATTAAAAATCCTGCTGGGAAACAGGCAGAAGCTAGGACCGTTCCAGGCCAACTGAGACATACAGTTGTCCTGATTCCGGAGGCTCTCTGGCTTGGCATGAAACCCACTTGAGTGTTCTCTGTGCACTTCAGAGACGTGGAAAGCCTAGAGAGACGCACACGCAGACACGGACACTCGCGCCAGCCCACACGTGGCAGTGTGGATTCTCCAGATTTCCTAATTCCACTACCAAGCTCCCCAGGGGCTGGCCGGTAGCTTTGCAAGGAGTTTCACAGCTGCTTTCAAGCCCTGGCTCCAGCTGTAAATTAAATGGCGCCGCACCCTTGCCTGCTGTCCCGCTTAAGGTTGCAATCAGCCCCGATTAGGAAGGGCGGCCTGCCTGTTCCTGAGTTTTCTCTTTTGCAGTGTTCTCCTTCTCTGGCCTGGCCTGCGGGCCCGGTTGGGGTTTCCCTGGAAACGGAGGCCAAGGCAGCCAGGGTAGGGACGCGGGCGTGGGCTCCCTGAGGCCTTGACTTGACCTTCAGTCCTGTCCTGCCCCAGATCCCCGCTCAGGTGCTGAGTTCTGATGGGGAAGCAGGAGCCGGGAAGAGCCCTGAGGGGGTCCTGGGAGACCCCTGGCTCTGCCAGGGCATTTCTTGTGCCACATTGGGGAAAACATGAGTCGCTGGGCCCCCGTTTTTTCACTTATCAGATGGAGGTGATAACAACACAGCAAAAATGCTAAGCTCCCCTTAGAGACCAGGGGTTGGCAGATGATGGCCACAGGCAAGTCCAGCCCTCTGCCTGTTTGTGTAAACAGGGCTGTGTTAGCACCGCTCTGCTCACCCGTGTGTTGTGGCTCTGGCGTCAGAGCCGATATGTCTGCAAAGGTGAAAGTATTTACTCTTTGGCCCTTTGTGCACAAAGTTTGCCCACTGTTTCTAGAGCACATGCCTATGTCAGGCAGTGCCCTCTGCCCTGTTCACGCATTATCTCATTTAGGCCTCCCAATAATCCCAAGAGGTCAGTTTTAACAGTGCTTCTATTTTACAGAGAAGCAAACTGAGGCACAGAGCAAAACAAGTCAAAATTATTCTAGTGGTGTTTCCTTGCTGGAATATTGTGAAAAACCTTATGGATAATGACAGAGTTGTGCAGGGTTTATAGTCCTCTTCCGCTCATTGTCTTTTGTTCTTTGGTGTCTCAGCAGAGCAGGTGGTGAAGAGATCCTGGCAGGTCACCCTAGGCCTGTGCTGGTCAAGGTTTAACAACTGGCTGCCTGGAAAAAAATACCCAGAGGACAAATCCGGCTCTATTTGTAGCATTTCCTTATTTCCATGGTGCCCATATCCCCGCCATGGCCAATTTCAGGCTATCGACGTGACAGCACTGAATGTGGGGTATGGGCAGAGACGGCCAGTAGCACAGCATTAGGTAGTATTTATATAGTATTTCCACCTCACAGCTACGCTAGATGTAAAGCGCCTCAGGATACTAGTAAAAGGTAGTGAAATAATTTGGAAGTGATGCGTTTGAGTATTTGTCACCTTGTTTTAAAAATTCCGAAGTTACGATATTGTAGGACTCGGTTTTTACAGATGACTGAAAATCTAATGATCTCTCATGAGCCAGGCGAGCCGGCTCCAGCACCTGCTGCTCTGGGGGGTCCCCTGATCCTGTTTGTATAAATAAAGAGAGGGGACTCCCCCTAGTAGCGACCTTCCCTGCAGCTCTGTCACCTGTGGACTTTGGGTCCATCAGGCAGAGGAATCGAGTCCTTCCTGTAAGGTGAGGAGGGCAGCCGGCCCCGGAAACTATATGATCGACTCTGCTGGGCTCCGTCGTTTCTTTCTTGACCACTGTGAGTGTGGCCGCTGTGGTTCTGTCCCCCTCTGGCTCAGCCCTGGGGAGCTCCCGTGCTCAGCCTGTGTCCTTTTGCTGCATCCACCTCTGCTCCGGCCCCTTCTGCCTCCTTCCTGCCGCTACTTTACAGATCCTGAACGAGACCTGCAGGTCTTCCGTGGAGACGTGCGCCTTGGCCGAGGGAGGAGGTGTGTGTGTGTGATAGACAACGCGTGCGCAGAAAGGATCTCAGCTGTGCTAGGGGTCTGATGTTGGTCCTGGATCCAGTTTAGTCGCGTGTAGGAGTCCCTTCCTAGGCTGCTTGTTTTCCAGAACCTGGTCACCTCCTCCCAGTGTGATGGCCGGAGTCCCAGGATGTCAGTCCTCAGCAGACAAGCTGGGCTTGGCCGCTGGCTCTGGGGACCCCGGGGGAGCCCTGGCATCTGGGAGGGGGGTTTCCTCACCCTCCTGAGCTCAGGCATCCAAGGAGCCGTGGCCGCCAGCAGGGCATCGGCGGGTTGGAGGCCGCCAGTCCCCTAGGTGGGCAGCGGGATCCCTCCCACAGCTCTTGCCCCAAGACCAAGTACGTGGCCACAGACCGCGTGGCTGTCTGCCCCAGCCTGGGAATCACAGCGGCATGAGCTATGGAGGCAGGAATGTGGCTGTGGGAAACCCAATACCCCTGGGCTGGCCTGGGGCTGGGGCAGAGTGGGCCTGTCAGTGTGGGTGCAGGGTGGGTGGGTGGAAACCGGACGGTTAGCTGCCCTTTCTGCTTGGCTCCGCTCCGGGCCCTGGGTGAGAGCGGAAGGAACCCAGCCCTCCTCCTCCTGGCCTTGCCCTGCCTCAGCCTCGCCCCTCCAGCCAAGCCCCCAGCGTGCTGCTGCTCCTGCTGTTCCAGCATCCTTCTCTTCCTCCTCCTCCCGGAAGCCTTCCTGAATAAGCCCGCCCTGTTCCATCCCACACCACAAAGGGCCCCATCCTGGAGTGTAAGTGAGCCCGCGTCACTCGCTCTTTCTCTGGTGGCCTCTGACCCTGAGCCCTGTGAGGGGGGGAGGGTACCGTCTGAGGCACCTCTCCTTGTCCACTTCCCTGGGACTCGAGGCCCCTTAGAGCAGGGGATGCTGGTGGTTCATGTCATGTGATCGCTTTTCATTAGATGCCTGCTAAGTGCCAGGTGCTGGGTGCAAGAGGTGAAGAAACGTGTGTGCCTTACCTGCACGCACGGAGAGACGGATGCAGAAGAGAGGCTGTGCGAGGCTGGGGAGGGGCTGCTTGTGAAGGCAGGTGCTCAAGGAAGTGTCCTGGTCTGAGCAATGACTGAGCCGAGGGAAGAGCTCAAGTTAGCTTGTCCTGGAGTTCCCATCGTGGCTCAGTGGAAATCAATCTGACTGGCATCCGTGAGGACGCAGGTGGATCCCTGGCCTTGCTCAGTGGGTCAAGGATCTGGCGTTGCCGTGAGCTGTGGTGTAGGTTGCAGACCCAGATCGGATCCCCAGTTGCTGTGGCTGTGGTGTAGGCTGGCAGCTGTAGCTCCGATTGGACCCCTTGCAGGGGAACATCCATTGCTGCGGGTGCGGCCCTAAAAAGACAAAAAAAGGTTAGCATGTTCTGACAGCCTTCCAGGTGGTGAGAACAGCCTGTGCAGAGGTCCTGCGGCAGAGGGGTGGCGATGGATTCCACATTTAAAGCCAGAGGGCTGGGGTTAAGGAGCAGGGGCGAAGGTATCGTTTAGCAGGAGCCCAGGATGCCCACACCTGCAGGTGGAGGATTGAAGATCTGGTGGCCTTTGGGTTCTCACCTGTCTGTGTGACACCCCTCCCTATTGTCCTGCTCTCCTGTGTGTGTGTGTGTGTGCAGATGTGTGTGTATGTGTATATGTATGTGTGTATATGTGTTCATATATGTATATGGGTGTATGTATATACGTATGTATATGTACAGGTGTATACGTGTGCATGTATGTGTGTATATATGTATATGTGTACATGTATGTATGTATACATGTACATACATGTATGTATATATGAGTATATGTATATGTGCATGCACACACATATGTATATGTATGCATATGTGTATGTACATGTGTATATGCACGTATGATATGTGTATGTACGTGTGTATATGTATGTAGACATGTGTGTATATGTATGTGTATGCATATGTGTATATGTATGTAGACGTGTGTATATGTATGTATATGTGTGTATGTGTGTGTGTGAGCGTGTGTGTAGAGGGAGAGACTGATTGCTTCCCTGACTGATTTTGACTTCTGCCCGGCACCGTGGCTCTGTACTGAATTCCGGCTCTTGGAATACTTTTGAACAAATACGAGATACATGAATACTGCCCCCTGAGCACAATTACTAACTTCATAGTGTATGACCGTCCCTTCCCTACCTGTACCTGTTTCTCTCATAAGATCACTAATAGCAAATATTTATGGACCATTTATTATGGGCCAGGTGGACACAACACGTAATTTATGTCCTTAAAAGCCATAGCAGCGCTTTGAGATAGGTAATGTAGATGAGCCCAGATTTACCGAGAAACTTGTTCAGAGAGGTAAGAGGTTAAGCAAACTGGCCAAAGTCGCACAGCCAGTAAATGGCAGGGCCAGAATTGGAGCCCAAGGAATCTGATTCTGGAGCTTGTGTTGAAGTTGTTGCCAAAGGAAAGGGGGGGTGCCGCTGTATCTCTGGCAGAAAAGGGGGTGTCCTGGGGTGGGAGCCGGAGCCCTCTCAGTTGTGCAGGACCTTGGTGGTCCCCTGGGAGAGCAGATGAACAGGTCTTTCCCGCGTGTGTTTTATGGGCCCTTTTGCAGGACGGAGCAGAGGATGACCTGGCCTGCCTTTAGGATGCCTTTCTTTCTTGGTGCAGAGTGACCAGGAGGGCCTTTCCTGGGTGTCTGAGCTTAGCTAAGACAGGGAGGGCAGGCACTTCTGGCAGGGAACCGTCTGGGCCTGCATTGGGAGCAGGTGTGACCTGCCTGACTGGGTTTTGGGGTGGTAAGCCCTGGTGTTGGATGGGGAAGATGGGGCAGGGCCCTGGGTCTGAGCAGGACTTTTTAGGTGGCGAGAACCTCTGAGGGATTTGGGCCAGGAGGCCGAGT
>PVHT021183519.1:26578068-26639690 GCA_004024745.2 Catagonus wagneri
CAGCCACGGCAACGCGGGATCTGAGCCGAGTCTGTGACCTACACCACAGCCACGGCAACGCCGGATCTGAGCCACATCTTCAACCTACACCACAGCCACGGCAACGCGGGATCTGAGCCGAGTCTGTGACCTACACCGCAGCCACGGCAACGCGGGATCTGAGCCGAGTCTGTGGCCTACACCGCAGCCACGGCAACACGGGATCTGAGCCACATCTTCAACCTACACCACAGCCACGGCAACGCCGGATCTGAGCCGAGTCTGTGACCTACACCACAGCCACGGCAACGCGGGATCTGAGCCGAGTCTGTGACCTACACCACAGCCACGGCAACGCGGGATCTGAGCCGAGTCTGTGACCTACACCGCAGCCACGGCAACACAGGATCTGAGCCGAGTCTGTGACCTACACCGCAGCCACGGCAACGCGGGATCCGAGCCAAGTCTGTGGCCTACACCGCAGCCACGACAACACGGGATCTGAGCCACATCTTCAACCTACACCACAGCCACGGCAACGCGGGATCTGAGCCACATCTTCAACCTACACCACAGCCACGGCAACGCCGGACCCTTAACCCACTGAGCGAGGCCAGAGACCAAACCTGCATCCTCATGGTCACCAGTTGGGTTCGTTTCCCCTGAGCCACCATGGGAACTCCGACCTTGGTTACCTCCTTAATTCTCGAGTCTCAGGGTAGGAGACCTCCTCTGATGCCACCAGACTCCGTGGGGGTACCCCCACCCCTAAGGCTGGGAAGCATTTGTCTTACAGTTGTGATTCAGTTACCATTTCTGACCAGGAGTCACCATCTTAGAGCCCGGATGGTGGCTCGAGCACCTTCGTATTCTGAGCACTGTGCTCACCTCCCACATGCCGGTCGGTCAGCAGCTGTCTAGCAAACCAGTGAACATCTCTGTTCATATAGCTTTTAGTAAATTTGGATGATTCCCAGGAATCTGGGGAACAGGGTGTAAACAGTTTCATGTTTTTCAGGGCATACTGCCCAATTGCTTTCCTGAAGGGTTTGCTGAAATGCTTCCAGCAATAAAGGCGAGTACCTGTTTCGTCTAATATTTGCCAGCACCGGGTTTTATAGAGCTAAACAATTTTTCTTAATTTTATAGGGAAATACTGCTGTATTGTAGTTTTTATTTGCATTGCCTTGATTACTAGCCACCCACTCCACCCTGTCTTAAGGGCCCTTTTCCTGTGAGCGTGGAGGTAGATGAAGCATTGGACTAGGAGTCAGGGAGTCTGGAAGCAGACTGGTGACTTGGTTTGACTGCGGCAAAGCTCCCTCTCCTGACAAGTGGGCTGGTGCTGCTTGCCCTGTCCCCGACCCTGGTGGTCTGAGCTGTTGGTGGGAAAACCCTTAAGGGAAGTTGAAAGTATGTATTTTTTACTTTTTTCTTTTTAGGGCTGCACCCATGGCATAGGGAAATCCCCAGGCGGCTAGGGGTCTAATTGGAGCTAGAGCCGCCGACCTACACCACAGCCACAACAACTGGGGATCTGAGCCGAGTCTGTGACCTACACCACAGCTCACGGCAATGCCGGATCCTTAACCCACTGAGTGAGGCCAGGGATCGAACCTGCGTCCCATGGACACTGGTCGTGTTTGTTACTGCTGAGCCACAACAGAAACTCCAAAGTTGAGTGTGTTGTGACACAGAAGGGTCCCTGCGGAGCTCCTGGGAGGCCTGAACAGCAGAGATCAGGCACGGGGCTGCAGGTCCCGCAGTCACCTGCCAGGGGCTTCTTGTGGTGGGGTCCAGCAGAATCGTGTGTTCCTGGCTAGAGTTCCCAGAGCGGCCTGTGGTCCTCGGAGAGCTCCAATGTAGCCTCAGCCCTGGGGTGCTCCGTGTGCCTTGGCAGGCGAGGCCCAGGGCTGATGCTGTCCCTCTCCTGGGGGAATGGCCCTGGGAAGGGCCGGCCCCTCCCCCCCACATCCCACTCCTGGGCTCTGTGTCTCCCTCCAGGCTTTCCTGGAAGAGGGACGCGTCTGTGCCTCCATCTGGCTTCCCTTCATCTGACCACCTTGCTGTAGCAATGCCCCCCCTACCGCCTTCTTTCTTTCTTTTTTTTTGAGGGGCTGGGCGTTGTGTGGGGAGAGGCCAGCCCCCATCGCACAGTAGCCCAGTGTCTGAGGCCCCAGGCCTCCAGGCCCGCTCCTTACAATGCCTTTGTTGTGTGTTTTTGCCTCCCCTGGGCAGGCGGGGCGTGCGTGTGGGTCTGGGTGATTTTTGTTTGAAAGCCGCCCCTCCCTCCCCCCCTTCCCCCCCACCCCATGCTGCTGAGCTCATTGCCTGCGCTGATGGGGCTGCTGGAAGGAGTCGCCCCGCTCGGGGCCAGCGTGGGGGGTGCTGCCAACACCAATAGAGCGCGCACGGCCGCCACAATGTGCAATTGTGATCTTTGTGTAAACGCGGTCGGTCTGGGGCCCGCGTGGTTATAAAAATAAAGCGTTGGGAAGCACAGGGGGTGGGAACAAAAGGGGCTTTTTTGCTGGCTCTCTAATATGGTTTTATTTATCGGAACGCACCCTCTTTCCCTTACTGGAACCGAGGAGAGGTTCTCTGCCGAGCTTGGAGCTGATGGTATCACAGCCAGACGGTTTCATTAAATGCACAGACGCCGCTGGGCCCTGCCAGGGGCAGGAGGGGAAAGGCTTGGGCCAGCCCCGCCAGGGCCGGTACACGGGGAGGGGGAACCCCATGGCAGGCACGGCCCCACCAGGTGGAGGTGGCACGATGTGGTGGGTGTGTCTCCCCTGCCCCTTCTTCTGCCAGGGGCCTCCCACTGCCCCCTTCTATTTCCAAAATCAGGTTCAAAGCCAGTTTCCTACAGGAAGCCCTCCAGGATTGACCCTTGGTGTGCTTTTGCACACGAAGGCTGACTAGCCTGGTGGCTGCCTCCCGTTAGCCAAACCCAGCATTATTTGGCCAGTGAGTGCCTGTAACTTCTAAAGTCCCCCTCACCCTTAAAACTAGCCCTTTGGGCAATGACCAGAATCTTGGACCCTGCCTTCGCCCCCATCCTTTGTTGGGAGTCTTCTCATTGCCCACCCCAGCTTTTCTACCTCTTTGATGGTCACTCCCTGCCACCTCCCGCAGTGGCTGTGGCATGCCACTGGGTCTCCTTATGATCAGGGAGCCTGGCCTGCTCCCTCCTTCTTTGTGAGGAAGTGCTGTGCATCTTCCCGTCTCAGCCCCAGGACTGCAGCTGGACATCTCAGCACGAGGCCTCTGGTGCTGAGGTCACCCGGGGGCCACCCTGGGGGCACAGGAGATGCAAAGCACTGCAGGATGGAGAAAATGCCAAGGGTACAGGGCATGTGATAGGGCATTTGGGCTCCGCCCTCCCAGACCTCTGGCATCCAGCCCCCAGCCTCTGCATCCCCAGGCTCCCGCCCTTAGCGCTTGGCAGTCTTACACAGTGGCAGTGAACTGGCTCCTGCCCCCTCATGAGCGAAGCTGGAGGAGTTCCCTGGTCCAGGCCCTTTGCTCCTGCCCCAAATCACATGCACCCAGTCCCACAGGACCATCTCCTGCATTGGCTTCCAAAAAGCAGCATCAGCACCACCAGGGAACTTGTTAGAAATATGAATTCTCAGGCCCCAGCCCAGACCTGATGAAGGAGTCTCTGAGGATGGGGCCCAGCAGTCTGGGCCCAGGAGGCTTCCATACTCACATGTGGGAACTACTGATCTAGAATCTTCTCTAGGGCTGCCTTGGGACCAGGAAGAGGGAATGACTCGTGGGTGGTTCCCAGGCCAGTGTGGCCGGGGTTGGCAGTCCACAAGGGAGTTTGGGGGTGGCAGGGAGCGGCAGCGATCTTAAGGATCCTTGTCATCACACCCATGGCAACAGCTCTTGAACCCGTTTTCTTCTTTCTGGTGCCCTCGTGCATCTAAGCCACCACCGTCTCTGCCTGACCCTTTGCAGTGGATTTGTAACTGGTCTCTCTGTGCCCACTCCTTCCCCAAGTCTGTTCTTCATGTGCAGTCAGAGTGAAGTTGTAGAAACGCAAACCCAGGCATGCCAGTCTGATGGCACCACTGTCTCCACTCTACTTTCCTTTCATCAAGAAAGCCTGGTCCCCCCTCCATGCCACTGCCATCATATTTATTCTTCAAAGCATGATCAAAATTGTAGTTTTTTTTTTTTTTTAATGCTTTTTAGGGCTGCACCCATGGCATATGGAGGTTCCCAGGCGAGGGGTCCAATCGGAGCTACAGCTGCCGGCCTACACCACAGCCGCAGCAATGCAGGATCCAAGCCACATGTGCGATCTACACCACAGCTCACAGCAACACCGGGTCCTTAACGCACTGAGCGAGGTCAGGGATCGACTCGCAACCTCATGGTTACTAGTCAGATTCATTTCCGCTGCACCACGACAGGAAGTCTTCAAAATTGTAATTTTATGTTTGATTGTATAGATTTTGTTTTTGCTCCCAATGTGTTCTCAGCCTTTATCACATAGGCCCTAGCCTGACATGCAGAAGGCACTCAAGAAGGGCTTGCTGGAAGACTGGGTTGCCGAGGGGGATGGGAGAGGGAGCGGGATGGACTGGGAATTTGGGGTTAGTAGATGCAAACTATTACACTTAGAATAGATAAGCAATGAGATCCTGCTGTACAGCACAGAGCTCTATCCAATCTCCTGGGACAAACCACGATGGAAGATAATATAAGAAAAGGAATGTATATGTAAGTATGACTGGCTCACTTTGCTGTACAGCAGAAACTGGTACAACATTGTAAACTGCCTAGACTTTAATAAAAAATTAAATATATATATATATTTTAAAAAGGAATGCTTGTTGGAGGAATGAATGAGTGAATGAATGCACCATCCAGGCACTCACTTCCTCTAGCTGGACTTGTGCCCTCAGCAGTCAGCCCAGAAAGGAGTCCAGAAGAGGAAGCTCTCTGGATCTCTGTTGCACCCCCCAAGACCTCGCCCCCTTCTCTCTGCTGGCCTCCCAGAGAGCGTTGTGGGGGAACTTCTGAGGAAGGGACTTCAGCTGGGATGTCATTGTTCCGGGGTGGCAGCCACAGCCCTGCTCCAGTTTTGTGACCGCGTGATTCTGAGCCGGTCTCTGCCGTGTCCTGTCCCCCGCCCCTGTGCCTGGCCCACACAGATCCCTACGCCATCGTCTCCTTCCTGCACCAGAGCCAGAAGACGGTGGTGGCGAAGAACACCCTGAACCCCACCTGGGACCAGACTCTCATCTTCTACGAGATTGAGATCTTCGGCGAGCCGGCCAGCATCGCCGAGCAGCCGCCCAGCATCGTGGTGGAGCTGTACGACCACGACACCTACGTGAGTCGCCTCCCCGCCCAGGGCCCCGCGGGGGAGATGCTGCTGTGAGGGACGGGTCCCCAGCCAGTCGTGCGCATCCCAAGGCTGGGGCTGCCGGCCTCTCCCCTGACCCCGCAGGCTACAGAGAGGCGAAAACGCTTTTGGAGCGATTAAAAAGGAATTGCTAGCATGTGTGCCGGGCCCACGACAGAGGGAGGGGACAGATCTGGAAAGGGCGCCCTTGGCTGTGGGTCAGGAACCTGGGTTTTCTCCATCTCTTAACTTGCTTGTAAGATCCCAGGGACTGCCGCGTCGACTCCGCCCACAGGCGTCACGCTGGGTGAGCGGCCCCCTCGCCTGGGTTCCCAGTCTGGGTGGGAGCCCAGGCTCACCCACAGAGCAGGGGATCCTCCAGGGAGCCACTTGGCTCTGGGGCACAGACGGAGCCCGCTTAGCAGCGCGGGTCGCCCGAAGGCTCTGTGGTTGTGCTGCCCAAATGAGGGCCGCTTTGCCCTGCGGGCTGTTGAGCCCTTGAAATACGCCCAGGGTACCTGGGAAACGGAATGGTCGCTGTTTTTTTGTTTTTATGAATTAAACTCTAAGTTTTGGAGTTCCCGTCGTGGTGTAGCGGAAATGAATCCCACTAGGAACCATGAGGTTGCGGGTTCGATCCCTGGCCTCGCTCTGTGAGTTAAGGATCTGGTGTTGACGTGAGCTGTGGTGTAGGTCGCAGATGTGGCTCGGATCTGGCATTGCTGTGGCTGTGGTGTAGGCCGGCAGCTGTAGCTCCAATTTGACACCTAGCCTGGGAACCTCCATATGCTGCAGGTGTAGACCGAAAAAACAAACACAGAACAACAAAACAAAACAGTTAAACTTCATTTTTTAATTTTTTTGTCTTTTTGCCTTTTCTAAGGCTGCACTTGCGGCATATGGAGTTTCCCAGGCTAGGGGTCTAATCGGAGCTGTAGCCGCCGGCCTACGCCACAGCCACAGCAATGTGGGATCCGAGCCGCATCTGCAAGCTACACCACAGCTCACGGCAGTGCTGGATCCCCAACCTACTGAGCAGGGCCAGGGATAGAACCCACAACCGTACGGTTCCCAGTTGGGTTCATTAACCACCAGCCACAACGGGAACTCCAAAATGGTTAAACTTTAAATTTCAATAGCCACCAGCAGCTGGTGGCTCCGGCATCGGACAGCACAGCTCTGAAAGTTTCCCAGGAGGGAGAGAGCTGTGTGCTGGAATGCGAAGAGGGCTGTGGGGAAACCCAGGCCCTGACGGAGATGGGAGGTTGGGGTGTTGGGATGAGACAGAGGGGTGTTAGCCCAGCGTGAGGGGGTCCGCGGGAGACGGAGGAGTGGGGAAGACAGGGTGGGAAGGAAGAGAGAGGAGTGCATGGCCAGGGGAGCGGGGAAGTGACGGGGTCAAAGAAACATTTTAAGAAGGAAACGTGAGATGCTGTGGGAGGAGAGAGACCGTGACGGCCAAGGGGTGTCCCCGCCTGGGCCCAGGGCGGCTGTGGATGAAAGGGGAGAGGGCAGGGTGTCAAAGATGTTTCCAGGAAGAGTTGCCGTCACTGGATGGGACAGTGTGGTGACCAGGGGCACGGGGGAAGGGATACTGATCAGGGCGCCCCACCACGTGGCGGGGCCCAAGCTGGCAGCGGTCAACCCCGGGCCAGGGCTGGGGAGGCCGACCTGCCAGTTCCGCTCTTGGAAGGAAGAGCCAGCTGCGTGGGGGGGTGGGCAGCTGGAGGGAGAGCCCACTGGGGACTTTTTAGGGGAGAGCACCGGAGGCGGGCCTCTGGGACAGGAGGAGGCAGGCGTTGGCAGGACCCGGGGTCCGACTCCAGGGACTTAGCAGAAGCAGGGGCAAGTGCTGGTGGGGGTGGGGGGGAGGCTGGTGGGACACAGCCTCTCTCTTCCAGTGGCACCCCAACTCCTCTTTTACAAATATTTCTCTCTCAGCTTTGGGCCAGTGCCCGGGAGGGACCCCAAGGAAGAAAGCCATGGCGTCTTCTGGGTGGATGGGCCCCATGGTCCTGGGCGAGAGCAGAGGCTGTGCTCATTGATAACACAGTCAGACGAGGCTGTAACTTTGGCCCGTATCCGTTGTGCTGAGCGCCTGCTGTCCCGCTGCCCAGCTCTGCCAGGACTGCCCTCCCCCAACCTCTCCGTGACCCAGCGACCGAAGGGCAACGCGGGGCCCAGAGGAGCTTCCAGGCCCCTCCTCGCACTGTGGCTGGTGTCCACTGAGCGGTCCGTGCTGAACTGTCACCCGCTGGGGTGGGCCTTTATGCAGAAGCGGGTGGCCACTCCAGAATGGCTCTTGGCAATGTCCCCAGCATGACGTGAGTGCAGGTACGGCTGCCTCCCAGTCCTGGCCTGGGTGTCTCCAGAGGAGTGCCCTGGGCAAGGCACCAGGGCTGGTGATGGCTGCGGCCCATCTGGCCGAGACCCAGCTTCTGCCTGCGGCCCCTGCCCTGGGCAAAGCAAACCGCAAGGCCAGAGTTCACGGGGCAGCAAGGTCCCAGGGCCCCACATCAGAGGGCCGAGCTGGGACAGGGCTGTGGGTGACGGCCGGGAAGAGCAGAGCCCAGTGCAGCTGGGGCAGATGTCCCGTGTAAAGGCCAGGGGGTGTGCGGGCAGCTGAGGCCAGCAGGCTGGGCTGGAAAGCGTGTGGAAAGGGAATGAGGCAGGCCAGGACAGGTAAGCGGGCGCCAGGGAGAGGGCCTCCTGTGCCAGGGGGAGAGTTTGGACTCTGTCCTCAGGGAGCCCAGAAGGTTCCTGAGCAAAGGAATGGTCAGATGAAACATCACTCTAACAAGACTCATTTCATGTGATGTGCATGAAACTAGGGGGATTGACAGGTGAAATGCACAAGAGATACAAAAGTCTTGGGAAACAGCCGACACCTATTCTACTGAGGGCATTAGAGAACCACTAGGAGGGAGTTCCTATCATGGTGCAGCAGAAACAAATCTGACTAGAAACCATGAGGTTGTGGGTTCGATCCCTGGCCTTGCTCAGTGGGTTAAGGATCCGGCGTTGCTGTGAAGCGGTGTAGGTTGCAGACTTGGCTCGGATCTGGCATTGCTGTGGCTGTAGCTGTGGCCGGCAGCTGTAGCTCCGATTAGACCCCTCTCCTGGGAACCTCCATATGCTGCGGGTGTGGCCCTAGAAAGCAGGAAAAAAAAAAAGGTAAAATAAAAGAAAAAAGAAACACTAGGAGGCAGTGATCCTGGTCTCTAATGGCTTAGAGGGTGATTAACTTAAAGCAAGGTGAGCGTTGGTTGGACATGCAGAGGGACTTCCCAACCATGACGGGAATTCAGCTCTAGCAACAGTGGCGGGAGGCCACGCTCACGTTGTCCTGGCCTCCTTCTAGGGGGGCAGAGTGCACCATCCAGCACCAGGGGCTGCTCTGACTCCTGAGGCCCTTACGAGTCCAGGAGGCCAGATGTAGTCCTGTTCATTCCTCTGAGCCCCCAGAGCCCTGGGCTGGGGGACGCCGACTCTTCTTTCTCCACGCTCGGCCTAGGGTGCGGATGAGTTCCTGGGACGCTGCATCTGTCAGCCGAGTCTCGAACGGATGCCCCGGCTGGCCTGGTTCCCGCTGACTAGGGGCAGCCAGCCGGCGGGTGAGCTGCTGGCCTCTTTTGAGCTCATCCAGAGAGAGAAGGTGAGGCTGATCCACATCCAGGTCCCGACGTCCAGGCTTGGAGGACCTGGTGGGGGAGGAGGGCGCGGGCAGGGAGGAGATGGCCTGGCGGGAGCGGGGGGAGCTGGGTACCCTCTTCTGCCCGCACCAAGGGCCTTCACTTAGTGGGGAGCACTGACGGGCACCTCTGGATGTTAGGCCCCCTGCCAGATCTGGTTTTGCCCATCTTTTCTGAACCCCAGATCAAGACATGGTCTAACATGGGGGCAGAAAGCCGGAGACTGTGTTAAAGTGTCTGAGTCCTCTGGCCATTGGATGTATTTTTCCCTGGGCTGTATCCCAACGTCTTTTCTGGGAGGTGGACCCCAGTGATCCGGGTAAGGGCTTTCATTGTCCTGAGCAGGGGAACTCCTCTGCTCTAGTGCTGGCCCTGCCATGGCCCAGCTGGGTGACCTGGGGTCAGCCACATCCCTGCTATAAAATGGGGAGTTAGAGCCATAGCTTCTGACAGCTCTCAGGGTGCTGCGAGCCCTAACAGGTAAGCTGGATAGAAGTGGGGCTACTCACACTGAGGTGTCTGGAGGGCACACAGCATACGGCCAGCCTGATTTCCCCTGTACCCGCCCACCGGGCACCTGGGCCTCCAAGGAACAGTCTGCAAAGCCCTGGAGTGTCTGATGAGTGACATATACCATGAGGGTCATTTTGTGGTTGGAGATGTGTTTGCCTGGCCAGGGCAGAAAGGAACGTGGCGAGGCCTTGGGCGACAGGTGCCTAACCAAAGCTCTTTTTCTTCACCCCAGCCGGCCATCCACCATATTCCTGGTTTTGAGGTAAGCCTTGCTCTTATCTTTGTTTCTTCATGCTCGCTGCCCGCCTCCCGGTGTTTGCGGCCCCCCTCCTGGGCTAGGAAGGGCACCGGGCCTGCAGCACCACCATCCTGCCCTCAAGCCCACGAGGGCTTGGGTGGGGCGCAGGGGCAGGGTGGGTGGGGGCTGGGGTCCTGCCCGGTGTCGGCTTTTCCGTCCTTCGCTCCCCGAGAAGCCCAAGAATCACAGACTCAGATGGAAGGGCCCAGGTGTGGTCATCCTGCCCAGGGGCTCTCGGCGGGGCTGCGTGTTGGAATCCTCTGGGCAGCTGGACAAATCCCCAGTGCTCAGGCCCCGCCCCAGACCGAAGGGAATGGGGGTCATTTGGGGTGTGGCCCCAGCCTCGGTGGTCTCTTTCAAAGTTGCCCAGGGGATTTAAAGGTGCGGCCAGGGCTGGGCACTGTCGCCCAAGGCCGGTGGTTCTCAGCCTGACTTCACCTGGGTTTTGCTAGAAATGCTAGTCTCCCACTTCACACCCACAGAAGCAGCGCTGCAGCCTGGGTATCAGCGAGCCCTCCAGGGGCTTCCCATGTGCCATCAGCTGGCGTTTCAGAAGCTCCGATTTAGGGTCGTGGTTCCCAACTCACGTTCCCAGCAAGATCTGGTTTTCTTGCCTCTCCTGGTGGTAGGGACTTCACTTTCTTCTCCCTGCTCCCCTTCCTTCTTCCAAGGAGTGGGGTAGAAAAACGTAAGGCAGGCGAATTTGATTCAGGAAATACTATTCCCGGCCAGACTCAGCTGCGTCTTCGAGAAGAAATGGTCCTTTGGGCTCTGTTTGGGTGCCTCCCCCATTAGGAGGGAGGGGCTCATGCAATTTGCAGACAGTTCATACCGTGCAAGCCCTCCTTGCCCCCTGGCCCCACTGCACCCTCTGCCTCTCCTCCCACCCCTTCTGGTCCCTCTCCCTTTCCCTCTCCTGTCCAGTCCAAGCTCCTGCTCTCTGGCCTGCCAGGCCTGGGGCGTGTAGGTTGCTTCTCCTCGATTCTCCAAGTCCACATGCCCCCGCAGCAGCTCCAGGGGTTCCGGCCTGTCCGCCTCCTGGGGCTGCAGCACCAGGTCCAGGAAGACCCACCACCTGCCTGTTGGTCTCCTTTCACCTGTCACTTTTGGAGCTTCCAGGGCTCTAGGTTCATGCTTTGGCTTCTCCTGCCAGCTCTTCTGCATCAGGGTCTGTTGTACCTTCTTTTTCAGGGACCATGCAGAGGGCACGACTAGGAAGCACATGACCCTTACCCTAGATGGGAAGTGCTTTCTGTTGGCTCTTTTTTTTTGCCTTTTCTAGGGCCGCACACATGGCTTATGGAGATTCCCAGGCTAGGGGTCTAATCAGAGCTGTAGCCGCCTGCCTACACTACAGCCACAGCAACGCGGGGTCCGAGCTGCGTCTGTGACCTACACCACAGCTCACGGCAATGCCGGATCCTTAACCCACTGAGCGAGGCCAGGGATCGAACCCGCAACCTCATGGTTCCTAGTTGAATTCATTAACCACTGAGCCGTGACAGGAACTCCCCATCGGCTCCTTTTTTAAACATTTTTTTCTGCGGTATATGAAAGTTCCTACGCGTGGGGTCAAATCGGACCTGCAGCTGCTGGCCCGCGCCGCCGCGGCTCCAGCAACATGGAATCCAAGCCACATCCGTGACCTGCGCTGCAGCTTGTGGCAACGCTGGATCCTTAATCCATTGAGCGAGGCCAGGGATTGAACCCACATCCTCACAGACACTATGTCAGGTTCTTAATCTTCTGAGCCACAGTAGGAACTCCCTGTTAGCTCCTTTTGGGGGGCGCTGTCTGGTGTGTTGATCTCTGCCCCAGCTTTAGTGCTCCTTATCACTAATGCTGAACTTCTGTCCTCCTTCCTCTCCTCCCTCCACCGTCTCCTGGATGTCAACTGTCCCGTGGTGCGGTCCAGGTGCAGGAGACATCAGGGATCCTGGAAGAGGTGAGCTGCACCCTCACGGCTGTGGCCTGTGGCTGGGGACCGGTGGGCAGAGACAGAGGGAAGGTGAAGGCCATGCCCTCCCAGATCCTGGTGCTCCATTGTGCATCTGTCACATGAACCCCGTCTCGATGTCACTTACTACCCTCCGCATGGATCCCAGGGTGCCTGGGTGTGTCCTGTGTGATTCTGGCCTTAGAAGGATTGCTGTTGTGTTGGAAGCCCCATTGACCCAGACCCTAGGGACAGTAACGCAGAGCCTCATCTGGCTGAGTACTAGGTGGCACGTTTTCAAAAATAAAATGGTCTTAAGGGGCTAGAGCAGTCAAGGAAGGCTTTCTGGCGGAGGAGGCATTGTTGCAGCACTTACGGAGAAGGTGGGGAACATGCCTTTGGCGCAGGTGACCCGGCGCCAGTTTGGGGCTTGGTTGGTTTAGGGAAGGGGTTGGGTCAGGGATGCCTAGGTTCTGGGAGAAGTCTGAGGTTTGCATCCAGATGAGGCAAGGCCGTGCCCTCTGCTGTGGGGGCTGAGTTGCACGGTTCCTTACGGCCTTCTATGCATCTGCGAGCGGGTCCTTTGAGCGAGCGGGGGCAGAGGCCTGGGCAGAGAGACAGGGAGGGGAGCCCTGGTCCGACGGGGGTTGGGAAAAGGACAACCACTTCCTGCCGTCAGGGAATCCCCAGGCCGGGAGCGGACACCTCTTGACATTTTCAGGGCAATTTGGACTTGAAGTGCAGGGTCAGGATGTGGGATCCGCAGGCCCCGCGCCCCTTACCTCACTTCCTTCAGCTCCCAGACCGAGGTGGGGTCCGCCAAGTGAGCTGGCCGTAATTGCGCCTGACAGGCAGCCTCCTGCTTCTGGCTGCAGTTGCGAAAGACTGCCGATTTGGAAAGGGGATCGGAGTCCCGTCCAGCGAAGCAGCACGGAGCCCTCTCTCTTGATTGAGAGCCCTCTGTGGCCAAAACCCACAGCCTGCTCTGAAGAAGACCCAGCCCGGGGATGCGTTATTAAAAAAAAAGTTCAAGTCCTTAAGAACAAACTGGATTTGTAATATATAACAGCGAAGGCTCAGATTCCAAGAGCGGGGATCTGGCTGCGGTCTTGTTGTCAGGAAGCAAATCAAAATCTGCAGCTCTGGGGCCAGACCCCAAAGAGGGCCAAGTGTCCTGCCGCAGGGCCAGCCGGCCACAGGCTGAGGCGGGTGTGGGTCGGCAGGGCCGGAGGGGAGCAAGTCCCGGGGGGTGTGCTGGGCACAGGGCTGGGTTAGGCCCGCATGTTCTAAGGGGCCCGGGCCCAGTAGCTTGAATGGAGTGTCAGCTGGTCCAGGGAACCACGCCAGGAGGTGATCTTGTGAGCCCTCCATCCCCAGAGCTGGGGCCCAGAACTTCGCCAGCACTGGAAGGTCAAGACTCAAGCCAAGGTCCCGGGTCCTATTTGGTTTTAAGAATCCTTAGGGATGGGGTGGAGACAGGTTAGCCTCGCTGCTGCCGCTGGTCCTGCAGGAAGCCTGACGCCTGAGCGGGACTTTTCTGTCTTCTTTGCTGCGGCCAAGCTCCAGCTTCGCAGCCCCCATTCAGCCCCCTCCAGGCTCCCCGCTGATCGCTGTGAAGAGGGCTCCAGCCGTCCTGGAGGGCTGTGAAAAGTCAGGCCGGGAGCTCAGATTCTGGGCCACTGGCCACTGGAAACCCTGGAGAATCTGAGCGGAGGGACAGCAGATGGGTGTGTTGGGAAGCTGTCTGGGGTCAGGGAGGGGTGGGCTGGTGAGTGAGGGGCAGGAGAAACCAGCCAGGAGGCTTTTGAGACCGTTGTGGTGACGGGGGCCCGGCCTGGAGAGCAGAACGGACAGGGGCAGGTGGGGGCTGCCTTCTGGCCAGTGCAGCCCGCTCCTGCTAGGGAGCCGGTGTTGGTGTTGGGAACGAGGCAAAAGGCGTCTCCACATGCTGAGGGCTCCCGGGGCAGATGCAGGACAGTGGGGATGGCTTCCTGGAGGAGGTGACTCTGAGCTCCCTTCAGGGGTCCAGGTGGCAGGCAAGCGCTTCGGGTTGGGGGAGGGGCGCGTGTGGGGTCGGTGGGCAATAAGATTTCCCCTCCCGCAGGCTCTTCGCCCACCTGGAGCATCCCTCACAGGTTTGGGGGTGGCTCTTGGCGGGGAGGGGCGACTGTTGCATTGTGGCTGCGAGGCTCTGGTGTCTGGGAGATCTGGGTCCTCGCAGAGGGCCAGGGGGGAGGGGAGGGCTTCCTTCCGGCTCCCAGCCTGTCTGTCGCTTGCTGTTTCCCCCTCTTCCAGCTCGCCCTTTGCATTTCCCTTTTCCTCTCTTCACTCCTTGGCCCTGGCTCCCTCTCTCCCTCCTTCTCCCCGCCTCTTCTGAGCCCTCTGTCTCGTTTCTTTTCCTTTTTGTCTGGAGAACAAAGGCAGCCCGCGCTGCCAAGGGGAATGAGTTCAAAGAAATGGCAATTTTAGATTTCCGGAGAAATGGAGAGTACACATGCACGTGTGCGTGTGTGCAAGTGTGTACACTCGCCAGAGCACGCATGCGTACACGCGGGCATGCATGCAAACACACGCACATGCAACAGAAGAGTTGGCGGCAGATTCTTTAATCATCGGGGGTCCCTAGGATGTGGAGCCTGGACAGAGGAAGACCCCACTTGGGGATCCTTTAGGTGGGAGCAGGGACTTGTGGTCCTGAGCATCTAAGGGGGCGTGGTTCCGAGCGTGCCCTGGGTTCTGCTGCTCCTGTCTTCCTTCGCGAAGGGATGAAGGGACACCCAGCTAGAGGGGAGGGTGTGCTCTGTGGCTTTTTGGCTGTGAGTTGGGAGCCAACCAGATGTCACTCCATCCCCTTCTTAATCCAGGCAACAGGCTCTGGCTTCTAGTCTGAGATGCGCACGAGGTACTCTCCTGCACCCCCAAATCCACTCGAAAGAAAAATGTGGTGTTTTGCAATCAGGAAAATAAGCCCAGTGGTCCCCCCTCCCCCACCCCTCCCCCAAGGCTTTAATTTAAAACACTGTTTTTCCTGGGAAGTGTAATTAGAGCAGCATGTTGTTCCTAACAAGCTGGGTGGGGCCGGCAGACAGTGGAGCCCTCCCAGCCCGCCCGGCTGCCCCCGGGAAGCCAGGACCCGAATACCCAGAGGGTCCCCTAACTGTGCCCTGCTGGCTGAGGAGGGGGGTGGTCTATGGGCTCCTGGTGGCAGGACTGACCTAGGTGGCTGGAGGGGCCAGCCAGCACTTGTCCCTGCTCTGGGAATGCATGTCTGTCCAGGCTGGTGGCCCTTAGGGCTGGATGAGGAAGCTCACCTCATGGCTCGGGGCCTCAGTTCCCTGTACTGAGCTGGCCAGCAGGACAGAGGGACTGAAGGAGGAGGGGCGGGGGGGGGTCCTGCCCAGATCGGGGAGAGAGCCTCATTTGTCCTTGTGTCCTTGTCCTTTTTATCTGAGCTGCCTCAGGAATCACCCTGTTCCCCTGTGAAAGCTCATCAGGGTAGCGACCCCACGTCTGCCCTGTACCCCATTTGGGGGGGCGATGAGCATGGAAGGGGTGCGCAGATGTGGTTTCATGTTATTAGCCTTCTCCTGTGTGGCTGCCCTTGAGCTCTGTGGCCTTCAAGGTCCCCCATCACACACAGGACAGTGAACTGGGATGTCCCGGGGGCGCTTTCCGTCTGCATCCACCCGCTGCCTGGCAGTGCCGTCGGGGGTCGCTGCAGCCCACCCTCCACTGAAAATCTCTGCCCTGGAAGGAGGTATCATGCCCTCAGATGGGCTGGACCAGAAGAAAAATGAGATAGATGCTTGGGCTCAGGAGCTGGCTCTCTCGCTGGTGCCATAGGAACCCCATGTATGAGATGTCAGAGACTAGTCGGGACCTTGGGAAACCGGAGCACAGGGTCACTTGGTTAGAGTAAATTAGAGACTAGGGTTGTAGGAAGTTTCTAGAATTTCTATGGAATTTAAACTTGGCCCCGAAAGATGTGTTAGATTCTGGAAGATGGCAAAGGAAAGCCTTTCAAATAGAGGGAGCCATGAGCAGGCACGGGTGAGGACACCAGGACCAGGGTGGCACAGACAAGAGTGTTGGGAAGGACAAGGGAGAGCTGGTTCTTTGTCCACCCGTCCCCGCCCCCGTTCATCCCTCTGCCACCCCCCCTTCAATTATCTGTTCATAAACTTTTATTTATTAGACAGGAGATTTGGCAGTGGTCCCTGAGTGCAGTATTGCTGGTTTAACGGGGGACACAGACAAATGAAGGCATAGAAATGACACAGGGTGGTGTGTCTTTCAGTGGGAGTGAGTCAGCTGCAATGGGAACCATGGAGTGCTTAACTTAAACTTGGGGCTCCAGGGAAACCTCCAAGTAGGGGGTTAGCCAGATGAAGTGGGCAGAAGAACGCTTTAGAGAGGGGGACCAGCAAGCTCCAGCCTCACAGGTAAAGAAAGTGTGCTGCTGCCTGCAACCTGTTGGGGCTCAGAGGGCGGGTACTGAGCGCGTACAGGGAGGCGCCTCATCACTGCCCATGGTCCCAGGGGAACCTTACGTGGTAAGAGGTGAGACGAGAGGGGTCAGCAGGAGCTGGGAGACGAGGGGTCTTGGAGGTCACGTCAAGGAATTTGGCCTTCATCCTGAGTGTGTGGGGAACCTTTGAACGGTTTTAAGCAGAGTGACTTTCTTAGAGTTCCTTTTTTTGGGGGGGGTCTTTTTTTTTTTGTCTTTTTAGGGCCACACCCACGGCACAGGGAGTTTCCCAGGCTAGGGGTTGAATCAGAGCTGTAGCTGCCAGCCTACACCACAGCCACAGCAACACAGGATCCAAGCCGCATCTGTGATCTACACCACAGCTCACAGCAACGCCAGATCCTTAACCCACTGAGCGAGGCCAGGGATCAAAACTGCGTCCTTATGGATACTAGTCGGGTTCGTTAACCACTGAACCACGACGGGAACTCCTAGAGTTCTTTTCTTTTTTAAATTTTTAAATTACGGTTGACTTACAGTGTTCTGTCAATTTCTGCTGTGTGGCAAAGTGACCCAATTATACACACACACACACACACACACACACACACACACATGCATTCTTTTTCTAACATTGTGCTCCATCATGTTCCATCACAAGTGATCAGATATAGTTCCCTGTGCTGTGCAGCGGGACCTCGTCAGAGTGACTGTCTTAGAAAGCTCCCCCCTGGCCGCAGCGTACAGCGTGCATTCACTGTCGAGAGGGGCTGTGCAAAATTAGATGTGAATGTCCTCTCAGGAGGATGCTGGTGAATCTGGGCTAGGGGAGGTGGTGATCCAGAAAGCAGATGGGTGGCTGGGCACGAGAGAGGTTTAGGAGACAGACCCCTGAGGCTTGAGGACCAGCAGAAGGGGAGGAGAGCGGGGGGGCACCGCGCTTTTTGGCGTGGCCGTGTGAGCGGATGGTGGGGCTGGCTTCCGAGATGACGTGTGAAGAGAGCAGGTTTTGAGGGGGTACTTAGAGCATCTGGTTTGGAACAAGTTCCGCGCGAGAGGCCGGGAGGACACATGCATGAAGTAGCAGTAAGGTTGGGGACCTGGGTCTGGGGCTTAGGAGAGAGGTTTGGGGGCAGAAAGACTAGGAGAGGGCTGGGGGCGGAGGAAAAGCGGGGAGGCTCCGAGGAGACACAGCAAACAGAGAGTGGAGGGGGCCGGCGGTGTGTGTGGAACCGGAAAGATGGTTTTAGGAAGGAGGTCACTGTCACCTGGCCAGATGCTGCTGAGGGAAGGAGGGAGAGAGAGTTTCCTCTGGGCTGAGCTGCAACAGGTCGTGTTAATTTTGGAGAGACAGGGCAGCGCAGAGTGCATGGGGCAGAGGCTGCATGCAGGTGATGGAGCAGCAGGGGCTGGAGGCGGTCCTTTTCAGGAAGAGAGAGAGGAGGCTGCTGGAGAGGACACGGAGAGAAGGTGTGGATGGACCGGAGAGACCTCTTCAAGTGGGAAAGGAAAAAAATCCAGCAGATAGCGTGGCCAGCCGGGGGAAGACTGGATGAGGCTGGGGGAGGGAGTCGGAGCATGTGGAGGCATAGATGCTCCGAGAAAACGAGAGGTGCCCACTGGCGGTGAGGCTGTGTGCGCAGTGAGGAGGGGACGGAGGACCACCTTGGTGGCAGCAGGCAGGTGGAGGGGGATCCCCCCACCCCGCAGAGGCAGGGATTCTGGGAAGTGGCACCAAAGGGCAGGGAGCAAGGATGTCCTGGGCCCCCTGAGGACAACGTGGTGGATGGCCCTGGGGTGAGAATGGGGGCCCTGTGTCCCGGAAGCTAACTGCTGTTTCTGCTTGTCTCTCCTTCCTGCCTCGGCCGGGCCTGGCGCTCCGCAGCTGTGTGCACCTGCCTTCTTCCTCCAGGGCCTCGTGCAAACGGTACTGGGGCCCAGTCCCCTCCACGTTCTTGTTCCCCGTCCCCGTCCGTAAGCAGGTTCCCGAGGCGGGGAGCCTGGGCCTCCGCAGAGAGAAATGTCCTCACGGGGGACTCAAGGGAGCCCCGGGGGAAGGTGGGGCTGTGGAAGCGAGGGACATAAAGGAACCAAAGCGACACTGCCCTGAGTTTGGGGCTCTGGAGAGGAATGTTCTAGGGGGGAAATATGTTCATGAGCTTTCCAGGGTGATTTCAGGGGAACGTTGCGACCACGTGAGGAAGGCTTGGTCTTTCTGCTTCCCCTCCCGGGAGCCTGGGGCCATTCCGTCCATGACCTCTTCTATGTGTCCCTTTCGTCCTGTCCCCTTTTGGCCCTGGGCCCACAGTGGGCTGGGCATCAGCCTCAGGCAGGCCATGAGCAGGTCATCCGCTATAATCTTTCTGTTAAAGAGGCAACCCCTGGATTTTCTGTCATGGCTCAGTGGTTAACGAATCCAGCTAGGAACTATGAGGTTGTGGGTTCGATCCCTGGCCTCGCTCAGTGAGTTAAGGATCTGGCCTTGCTGTGAGCTGTGGTGTAGTTTGCAGATGCAGCTCGGATCTGATGTTGCTGTGGCTGTGATGTAGGCCAGCGGCTACAGCTCCGGTTCGACCTCTAGCCTGGGAACCTCCATATGCCACGGGTGCGGCCCTAGAAAAGGCAAAAAGACCAAAATAAGTAAATAAATAAAGAGGCAACCCCTGCTTCTCCCCTGCCACAGAGGTGGCCTTGGAGTGCCAAGAAGGGTGCCCCATATCAGCCAGGCCACTGCAGGCTCTGCCTCCACCCTCCAGATGCACCATTCATGTACATAGCACCCCCTGGAGTTGTGCCCATCACAGCCCTGCTCATCGTTCTTCCTCCTAACGGTGTCTGTCTCTCAGCCAGTCTTAACGGTGCTCCCTACCTCATGTCACCTGCGTGGCGGGTCTCTAGGAAGAGGATGCATGGCTGCACTTTGTGCCCTGGTGACGTAGGGCTACGAAGCGTCTCCTTCTGAGATGCTTCCGATGGCTCAGCTTTCCTCACGTCAGTCCGGGGGACCCACAGCGACACTAATGGTCAAAAGCAGTGGCACCAACAATACAGTGACGGTTATAGTCACTACTGTTTATGAGGCACTTCCCACGTGCCACAAGCTTTATGTTTGCTCTCTTTTTAAATTCTCAGAGCTATTTTGTAAGGGTATTGCTGTCCCGGATCTCACGGGGGGCGGGGGGCTGAGCCACAGAGCTTGAGTAATTTGTCCAAGCTCAAGCAGCTAGGAAGCTGCTGTTTAAGGTTAGAAGGAGAACCAAGGTCTGATTCGATTCCAGAGACGAGTTTCTTACTACCACGGGTCACGCAAAGAATAGCATCACCACTGTGTCGCTGCGCAGGAGTGATGGCTGGGGTTGGTGGTGAAGTGATGAAGCAAGGGTGTTTCGAGGCGCCAGCTGCTCCTACCGTCGATGTCAGAGCATCTGTCGACGGATGCACTGTGCTTTGGAAAGAACCCAGAGAAAGTCACTTAGAGAATTAATCCAGTGATTCCATTGTTTTTTAATGCGATTGCATGAGGCACAGCCCTTCTATTTACAGTGAACATTTCCTGAGTGTCGGGGCCTCTGCGTGTGGGTGTGCAGGTTGTGCACTGTGTAAGAGCACGCGGCCTAAGGGGGTGCAATTTCCAGGGCAGACAGCGTGTATTTGAATTTATTGCAACAATTTCCCAGTAGGTGGCAGTAAAGTGTCTTGTTCTAATAAGCCGGTTAAATGTGATGATTTTCTGACATGGAAGGAAAGAGTTTTAAGAAAGGGACATCTTTCTCTAATTGTCACGGAAGTGCCACGTGGGCTAGATGGCCTATTAAGAGCTTACACGAACCAGGCACTCTGGTTAAAGTTAAATGTTTTAGTAACTTATTCCATCCTCGTATTAACCTTTAGAAGTCGATAATTTTTAATAACTTTTTTTTTGGCTCTGCCCTGTAGCATATGGAGTTCCCGGGCCAGGGATCGGATCCGAGCCACAGTTGTGACCTATGCCTCAGCTGTGGCAATGCCAGATCCCCAACCCTCTGTGCTGGGCGGGGGATCAAACCCACATCCCGGCGCTGCAGAGACACCACCAATTCCCTTGTGCCACAGTGGGGACTCCTTTAATAGCCGTTTTATTGATGAAAAAATTGAGCCATGGAGAAATGAAATAATTTCTCTCAGAGGAGCAGAGTCAGGACTGATACCTAGAGCCTGGGTTCTTAACCACTCTTAGACCGGGCAGTTGTCTCCCCCACGGGTACACCCGCCTCCATCGCCCTACCTGCCTCCCCATGTGTTTCTTCTGGGTTCTTGCCCGAGTCTTTTCGGTGAGCCCACGGCAGGCAGAGGGGACACCAGCCACGCTCACCTCTGGTCTCTGGTGCGGGGAGCCTCCCCGGTAGGCCCTTGGGCTCCCGTGGAAGGCAAGGTGGGCATCTGTAGCCCCGTCTCCTGCGTGTAATACCCCTTCACAGTGCAAGTGTTCCATCTTCCTGGGGCACAGGCATGAGTATGGGGTTAGCAGGTGTCTGTGGGCGTGGGGGCCGGAGACGGAACGCCAGGGCCATGCCCGATGTGGGCTGAGAGGGGGTTCTGAGCCAGGCTGGCAGGTGGGCATGTGATCCTCTCTAAGACTGAGGGGGGCTGAAGCAGATCCGTGCGTGTGTGTGTGTGTGTGTGTGTGTATGTGCACATATGTGTGTGGAGGCCGGAGGTGGGGACACCCTGAGCAGCTCGTTGATGGAGGAGGGATGGCCCGGGGTTCATCTGAAACAGAGTCACCTGAACCCTGGACCAAGGTGCTGGAATTGGGATGCTTGAGAAGATGGTGCTGGGAGCTGACTTGGCGCTCTCGTTTCTGTCTGCCCCTTTGCCCTCTTCTGTGTTCTCGCCGCTCTGTGTCTGCGGCTCTCCACCCATGTCCTTCTTTCCATCCCATCTGGCCCCCTTTCTTGTCTTCCTCCCGCCTTTGTCCCCATTCTGTCTGCGTCCCCTGCAGTCGGAGGACACGGACTTGCCGTACCCGCCACCCCAGAGGGAGGCCAACATCTACATGGTCCCCCAGAACATCAAGCCGGTTCTCCAGCGAACAGCCATCGAGGTGAGCCCCACCACCCCGGGGGAGGATGGGGGGTAGCCAGGTCCTTCCCCTTCCTGGCTCAGCCTTCCCTGGGGCGTATTCAGCTACTGTCATCACTCTGTGTCCCCAGATCCTGGCATGGGGGCTTCGGAACATGAAGAGTTACCAGCTGGCCAGTGTGTCTTCTCCCAGCCTGGTGGTGGAGTGCGGGGGCCACACAGTGCAGTCCTGTGTCATCAAGAACCTCCGGAAGAACCCCAACTTTGACATCTGCACCCTCTTCATGGAAGTGGTGAGCCTGACCTCCGTGCTGTCCCCTCCCAGAGTCCTGGTGGCTAGAATGTCCCGGCAGCCCCAGGCAGCCTGTGGTCCAGCTCCCTATGGGATTCTGGACAACGAGGAGGAAATGGTCCCGCTCCCCTCACTGGGGGAGTGGAGCTTGTGAGCATCACACAGGGCCTAACCTGCTGTCCCCCAATTCCGAGTCCACAGAAGTCCCGGGACCTGTCCGTGGCCACTTCCCCCGAGCCCTGCCCGGGCTCTGACCATCCCGGACCTGGTCCTCCCCCAGCCTGGGCCCCCGGGGAGGGGCTCACCCCCACGGCCCCCAGGCCCCCGCCCTCTGCAGCTCCCTGGGTTGCCCGGGCCTAGTGGCCAGAGCAAGGCCAGTCTGAGGAAAGGAAAACGGTTTGCAAGATGAAAGTGCTATAGAAATTCCAGGCCCAGTGGCTGTCAACAGGAGCCTCCTCTTGGCTGAGCCAGAGCCGCCACCGAAGGAGAGCGTATAAATTATTTCAAGTTGTGTTCAAAGTGCTTTTGGGGTTAGGGGGAGAAAAATCTGGGCCTGTAAGCCAATTCTTGAGTATCCACTTGGGGGGAACTGTCTGCGAGAAATGTTGAGTCCAGGGCCAGCTGCTCCCTTCTTTCCTTCCCCAGCCAGTGAGGTTCAGGGAGAGGAGACTTTTTAACTTCGGGCTGAGCTTGATACGGTTGGAAGGCGAAGCCGGGAGGGGAAAGGCGGCCCCCACGTAGGGCGTTCAAGAGGCAGGCGGGGAAGGTGCGCTGCTTCCGCTCCGCTGGCCTGCTCCTCGGCTCAGCCAACCGCCTCTTTGGATTTACGGCTCTTGGGGGTTATGTGTGGGTTTAGAGTCATTTTCCGCTCCTTGGACTTGCCCTGGGCTCCCCTCCCCCTGAGACCCCGCAGAGGTGAGCTCAGGCCGCCGCCCAGGGTATCCCTCCGCTTCCGCCCAGATGCTGCCCAGGGAGGAGCTCTACTGCCCCCCCATCGTGGTCAAGGTCATTGACAACCGCCAGTTTGGCCGCCGGCCTGTGGTGGGCCAGTGTAGCATTCGCTCGCTGGAGAGCTTCCTGTGTGACCCTTACTCAGAGGAGAGTCCGTCCCCGCAGGGCGGCCCAGGTAGGGGAGGGGCTGTCGAGGGAGGGGGTGTGGCCAGTGGGGGGGGTGGGGCAGGCAGAAGCCCCAGCTCAGGCGGGTCCCGAAGCCCTTCTCTTACTGGGACCCGGGTGAGAAGCCGGTTCTGCCAGGCTGAATTTGTCTTCCCGAGGGCATTGCTGCGCCCTGGGCTGGGCATACCGGGGCTGGGGTTGGGGGTCGGGGGTGGGCGATGCTGGGGTGGGAAGTGACGCAGGAAAGCCTGAGGGGGAGGAGGGTGCCGGGATCGATGGGAGGAGGAGAGACAGGGAGACGGGAGAGAGGAGGGTGGGTGGGAGGAAGAGGAGCACCCAGAGCGAGCGGCGTGGCGGGACAGAGCTCGTGTGGCTCCGGAGAGACGAGCCCCCGCTCAAGCCTGGACACTGCGCACCGACAGATGATGTGAGTTTGCTCAGTCCTGGGGAAGACGTGCTGATTGACATCGACGACAAGGAACCCCTCATCCCCATCCAGGTAGGGCGGGTCCCCTGGGAAGGGACAGCGGCTCGGCCGAGGGCTGGCATGACTGTCCTCTTCCTTGTCCTTCCCTTTGCTGTCACACAGCCTCCCTAAGACGTCTTCCTCTGAAGCCTGGTGTCCAGACACCTTGCCGATGGAGGGACCCAGACGGGAGCTTTCGGTCTGGTTGGGTGGGGTGAGGGGTCGCGGGGAAGCCGTGTGTGGTCTTCTGGGCAAGACCTAATCATTTTCCTGAAGCATATGAGACAAATGGCCTCTCTACTTTAATGGCTGCATGAAGGGCTCCTTCCTGGAGATGACCCAGGAAATCGGGCTTGGGGAAGCAAGTGAGAGAAAAGGAGGACAGGGGAGGGAGTGCCTGGCAGTCTCTGGGGTGCCCCGGCCCAACTAGGTCCCTCTTTGTGCCTAGATTCATCTGTTAGCTTGCGCTGCAAGACAGCTTGGAGGCAGCGCCAAGGAGGGGTCTGTGTCTAAGCCAGCAGCCCCTTGGCCCCATTCCCTCCACCTGCAGGAAAGGAAGGGGCGCAGGAGAGGGGCCGTACTGCAGGGGAGTGCAACCCTGCCCACAGGTCCGAGTGGCCCTTTGCTGTGTGTTCTGCCACAGGGAGAGCTAGTGACCCAGAAGCCAGTGCCAAAGAGCCCAGCAGGTCTGTGGCATCTCATCCAGAGGGGGGGAGCGCTTTCCCCACCTTGGGCCCTGGGGTGACTCTGGGTCCTATACGGCTATGACCACCCAGTCCTTCTCACAGTGAAGATGGACGAAGGCCTCACTCTGAGCACCAGCCTTGAACAGCTCTGTTCCAGGTTGTCACCCTTCCCTTGGCTTCATTTGATTTTGGCCGTACTACTGGCACCTGGGGCTCCCAGAGGTTCCGGGCTGCCCAGAGGTAGAGCCTCCCCGCCTGTGGAGATAGCATTGCGTCCTCAGGGCCGTGGCGTCTTTATTCACTAGGGCGGGCATGGCCTTTGGGAAGAGTTCTATTTTTTTCTTAGAGCATCAATCAATTCTTAACCTTGAAAGCATGAGAACAAACTGGGGTGCTGGGTTGGACTGGGGATCCTCGAATCAGTCCTTGAGATGTCTTTTGGGGGCTTCCCTCTGACATTTAGGGCTGATTTCTGCTTCTTTCTCATGCGATCGTCTCTTTCATCTTCCTGCCACGTCCCAGGGGACATCTGTGGTGTTCAGCCCTGGGCCTCACTGCTGCCAAGACGAGGCCTTGTTTCACAGTTTCAGTGGTGCTGAGAGTCCTTAGGCATCTCCAGTCCCCATTTCTCCCACCTCCACGGCTCTCCAGCCCCACCAGCCTTTCTGCTGGGGACACCTCTGGTCAGCTCCCGGTTATTCTTTAACGCTCAATCTAGGTGAGGTTCCCCCCTGCATCCAGGATTCCGCCCTGGCTCCTGTATCTGGTCACTGCACTTGTCTTAGGTCCTACTGTCTCTGTAAGTGTCAGCATCCTTCCTAGACTAGGCTCAGGGCAGTGACTGGGGCCGGTTCCTCTCTGCATCCTCAGGGATCAGCACGGCCTTGCTTAGAGGAGGCATTCGAGGAAAGTCTGCTGGATGGATGGGTGGGTGGGCAGATGAATGGATGGACAGACGGCCGGATGGATGAGTGGATGGGTGAGGGGTGGGTGGGTAGATTTCCTGCCTACTGTCTGTAGGGGTGCGAGGAGGAGCTTCTCTTGACCGGGGAAGCCCAAATGGAAATTTCATATGGCCCTAAACAGGATTCAGCTACGCTCAAGGCTAGCGCCTGCTGGCCTGGGTGGAGGTTTGTAGCTGAATGAGGTGGATAATTAGCCCCAAGCTCCAGGCGCCCAGTGCTGGCTCGTGCTTCTGCCCTCAGCGGGCCGTCTGAGTCTGTGCAGGGAAGCACAGAGCCGGCCCAGCAGGATTTCCGTTCTGTGTGCGCTGCCCTCAAAATGTCTACAGGCTCAGATGGGGAGGAACTGTTTCGGGTCCTGCTGGCTACGAGTGCAGCCGGAGGCAGACGGGTGAGGAGGCCCAGGCGGGACGTCCTCCTGGCGCTGACATGAGTGAACTGGGGCCGATGTCTGAGGTGGAGCAGGGTCTGCGCCGTTTGTGGGAGCACGCGGCCACTCTGGCTGGCGGCGCCGGCCAGCAGAGGGTGGGGATGGGCTGGGGGCTGGTGGAGGCATGGCCACGAGGTGGGAGCCTGGGCTCGCAGGGCCTCAGAAGTCGGCAGGGAGACGAGGAAGTGAGATCTGCCTGTTCTGATGGAGGAGGTTTGGATCCTGCCCTCATTGAGCTCCCTGACTGATGGAGGAGACGTAACCTTATTCTCAAGAAGTCCCGAGGCCTGCAGGGCCACCAGCCCTGGCCTCCAGGAAACCCTGCCCCTGATGAGGTCTGGGGGGGGCTCTGGCAAAAGTGATTTTATACTGTGATTTTCCCTGAGACCATCGATCCGATTTGGCTGGTCCAGCAAGCTTTCCCTCACCCCATCTCTCTGCTGAGCATTCCCCGAGCAGGACTTGGGAGGACCGGGTACCCCCGAGCTGATCCAGGAGGCTGTGGGTTCCAGTTCCAAAGGTTTGCCTTTTGCCAGATGGTTCTGGCCTGGCTCCTGCCCCCTCTCCTCTCCCCCCAGTGCAGTTAGGATGCAGGGCCCCGGCCGCTGGGGACTGGAGGCACAAGAAGTCTGGCAGAATTTGGATCTTGCTGGCTTCTGTTTGTCCAGCCTGTGTCTCTAGGCCGCCAGTATCATTCCCACCGCGATGGCCTCCAGCGCTGCGCTCGCCAGCTCTGGCTGCGGCCCCAGCGGAAGGCTCCTCCCAGCTACCAACACACTCTTGCCAGATCCAGCTTGTCTCCTGTTCCCTCCCGTCTCCTTGCTCCGTTGCCCCGTCTCTGCGGAAGAACCTTCTCACCATCATACGTCCAGTTCCTGGGGTGAGCTGCCACGCAGGAGAAAATGTCACCCCAGACCTTCCTGATGCTCGGGTCGTTGGGCTGGCAGCCACGGCCAGGTGTTTCACAGGTTTCTAGAAATGTTTCAGTGCCTGCCAAGAGTGAACGGTTCCAGAGATGATCTGAAAGCGGTATATGAGGCAGATCTGCCCGCTCGGCCTTCCTGGGCTCGGTGAAGAGGGTTCCTGGGTCTCCCGGACTCGTCTCCGTGATGGGGGCCTGGGATGAGATGAGCTCTGACACGTTAACCCCACAGGGTGTTCTTGGTCTGTGAGGCTGTCCTTCGCGCAGATTCTAGAGCCGTAGCCTGGGGATGGGGTAATCGAGTATGTGTGGTGTGTGCGCTTGGAAGTGTGTATGAGAAGTGGGGGAGGCCGGGAGCAGGTGGCTGTGCAAGCTCAGCGCTGCTGCTGCAAGAATCGTGGCCTTGATGTCTAACTTTTTGAGGGGCAGGCCTGGGGAGGTCCTCAGCTTGGGGTGGGGGGCGCCCAGATGGTGCTTCATTCCCTCTAGCGCTCTGCTAGAAATAAAGGGCAGATTCCTTTTTCTCTGATTAGAACTAAACGTTCATTACAAAAAGTTTGGAGAATTTAGAAAAATAATGAGCCAGTAGGCAGTGCCTCCAACCAGGAACACAGTGTGAACGAACTACCACCAGCGTGTCCTTGATCCCGCCCTTTCTCCCGGGCTTCTCTCTCGGTCTCTCGTTCGGCCTCTGAAGTGTGAATTGGACTCTCCTTCTGTCTTTAAAACAGAATTGGGGTCTTTGTTTCCTAATCTGGGTTTTGGCATCCTGATGATGAAGGTGGGAAGAGAAGTGGAGCAGGGACACGGGTCTTGAGGCTCAGAGCGGGTCTGAGCCTAGAGGGTCCTGAGGCTCAGCGTGGAGGTGGCGCCCCCTGCCCACCCCGCACATCACCGCCTTCAGGCACTGAGATGCGCCTGGAGCCGTGGCTCGAGGCTTGCTCTCGCCTTTCATTCTGAGACACCACCCGGGGTAGGGGCCCCTCTTGAAGTCGCCAGAGAGGAACATGGGGATCATGTGTGTGTTGAGGAGGGAGACTGAGGAGCAGAGCTCTTGGGAAGCGCCGCCTCCGGCTGGCAGAGCGGGGAGAAGGATGCGACAGGTCCAGGTGAGAGGATCGGCTTGATGCCGGAGCCACGAGCGCCGGGTTCGCCAGGACATCAAGATCTCAGACTCCGGGTGAAGCAGTCAGGAAGGCTGCTCCCAGGGGCCCGGGCCAGAGGGGTTAGAACAGCAGGCTGGAGAGGATAGCGTTCCTGGGGGGCAGAGGAGCTGTGGCAAAGGCTCGGTGGTGGGAGGTATGTGTCTGTGTTGACTCTGTGTTGATTGTGTGTGTGTTGATAGCATGTCTGTTGATCTCGAGCGTGTGATGGTGTAGTGTGTGTGTGCGATGGGCCTGGGAGCCTATGGAGGAAACACAGGCTCCCATGCACGAGGCCTGAGGAGGCCTGTTCCCACCGCCACCGCCCCCACCCACTCTAGGCCTGTGGGCCGGCTGCTCCCTGGCTCCAGGCTCAGGCTAATTTTGAGCCGCCTTGCTCCGGTTTTAGTCTCTGGGACGCCGTGAAGGTGGAAACGTGCTCCCAGAACTGGAGCAGCAAATTATGCCCTAATCCCAAAGGGGAACATGTAATTTCGGAAGCTGGCCCAGACCCTTTGCAGCGCTATGTTTAGCTTCACTTTTTTCCTCCCTCTTGCACTGCTGAACTGCCGGTTTCCCTCTCACCTTTCTAAAAACGAACTGTATTAAAAATAACAATAAGGCTTCTGTGAGGTTCAGGATGAGAACAGGAGGGCAGAGCTGCTGCCGGGCCGGGCCAGACGCTGGGCAGCTGGGGCTTTCACAGGGAGTTCATCCGGGCCATTGCAGCGGTGGCACCACGCCCACCCCCATGTAGCCAGCCCCCCAGAACCGCCCGGCAGCCCGGCTGCGTGCCCGCCAGCCCTCCTGCCCTCCTGGCTGTGCTCCTGGCTCCGAACGAACAGCCGAGACGGCTAGTTTAGGGCAGGCTGGGGTCTCCCTCAGGGAAGGTCGCTTCCCAGAGCAGGCGTGGACCTGTGAGTTCCCAGGCCATCCCCTCCTTCTGTTTCCCTGAGTTCTTCCTGCCTTCCCGGGGGGTCCAGTGGGTCTCTCTGCATCTTCCTGCTGAGAAAAGGAGGACCCCTGGGGCTTGGCCTCCTGTGGAGTTGAGCCCCCTGCCCCAGGCTCCCAGGAAGAGAGGGTCTCCCCCCATGAGCTCTGGGTCCCAGCTGTCTCCTCACCTGTCGGCCACATCCCCCGTTCCTGCCTTCCTGGACCGCTGGCTTTCTCTTGTACTGGCAGTGCTGCTTTATTCCTCTGCCCTTCATGCTTGCTGTCTCTGCCTAGAAGCCGTCTGGAGTCTCATTCATCCAGATTAGCACTCGTCCTCCCCCTCCCCCCCAGCTCCATCACCTCCTCCAGGACTTTTGTAGTGGCCTCTGAAAAAGTCACTCTGCCTCCAGTTCTGACCCCCTCCAAGGGCCTCCTGGACCCAGCAGCCTGGGGATTCATCCTGTAGAGGATGGATTCAGAGAACCGGGAGACTGGAGGAAGTTTTCTGTAGTATAGAGATGGCATGTCTGTGGCTCTCTCTCTCTCTCTCTTTTTTTTAACCACATTTTTAGGGCCAAACCTCCACCAGCATATAGAAGTTCCCAGGCTAGGGGTTGAATCAGAGCTACAGGTACCGGCCTGTGCTGCAGCCACAGCCACTCCAGATCTGAGCCACATCTGCAACCTATGCCACAGCTCACGGCAATGCCGGATCCTTATCCTACTGAACGAGGCCAGGGATCGAACCTGCATCCTCATGGATACTAGTCGGGTTCGTAACCCTCTGAGCCACAGTGGGAACTCCCACCTATGAGACTCTTAAAGCCCCCCCTGGTTTGGGGAAAGCCCGTAGGATGCCCTGGGTTTTTGTCCTCGAGGACAGAAGACCCAGAAACCTGCCCTGGCTTAGGAATGGTGCCCAGGCCTGGCTTGCTCTGGCTCAGCTGTTAGGAGAACCCACCAGGGATTGTGCGGAGCTTGGAGCGTGTCTGAAGTGGGGAAGTTTGAAGGGCGGGGAGGACAGGTGAGCGTGGCGTGGAGTCGCTGGTGCCCGGGGCACTGAGAACGTGGGCAAGAGACAGGCGTTGGCTGAGCGCCTCCCAAGGGCCTCCCTTTGTCCGTCACAACCTTCGTCCCATCCACACTCGCTGCTGCGCTGTGACAACACATGGGTATTGCGCCCATTCTCCAGATGGGGAGGCTGAGTCAGAGAGGTGGAGGGGCTCGTGCAAGGTCGTGCGTTGCTGGTAAAGCAGCGGGGCCGGGCTTTGGAGCCACGCTTGTCCAGCTCCCAAGCACACGTTCCTCCCACAACCTTTGAGCCTCCCTGGAGAGAGGGCAGAGGGCGCCTGGTGGGAGAGCTCTCTTTCTTCAGGGCCGTCCCGTCTTCCCTGCCGTGGTCTCCCTCCTTCTGTTGCTAACCAGCGTGTTTAATTTGTAGCTTGCAGACGGTCTGTCGGGCTTGGCCCCCACTAATGTGGCGTCTTCTCCATCCAGTCCTCATGTATGTATTGCTTACCTATTTGTGGGCACCTTGCTTTCCCTGGGCGGGGGGAGCGGAGTGGGGGTAGGGAGTTGGGAAGGGAACAGTGAGGTGGGGGTGGGAGGGGAGGAGAGGAATTTTCTTAGCCCCAGCAGAAAACAGTTACCTGTCCCCCGTGGTGATGGAGGGGTGAGGAGAAAGCGAAGGGCAGAGTGTCAGCAAGGGACAGCCCTGGAGTATCTCTTGGCATTTGCCTCGATCCTGTTTACCTGCGCGAGGGCTGGGACAGGGAGGAAACCTCGCAGTCCCCAGCACATTCCAAGAGGTGGGCGGGGGTCCCCACATCTCCCTCCTGCAGTTCCCAGTAGGGCTATTTCTGTCCTCCTGGGTCGGTTTCCTAGGTGTTATCTTTATGGGTCGTGGGTCCTTCCAGGAAGATGACTTTGGTGTCTAGCCTTCAACACGCACTCATGAGGTCCCACGCTGAGGGCCAAGGGGAGCCCCCGACCTGGAGGGGGACCTCAGAGATAGGACCTGCTGAAAGTTAAATTCCATTCGTGGCACCAAGAGGAGGCAGCGCTGTATTGGCTGTTTTATGGCTTCTGTGTGGAAGCACTCTATATTTTAAATGTTTTCCGATTTATCCGTTGTAGAAAATATAGCAAACACAAAAAGTGGAAGGCAGAAAGTTAAAAACCACCTGTGTTACTGCCAGTTGGAAATAAGCCCTGTTAAGATTTTGATGTGCCTGCATTTTTAGATATCTCTTATGGTGATGTGCATACTTTTTTCTTTTACAAAATTGGAATCATAGTGTACTTTAAAAAACACACATGTTCTTTTACCTAAAAAGTGTATTGTAAATGTTTTCCTGTATCTTTATATTATTTGAAAAATGACTGCATGTCCTTCCATTCTATGGACATCCATAAAGTTTTAACTAGTCCCCTATCATTGGATGTTTCATTTCTTAATTTCCACTATTGTCTTATTTTATGTCCCTTAGAGGAGTTATTTTTAGTTTACTTTAAATAGATGTAGCCCGTTTCTTCTTAAGTTTATTCCTAGGCATTTTATTGCTATCTCAATGGAATATCTTTTTTCTCCTATGACTTCGTCTGGTTATTGCTAGATTATAGAAAAGCAATATTTTTGTATATTTACTTTGAAACAGGCTCTTTATTAAGCACCTTTATTGGTTCTGCCAGTCGTTAAGAGATTTGGCTGAGTTTTCCGGGTAGATGAGGTTGTTTTCTCCAAACACTAATAAATAGATCACTTTTTCTCTAAAGTTATACCATATTCCTTTTTTTCTAGAATAATATTTGATAAATGAGATGCTAGTGAGAAACTTACTTAGTTCCTGAGTCTAATGAGATGGTCTCTGTCATTTTTCTGTTAATTATGATAATGATTGGCAGTTTGGGATAGTTATTCTTGATTTTGTCAGGTTGTGTCTTGTATTTCCATATTGTTCATTAATATTATCCAATGCCATTTGGCTCTTTTTTCCATTTTTGGTCACCTTGTAGCATGTGGAGTTTCTGGGTCACGAGCCACAGCTGCAACATACGCTGCAGGTGTGGCAATGCTGGCTCTTTTAACTCATGTGGTCCAGGGATTGAACCTGTGTCCTGGGGCTGTAGAGATGCCCCCGATCTTATTGTGCTATAGCAGGAACTCTCCACTTGGCATTTATCAAGATGATCATTTTGTTTTCCATTGTTCCATTATATATATATATATATATATATATATATATATATATATGTTGTATATGTTTCATTTTATGTATATTTATTCCTGGGGCAAACCCAGATTAGTCCATTGGTCATGGTATTATAGTTTACTACAATTGAAATCCTCTTATGCAGTCAATCAAGATAGGTAGTTGGTTGGCTAATTGAAAAAGTTGGTTAAGGAGAGATTCATTAAAAGTCAAATATAAGGACCATAAACATTTTCTTTCTTTTTTTTTTGTCTTTTTGCCTTTATGTAGAGCCGCACCCGCGGCATATGGAGGTTCCCAGGCTAGGGGTCTAACAGGAGCTGTAGCTGCCGGCCTTCGCCACAGCCACAGCAATGCGGGATCCGAGCCGCGTCTGAAACCTACACCACAGCTCACTGCAACGCCAGATCCTTAACCCACTGAGCAAGGCCAGGGATTGAACCCACAACCTCTTGGTTCTTAGTCGGATTCGTTAACCACTGAGCCACGAAGGGAACTCCCCATAAACATTTTCTTTTTAACCACATCCATGTCTCTTCATCTGGCCGCCACTTGACATGTGCCCTTTGTATTTGAATCTGCTATGCGAAGGTCATATTGTGCTTCTCCTATAAACCACATCCAAAATGCATTATCTATGATTTTTGCCTTTAGGTTTATTAGAGTTTGATGAGATCTTAATGATAGCTGTCAAAGAATCTGAATGTAGAATTTTTTTAGTGTTTAAAATTCTCCCCACACCTTTTTTGGTTACCTCTCTCACACTTAATTTTCATCATTAAAAAAATCAACAGCATTAAGTTCATTCTCAGAGATAAAATGCCCTTTATTTTTAAATTCGAATTTTATATATTTTTATAACAGTTGCTTGTTGATCTAATTACCGTATTAGTACAACTGGCATAAACAGATATGGGAGCAGCTGACTCTTGGTAAACACACAGCTCATCTGCTGGGAGCTACACTGGACAAATTAGATTAGCTGCAGGCTTTCTTCTGGTTTGGGACCTTAGATCGTTAGCAGAGAGGACAGGCAGTGTTTGCTAATTCTGGTTAAGGGGAAGTGTGTACAGAGAACTTCTAGAATATATTATTAAGTTAGATTTATTGTTATATATTTAGGATTTTGGCATCTCTATTATTAATAAATGCTACCTTTTTTTTTTTTTTTTTTTTGCTTTTTAGGGCTGCACCAGTGGTGTATGGAGGTTCTTAGGCTAGGGATCAAATCAGAGCTACAGCCGCCGGCCTGTGACACAGCCACAGCCACGCCACATCCTTAACTCACTGAGCGAGGCCAGGGATTGAACCTGTGTCCTCATGAAGGCTAGTCAGATTCGTTAACCACTGAGCCACAATGGGAACTCCAATAAGTGCTGCTTTTAAGCTGTCTTGTTAGGTTTTGATATCAGTGTTATAATAGTTTCATAAGTTTTTTTTTCATTTTTTAAAGTTTTATTGAAGTCTAGTTGACTTACAATGTTGTGACAGTTTCTGCTGTACAGCAAAGCGATGCATGTAAAATATTTTTTGAGGTGTACTCTTAGTTTCTGTGTTCTTGAACAGTCTGTATGGCATGAGAATGATTGTTTCCTAAAGATTAGAAAATACAGGGAGCCAGTCTTTATGAATTTGAATTATGCAAGTTGGAAAATACATGATATAAATGTTTTAATGATCTTACTTTATGTATAAAATGGGTAATTATATGAATCTATCTAAATTTAAAAAAGATTAACAGTCATGTAATGTAAAAAGTGGTGGCCAAATGAATTGTATTTATGGTTTGTTTATATGGTAAAATGGGATAGCCATCGTCTTTTCTTAAAAAGGGTGTTCGGTGAGTTTTGAATGATAGAATATCTTTAGGGATGTGTACTTTATACAGTTGTATAACATACACCTGCTCTGTACTCTTTTGTAAGACTGGACCCAGCACCTTTTTGGGGAAGGGGTTCTTTAATCGCTTCCTACTTCTTCAGGCAATTTAGTGCCTTAGATGTCTTCAGATACTGGTTATTATTACATCAGTATGGATTTATACAAATTACAAAGAAAGAAAGCGCTCTGTATCTGTTCTATTTTTCACCCTCGTTCCTAATTTTGTAATTTTTAAAATTTATTTTGTCAGAATAGCATTTCATCTGTTTTATGGTTGTTTTTCATCCAAAGAACCAGCTCTTTAAAACTTTTTTTGGTAAATTTTAATTTTTTCTGTTGTATTTGATTTTCTTTAAATTTTTGGATTCTTCTGTGCGCTTTTAATTTTTTTCTTTTTTTTGTGATTTCCTTTTCTAGTCTGACTGCACTGACTAGGATCTTAAGTTGAATATTCTATGTAACTGATAGTAGAGAGTATTTTTATCTATTCTAACTTAAAAGTGGACTGTTTTTATGTTTCACTACTGAGTACGAAATTATCAGGTGAATAAAACTAGTTAGCTAGGAGGTTTTTTAAAAATCATGAATGGTGTTCAGTTTTATTGAATGTTCTTTCTGTATCTGTTTAGGTGATCGTATGATTTTCCTCCTTTAATCACTTAATGTGCTGAATTACATTAATAGATTTTTTTTTAAATGCTGGAACAACTTTGCATTTCTGAAACTATCTATTCTAGTCATGTTAAATTGCTTTTTTTCTGCATTGCTGGGTTCAGTTTGCAGATATTTAGTTTAGGGATTTTTTTTCTGCATCAATTTCTGTGAGTGATAATGGCCTGGAGTTTCCTTTTCAGGTTTTGGTATCTAGGTGACGTTAATCTTATAAAATGACTAGGGGCATATTTGCTCTTTTTCTAGATTATGAATAAATGACAAAAGTTTGACATTATCTGTTGCCTGAAGGTTTGGCAGATTCATTTGTAAAACTGTCTAGACTTAGTATTCTTCTTGGGACTATTTTAAACTGCTGATACAATTTAAAAAAATGTTTATAGGACCTTTGAGATATTCTGTTTCTATGTGAGTCATTTTTGGTGATTTATATTTTATAAGAATTTATCCATTTCTTCCTAAAAATTATTGACATAGCATTTTTCATAATAACCTCTTTACTTTTTCAAAAAAAATTTTCTCCTTCTATTTATGTTCCCTTTCAGTCCTAAGGTTATATTTTATTGTTCTTGCCAGAATTTGTCAGATTTTTAAAAGTCTTTTCAAAGAACCAATGTTAGCTCTGTTGCTTTAGCTGTATTGTTTCCTTGTTTTCTAGTTTCTAGTTCTTTATTATCGTCTTCCTTTTATTTATAGAGAGCTTGCTATATTTTTAACCTCTTAAGTGCTTTGCCTAGTTCATCAATTTTCAAACTTTCCTCTTATTGATGTAAGCATTTGAAGCTATAAAATTCCCTCTAGGTACTGCTTTATGCATCCCACAGGTCTAGATAAGTGGTATTTTTTGTTGTTTTCCAGTTCTGAGTATTTTCTCATTCCTGCTATATTTCTTTTTGACACCTGAATTGTTTAAAAGTATGTTTTTGAAGTTCCTAACTTATGTTTTAAGTTATCTTTTTATCGGTTTCTAGCTTAACTGTACTATGGTTCAGAGAATGTGGTCTGTGTGTAATATTTCTTGACACTTGCTTTATGGCCTCGTACAAGGTTAGTTTTGTAACTGTCTTGTGTGTGCTTGAAAAGAATGCGTATGCTCTCAATGTGTTTTACGTATAACATGTGCATTTAGATCAGACTTGTTCATCTTGTTATTCAAATCTGTTTTCCTTCTGATTTTTGTATGTGTGTGGTTTATCAGTTTCTGAGAGAGGTGTATTAAAACATCCTGCTTTCATGTGATATTTGTTTATTCTTCCTTATGATTTCTGCCTACTTCTTTTTCCCCTTTCTATAGTTGATGCTGTGTTATTTGGCACAAACAACTTTAGAATTCGTTTAGAATAGCTTCCTAGAGAATTGAATCTTTTAATGATATGTACCTCCATTCCGCCAACTTAAAAAATCTCTAGTAATGAGTTTTGTCTTAAAGTCTGTTTTGTCTTATGTTAATGTAGTTATCCCATATTCTCTTGGTTAGCGTTTTCCTAGTGTATCTTTTTCTGTTTATTTGTTTTTTTTCCTTGCAAGTTTTCTGTGATTTTTATGTTTTAGGTGTCTCTCTGGTGAACATCCAATAGATTGATTTTGGTTTTTTTAAATGTATTTTGACATAAATTTTTTTTTTTTTCACTTTTCAGGGCCATACCCGCAGCATGCGGAGGTTCCCAGGCTAGCGGTCGAATCAGAGCTACAGTTGCCGGCCTAAGCGACAGCCACAGCATCGCCAGATCTGAGCTGTGTCTGTGGCCTATACCACAGCTCACGGCAACACCGAATCCTTAACCCACTGAGTGAGACCAGGGATTGAACCTGCAACCTCATGGTTCCTAGTCGGATTGGTTTCTGCTGTGCCACAATGGGAACTCCAATTTCGACGTAAACTCTTAACTGGAGAGTTGGACAGTCTATATTCGTTGTGTTTATGGATATAATTGGATTTATTTTTGCCATCTTATTCCGTGTCTCTGTTAGTCCTGTCCTTTTTTTCCCCTCATTTTTTGGGGTCGAAGATCACCCTCTTTTCCTTCCTTCTTCCCTCTTCAGTTTCAAAGCTATACACTGTTTCTATTTCTTTAGTGATTAGTATAGAAGCTTTAGCCTGTATATTCAACTTTGCACAGTCTAAATTTAATCGGTGTTTACAGCTTCCTCCCAAATATTACAAGAAACTTAGGATGCTTTAATTCCAGTCACCTACCAATTTACAAACTTTTGTTCTGTATTTTAGTCTCACATCTATAAAGAACATTTTAAAAAGCAGTGTTTTTTTTAAGTGATCAGTTTTTCTTTTAGCTATACCCGCATCGACTGTTTTGTTTTGTAGGCCAGTTTTCTCATCCTTCATCCTGAAGTGAAGCCTATAGAAATTGCTATAATTGGGATCAATTCATTATAAATATTCTCACTTTTTAATTACTATTTAAAAATATTTTAATTTCACCCTTATTTGGGGAATACTAGTTTCACTGACACTTACTTCCTCTCAGCCTGTCTTCTGGCTTCCATTGTGCTTTTGTCTTCCTAAATCTGAGGGCTTTTTTTTTGTTTTTATTTTTTGCTTTTAATTTGTTCTGGATAGTGGATCACTATCTCTTCAAATTTTACTTGTTCTCTGTTCTCTCAGTTCCTTCTGGAACTCTGATTAGATCTACAGTGGGCCTGCTCTATTCTCCATATCGTTTCAACTTTCATATTTTGGGTTTCTTTGTGTGGCACGCAGGCTGGTTTCTGCAAATACATCGTGTTGTTCACTAAGTCTTAAGTTGTTTCTAAAGTCTGTTTAACCTTATCTATCGAATTTCTAGTCCTAAGCATTAATATTTTTATCTCTCAAAGTTCTCTTTTCCCCCACATCCGCTTGTTTATTTTTGAAAGTCTTTTCTTCCTTGTCATATTTTTAACACCTTTTATTTTTTAAACAGTTTTTTTCCCTTAAAGTCCTGTTTCTGATAATTCTGCTTCTGTCAGCCTTACAGGTCTGATCTGAAGCTGGTGTTTCTAGCTGACTCTCGCTCATGGTGCCTTGTTTCTTCTGTACTTCAGTATTTTTGATTGTGAACTCATGTTCCTTGGAACTTTGTCTGAGAGTTCTTTGAGGTCTGGATGAAAGTCACGTTCTTTCAGAGAGGACATGTGTTTATTTTTACCAGATGCCTGGAAACGCTATAAACCCTGATTCACTTAAAACTAAATGTTTGACTTGGGCTTTTGGGGCCCCACAGTTAGTTTGCATTTTGGCTCCTTATTTCTCTGGATTTTTTGCATTTTCATTTGCCGCCAAGGTTCTTCTTTACATTCCCATCAGCTCAGTCATTCATTTAGAAAGGATTTTAAGGGTATCTTATTTGCTAGTTGAGGCGTTCTTACTTAGAGGGTTTCTCTGGTCCCCTAGTATGTCATTTTGCTGGAAATCAATGTCTGTTATGCACAGGCGATGACAGTCACGCACGATGCCTTCATGCAGAATCTATTTCCTTCAGGACCACATAATCTAACTTCTCGTTTGTGGGAGCCTCATGAGACTTTTTTATGATCATACATTGGTCATTTGTTTTTCTTCCATTTTTAAACTCAGCTCTTTAATGGAACACCTGTCTTAGTCCTCATATCGTTCCTGTTCTTTCGAGCCTTAATCTTTTCTTCCTGTCCTTGCAGAGGGAAAACCTTGCTTGTCATGTACCAGGGGCTCAGATGGCTCTTGCATTAGGGCATGGGCCCCCTTCTAATCTCAAACTCAGATAAAAAGAAGAGGGAAACAGTCTAAGCTTGCTGCAATTTTACCTTGCCAGTTAGGAATCCCGTTGGGTTGGAGAAGTAAGAAGGAAAATAGGATCAGAGGCTTTTCTACTGGGCTGAAGAGTTTGTTTTCTGTGTGGCAGGCAGGTGCTAGGTGGCTAGGTCAGAGCCACAATTCTTGCCTATGAATTCCTATAGAGGAGTTTCTTAAATAAAGGGGAACTCTTTCCTAGCAGGGAAACACCAGGCAGGGATGTTACTTTAGAGAAGTTTCTACAGTCTTGGCTGGATTGACCCTCAGCCTTGTGGGTTCAGACCCCGATGCGTCAACTTTTTTAGGGCTAGATGCATGCTATTCAAGATTCTAAACCAAGGTGTCCAGTTTATGAGTTTACAGTGAGAAATACTTCTGCCTGGGGGATGTGACCTTGGATAGTGGTTCAGCCTGTGCTCTCTCTCTCTCTAGGCTCAGCCATCAGGGAGCCAAATTGCGATTAGAGATTAGTGAGGAATCAAAACGAGGAGAGAGAGTTCTGGGATTTGACACTGAGTGGTAGCTGTCCAAAGTGGACTGATATACCCATGCCCAAAGGTAGGGACGGCTTTTGTCCCTACGCCCGCGACCCTCCCCATAATGGTGCTGTGAATGGTCAGCTCTAAACACCCCCGCCTGTATTTCCAAGACTGATTGGTTCCTCCCCACCCCCCACCCCTGATATAATCTTTCTCTGGATGTCTTAGTGCAGTTACCCACTTACGGTTAATAAGGCTGAGTGTAGAAGTCGCCTTTCCCTTTGAGATGACGGCCTCTCCTTGCGCTGACCTCCTCTGCATTGATTTCATGCTCTGATGCTCCGAGGGCAGCCCCGTTTCTCTTAATTCCAAGTTTTTTGGGGGAATGCTTCATTGCCGCTCACGGGTACTGACAACAATTTATCCGAAGACTTTGAAGCAAAGGTTTTCTGAGCAAAGGAATCAATTACAGGGTGTGGCTCCCAAGTAAGGAAGCATTTCCAGAAGGCGTCCCATCCAGGGCGGTTTGTCTCAGTGCAACGCGCTGGTGGCCTCTCTGACCTCCAGCGTTTCAGTGACATGGATGGGTTTCTACCTGTACTTTTTTTGTATCTGTCAGATGTGCTAATTAGGAAGATGCTTATCTTCTCCTTCAAGTAGGTTTCCTGAGGACATGCATTTGGCGCTCTTGGCTCAGCACGAATTACTGTATGTGCTTGAAAGTAACAGAACTGTACTTCTTTAAAAATATCCCCGGTTCAGATGTGTTGCCAGCGCAGCCTGGCCTCCTCCCGGCTCCCATTAGTTCTGATTAGGGAGGTTTGATGCCTGTCACTGTGTGTAATCCGGACCTTCCTTTGTGAGTCATTCCCTCTCTCATTTTCTCAGAGCAAATACAAATCGCCCATCAAATGACAAGTGAAGGCACTGGGGAGGAAGGGGAGGGAAATCAGAGCTGAAATCTGTTAGCTATTTGGAGTAATTGGTTATTTGCTGTGTTTGCTGGTTGGGAAGCCGAGTGCATACTTTACGGTCTCTCCTGTTACGGGGGCTGGAGTCACCCGCCGATATTGGATCCTCGTTGCCGGAGCCCTTGGCTCCGGGCGCCTTTCCCCTGCTTGGCATTCCTGTGGTCTCCTCGGGGGTGCACCCCGTCCCCCGCCGCCCCCGCCCTGATGCGCAATGCAGGGGGGACAGCCCAGGGTGAGATTTGTCTGGCGAACTCCAGGGCCTCATCGGGGAGGGAGAGGCCCCGACGCCCCGCCTTACCAGCCCCACTGCCTTCGCCCTCTTCCCAAGAGGTCTTTCTCCTGATCCACAAAGGGACCTGTTTTCCTCCCCAGAGGAAGACGCTTCATCTCTTCCCGGAGGGAATGTCTCGGCTTTCTTGGAAACCTATGGGACAGGACGTTCTCTCTGAGGTCTAGTTCAATGCCTTCCCACCCCTGTGGGTCCTGTCGCTATCCCCGTCCCCTCCCGCTCCCCAGCCTGGGTCCAAACAATTCTCGGAACCTGGTGCAGAGCTCACTGCCGAGTACCCGTTCCTCTGAGGTTGCTCAGCGGAGCTTATCAACCTGCCGGGTGATGTGAGCGGCCCTCACCAGCCCAAATTAGCAGCCAGTTCAAAATATAGAATATTTGAAAAGCGCTATGGTCTTGTGTATGAAAACGCACGCAGTAACTAGAAAGTAGGTTGACTTTGGCATATAGTAGGCGCCCCCCAAATATTTTTTAAAATCGAATTTAAGATAGCCGTGATTAGTGTCTGCAGTTTGATGAATGCTTCTGCAGTCCCGGGAAGGCCTTCAAAAACAGTTTTTCTCTTAAGTAGATGCTTGGAACCCGTGTTAAAGCAAAACTGTCTACATAAGCAGAATGAAGGTAAGGCAAGCTTTTGCTCAGGCCCTGTTGGAATCATCACAAATTCTGAATTAGTGATGTCTCATTGTTTTCTTGAAGACTCTGATGGGATCTTCTTTCATTCACCTTACTGGATAGATTCCATTTAACCAGGCTTTCTGCGTGGGGTTCATGGGCTAGGTGTCAGGCTGTCCTCGGAGGACCAAGTCAGTGGTCCTTGTACATACCTTAGGCTCCTGAGTTTGGAAAGAGATTCCCCGCAGGCCCCCAGCTGAGCCCTCCATCTGGAAAAGGCCAGTAGTCAAATTGTCAGGCCCCGACCCCTGTCTGCACACCATCTGCTTGCCTTTGCCAGATTTCAGGCACATTTATTCTCTGGGGCTTTTGGAAGCCATTCTGCGTTTTGGTTAAAGGTCTTCCTTCTCCTCCCATCTCTGCTGGTCCAGCTTGAAGTCAGAGTAACAGAGGAATGGTCCCTTCGACAGACATGGAGACAGAGCTGCAGCGAGTGTCAACAAGAGGTTGAGGAGTTCCCATCGTGGCTCAGTGGTTAACGAATCCGACTAGGAACCATGAGGTTGCGGGTTCGATCCCTGGCCTCGCTCAGTGGGTTAAGGATCCGGCGTTGCCGTGAGCTGTGGTGTAGGTTGCAGACGCGGCTCGGATCCCGCATTGCTGTGGCTGTGGTGAAGGCCGGCAGCTACAGCTCCTGTTAGACCCCTAGCCTGGGAACCTCCATATGCCGCGGGTGTGGCCTTAGATAAGGCAAAAACACACACACACAAAAAGGTTGAAAGCCCAGTGTTCCACTTGTGGAAATAATTAAGTGATTTTTTGGTTATGAGTGTGTAGCGTTCTGCTGAATCAACATGGTGGCTGGCTATGGGCATGTGTTTGTGTGGTTTTGGGGGGCGTGAGGGGTTTAGTGTTCATGGGGTGGGTGGGTTCAAAGTCGGGGTGTTGCATGTCTGGAGGTTTGCCTGGTTTACATGTAGGTGTGAACATTTACATGTATTAATGTGTGTATGAGCAAATAGACTTGCCTTTAAAAATCTCAGGAAATTCATTAAAGAATAGAGAATCATCATATCATTATTCCAGTTATGCAGATGTTGAACTTTAGGGCAGCATCATGGGGGCATCAAACTGCTAATACTGATGACATTAACAAGAGCGTTGATCATGGTGAACTTTGTTGGTCGCAAAATATCTTCGCAGACATCAACTCAAAGCTTCCAGTAGGCCCAGTGTTGGGTTGTGACATGACTCTTGATCGTGATTTTGTGCTTAGAAAGAAATTACTCTCAACAAGGTCCCAATGTCTACCTCCAGGCTGAGATCGGCAACCTGCTTACAATTAGTTTTAAAAACATAGACTTCTTTTTTAGAGGTGGGTGTATAGTTCCAGATAGTGACCCCAAGGTTTAACATTGTCGCCTCGGTGATAAAACGAATTTGACCATGAACTTTTCTCTTTGATTCAAGTGGTCATCCTGGGGCGAGAACACAGTGATGCCCCCTGTCTCTCTACGGCCCCTCCCAGCTTTCCTCACTTCACAGAAAATCAGGCTTAGAATGGTTGTCATCAATTTCGCTATCCATATCCATGAACTGTGTTAGGCTCACTGAATGAAAGTGGGAGATTAAATGTTCTGAAGGGGTCGTGCTGATTTGGGTCTTTGGAGGGACTAGGATGTCCATTAGACTGGATCAGGCCTGGAGAAGCATGTCTTTGTTACATGGCTCTGGTAGCTCAGGAACTGAATGTGGGCTATTAGCTGAAACTGGAGAGGCCGCCAGTCCGTGCCTTGATCAGACTTACTTGCTTGGTGGGCTGCGTGGTCAGGGACCTTGAACCTTGGGCACAGGGAAATAACGTTTCAGTGGCCAGACTTCTGGCTAAAGCCTGAGATGACACTGCAACAACCGAGCCTTTTGAATTTGTTTCTCCTCCTTGCCATATTCCAAGGCTAGATGCTTAGCTATTGCAAAATTCCAACAGCACACTTGGAATTAGAGAAGCTATGGCCGTTTCGCTTTCAGAGTTTTGGATTATGGAATCCCGCTAACATCAGAGGGCTGGTTGGCTCTGGCCCATCTGGGTGAAGACGTGGGAGGACTGTCCTATTTCTGTGGGGCTCATTCTTAGGGGTATGCTAACTTATTCTTGGACTTCTTGAGGAAGAGAAGGAAGAAGTGGGCATGAAATAGCTCCATCAGAAGCCAGGTTAGTGAAATAGCAGGAATAACACTATTCAAGTCACATCCACGGGTGTGTTGAAAATATAACTGTATTTTTCTGTAATTCATCTTAATCTCTCTTTCGAGCTCGCATTTTCCCTGATAGCAGAGAGGTCCTGGGATTCTTCAGCCCTGTAGTTTAAGCTTTGGTCAATTTGGGGGCTTTTCTCCCTTGTCCTCACTCCTGGGAGGCAGCTGTACTCTAGGTTGGGCTTCCACAATGTCATGACCTCCACTGGAAGGGACCTCTGGTCACCGGTATGTGTGCCCTGGATCTATAGGCCCACTGATTCCTGGGCACACAGACCAAACAGACGATCTCTCTCTGTCTCTCTCAACTACCTTTCAAGCCCTTTTGAGGAGCATGGCAGGCAGTTCTTTTGTGCCATTCTGAGGTCTAGGGGAAATGACGAGGACTCCCGCCTACTCTCCTTGACACCCATGCAACCATCTGTCAAGGGCCACACACCTCAATTCTTCTGGCAACAGCTAGATGGCTGCTGCTTCCCAGATCCCCAGAATTACAGAGGGGTCTCCTCCATTCATACTTTGGAGCTAAACTGGGGGGGCAGTTTGGGGGGGAGCACATTGTCAGAAATCATCACAGATCTCTAGTTGTTTGCTTTCACCCTCTACATGTTCTTATCCTCTGTTTATAGTGGGGGGAAAGATCTTCGTAAGCCTTTTTTTTTTTTTTTCTTTTTGGCTGCAGCGTGCAGGGGCTTGATGTAGGATCTCTGTTCTCAGACCAGGAATTGAACCTGGACCACAGTGGTGAAAGTGCTGAATCCTAACCATTAGACCACCAGGGAACTCCCAAGCCTTTTTTCTTTTCTTTTCTTTTTATGGATGCACCTGTGGCATGTGGAAGTTCCTGGGCCAGGGGTTGAATCAGAGCTCCAGTGAGGCCTATGTCACAGCCACGACAACACCCGATCCAAGCCTCATCTGGGACCTATGATGCAGCACTGGGTCTTTAACCTGATGATCCACAACAGGAACTCCCAAGCTCTTTATTTTGTCTTTTTAGGGCTGCACCTGTGTCATATGGAGGTTCCCAGGCTATGGGTCTAATCGGAGCTGCAGCTGCTGGCCTACACCACAGCCACAGCAACTCCAGGTTCGAGCAGCATCTGCAACCTACACTGTAGCTCGAGATAACACCGGATCCTTAACCAACTGAGTGGGGCCCAGGAACCCACATCCTCACGGGTACTAGTCAGGTTTGTTGCCTCTGAGCCACAACGGGAATGGGAATGCCTGCCCTTTTTTTTTTTTTAATGGCGCATTATCTGCCTTAGGATATTTAAAACCAAGGACCCCGCCTCCCCACCCCCTGTGGTTCAGACATTCATATATCCATCAAATATTTGCTAAATTCCAAACATGTGTCAGGCAGTGTTCTAAGTACTGAGGGTAGGGTGTCAAAAAAGATAAAGATTTATCATGGGACATAATGAATAAGTGCCTAAATAAAATATATGGCGTGTCTGATGATGCTAATTGCTAGGGGGAGAAAGCAAGGAAGGAGGAATGAGAATTGCTGGGAGGGGGATTTAAAATATGCAAGTAAGGAGGGCAAAGCCGATTCAATAAAGTTGAGACCTGAAGGTGGGGAAGAAATGACCCTTGGACCTGTCTTTGGGAGGAAGAGAGCTCCTGGTGCGGATGGAGCCTGAAGGTGCTGGCGGCATTGGTGGACTGGGAAGGGTGCTGCGGCCGGAGGTGAGGGAGGAGGTGAAAGGATGTGAGATGAGGGAGGCTTGGGGCCCTGATCACGAGAGACTTTAACTCGTTGTTGTTTCAGGGGCTTTGGCCCGATTCTGAGGGAGCTGGCAAATCCCTGGAGGCGTTTCCACGGAGAGGCGACGTGTTCCGATGTGCGTGGCTGCGGTGTGGAGAACAGATCTGGGGGCCAGGGTGATGGTGGGGAGTCCGGTTAGAAGACTGGTGCAATAATCCAGAGGACGGGGCCCCAGAGTGGCGGTGATAGGGGAGCAGTGGCCGTATCCTGAATACGGGGCCAGCAGGATTCACCGATGGATAGGCTGCTAGGCTCGAAGGGACTGAAGGGTTTTTGTCTTGAACATCTGGACGGAAGGAACCGCCCTTACTTATATGAGGAAGACTGGAAGGAGCCGGTGGGTGGGAGGTGGATTAGGACTTGGATTCTGTTGTTTTGTTTTGTTTTGTTTTTCCCTTATCTAGGGCTGCACCCACGGCATATGGAGGTTCCCAGGCTAGGGGTCTAACAGGAGCTGTAGCTGCCGGCCTTCGCCACAGCCACAGCAACGCGGGATCCGAGCAGCGTCTGCGACCTACACCACAGCTCACGGCAACGCCGGATCCTTAACCCACTGAGCGAGGCCAGGGATCGAACCTGCAACCTCATTGTTCCTGCTCGGATTCGTTAATCACTGAGCCACGAAGGGAATTCCTAGGACTTGGATTCCGGAGGTGGCCCATTTGAGAAGCTTCTCACATGTCCAGTGGAGGTGTCAGGCCGCTGGACATCTGATAAGATGTCATGCAGGTTGGAGAGACCTCCCTGTGGCTTTCCTCAATGTATGTGTTATTTATTTACTTAATGGAAGTATTGTTGATTCACGATGTTGTGTTAGTTGCGGGTTATAGCACAGTGATTCAATTATACGTAAGATTCTTTTCCTTTGTGGGTTATTATGAACTTTTTTGTTTTGGGTTTTTTTTTTTTGTTTGTTTGTTTAAAATTTTTTTATTATAGCTGATTTACAATGTTCTGTCAATTTCTGCTGTACAGTAAAATTATGAACTGTTAAGCAGAGTTCACTGTGCCCTCCAGGAGGTCTGTGTTGGTGATCTATTTTATATGTAGTAGTGTATATGTTAATTGTGGCCTTCTAATTTATCCCTCTCCCTTTCCTTTGAATATATATGTTCTTTAAAGATGCCAGACTCAGAGTTCCTGTTGTGTCTCAGCAGAAACGAATTTGACTAGCATCCATAAGGACGCAGGTTTGATCCCTGGCCTCTCTCAGTGGGTTAAGGATCCGGCGTTGCCGTGAGCTGTGGTGTGGGTTGCAGACACAGCTCGGATCTGGCATTGCTGTGGCTGTCAGACTCAAGGAGAATCCCAGAGGAGCGGGAGTGGATGGGGAAGACAAGTGGTCTGAGCCTGGAGCCCCAGGCCACTCAGATGATCAAAGCATAGGTGAAGGGGAAGGAGTGGGCAAGGGGCAGTGGGAGGCCCACCGCCGTGGTGCCCAGTAAGGCCTGGGGGGGGGGTGTTTCAAAGACAGAGGAGTGACTGCCTGCCTGTATCAAGTGCTGCTGCTGGTTGATTATTGAGGCCTGGGTCCTTGGTGGCCTTGACAGGCATGTTTTAGTGGAGCAGAGAGAACGGAAAGACAAGCATTAGAGACAAGGGTAGACAACTCTTTTGACGTTTATTCTGTAAAAGGGAGAAAGGAGATGGGAGCTAAAAGAGGAAGTGTGGTTTGAGAGTTTTTTTTTTTTTTTTTATGATGGGGAACTAGTGTCACGTGTTTGAATGCTGATGGGATGATCCAGGAGAGGGGGAAGTGGGAAAGTGTGATGACACAGGCGAGGATGAAGAGAAGCACATCCTTGACTGGGTCAGAGGGTGTGAGTGCAGGGGTGGCCTTGGGTCGGATGCATGCAGAGCACCTTTGTAACAGGAGGGAAAAGCGGGCTGTGGGTGGTGGTGTTGGGGTCTCCTCGGACTGCTTCTGTTTTCTTTAAAGCCAGGTTGCGTTGGCCAGAAGCACGCTGGAGCCAGAGAGGGCCAAGGGAGTTTAGAAGGGGAAAGGCAAAGGGGCAAAGTACAGACTAGCTAGTATGTAAATTGTGATTCTGCTGCGCCTATGATTTCTGTCAAGAGTGCAGGAGGTTCGGAGTTCCCATCAGGGCTCAACGGAAACGAATCTGACCAGCATCCGTGAGGTTGCAGGTTCGATCCCTGACCTTGCTCAGTGGGTTAAGGATCAGGTGTTGCTGTGGACTCAGGTGTAGGTCAAAGACACAGCTTGGATCCTGCATTGCTGTGGCTGTGGGGCTGGCAGCTACAGCTCCGATTCGACCCCTAGCCTGGAAACCCCATATGTTGCAAGGTGCGGCCCTAAAAAGACCAACAACAGCAACAAAAAAAAGTGGGGGAGGTTAGAAGAGGATTTGCCTGCCTGATGCGGGAAGGAGGCGGGGACAGAAGTCACTGAGCAGCAGGCCGGCTGGGGTCATCAAGGGTTAGGAAGGTCACCAGCCTGTGCTCCATGTCTTCTTAAGAGAACCAGCCACTGGAAATCACCTGGCACTTGGAAGGAGAGGGGAATTAGAGTTGACAGTTTTCGTGGAAAGCTGGGTGTGATAAAATTTAGGTCCTGTTTGGTAGTCAGTTGCTAGTTCTTTAAAAAGAATTTTTTTATACTCTAATTTCCCTAGAATAAATACTTGAGTCCTGCTTTTCTTATTCTGTTAGAGGTTATACGCTTGCCTTTTTTTTTTTTTTTTTTTGGCTGAGCTCATGGCATCTGGAGGTTCTCAGGGCAATACATGCTTCTATTTTATCATTTGTTCGTTTTGATTTTAACAGCTTGATTGAGATAATCCACATAAATACACACCCCTTTTGAAGATGTACAATTCTGTGGTTTTCAGTATATGAAAAATTGTGCAGCCATCACTCACCATCAATTTTAGAATATTTTCATCCTTCCAAAAAGAAATTCTGTACCCCAGGAGAAGCCGTCCGCCATTTCCTCCCAACCACTAATCTACTTTTTTGTGTCTATGGGTTTGCTTATTCTGGATATTTCATGTAAATGGACTCATGCAATATGTGGTCTTCTGTGATTAACTTCTTTCGTTTAGCATATGTTTTCAAATTCAGCCATGCTGTAGCGTGTGTCAGTTCTGCATTGCTTTTTATTATCAAATAACGGGTCATTGTGTGGTGATGTCACATTTTCTTTATCAGTTGATGGACATTTGGGCAATTTCTGCTTCATGGCTCTTATGAACAGTGCTGCTATGAACATTCATGTGCAAGTTTTTGTGTGGACCTGGGTTTTCATTTCTCTTGGATACATAAGTAGGGGTAGAATTCCTGGGTTACATGGTAACGCTGTTCAATCTTTTGAGGAATGACCGGACTGTTTTCCACAATGACTGCAGCATTTAACATTCCACCAGCAGTATATGAGGGTTCCAGTTTCTCCTCATCTGCGCCAACACTTGTTATTTTCTGACTTTTTGACTATAGCCATCCTAGTGGGTGTGAAGTATTCACTCATTGTGGTTTTGTTTGCATTTCCTTGGTGGCTAATGATGTTAAGCGGCTTTTCCTGTGCTTATAGGACCTTTGTGTACCGTCGTTGGAGGGATGTTTAACCCATTGCTCATTTTTACTGGGCTATTTGTTTTTTTATGATTGAATTGTGTGAGTTCTCTACATATTCTGGTTACAAACCTCTTATCAGATACACATGAGCAAATGTTTTCTCCTGCTCTGTGAATTATCTTGTCATTTCCTTGGTGGTGTGTTTTGAAGTATCCTTCTATTCATTATTTTAAAAATCTTTAAGATTATGTAAGGAATATATGGACACAGTGAATGAAAACTTGGAAAATGTTGAGTGATACACAAAAATAAAAGGAGTAACCAAACATCTGTGATCTTATCATTCAGAGATAATGACTGTGAATATTTGTGGTTTGTTCCTTTAACTAAAATGAAATCTCACTATTCAGTTTTTAACCTTTTGCAAATCTCATGAGGTGTGAATAACTTTTCCACGTCAATGAACATATTTCTACAGGATCATTTTCTTATGTTGCACAACATTTCATCATATGAAGGTAGAGTTTATCTAAATAATTTCTTATTGCTTGAGTTGTTTCCACTTTTTCACCGTTATAAATGTCGTTAAATCTTCATGCACATCTATACATACTTCCTTTGAATAGATTTCTAGAATGAGGGTGATGGGACAAAATGTAAGCACATTTTTTTTTTTTTTTTGATTTTTAGGGAGGCACCTGGTGCATATGGAAGTTCCCAGGCTAGGGGTCCAGTTAGAGCTACAGATGCCGGCCTGTGCCACAGCCACAGCAACGTGGGATACGAGCCTCATCTGCTCACGGCAACGCCAGATCCCTGACTCACTGAGTGAGGCCAGGGATTGAAGGCGCATCTTCCTGGATACTAGTTCGATTCATTTCCACTGCGCCACAGTGGGAACTCTGAGTATGCACATTTTTAATTTTCAGCATGCACATTTTTAACTCTCAGTATGCACAACGGGAACTCCCAGTATGCAGCCAGATTGCCTTCTGGAAAGATTGTGGCCAGCTATGCTCCTGCTGGCAGTCTGTGACAGAGCCAGCCTTTGGCCAGAAGCTACCCTGGTCCACACAAAAGAGACAATACTGTTTGTTATCAGTAACAGCGTAAACACTTACTTGCGAGGCGCTGTCCTAAGCTCTTGGTACATATGACTCATTTATTCCTCGAAATAACTCTATCAATTTGGTACTAATGTTTTTCCATTTTACAGGTAAGATAATTGAGGCACAGAGAAGTCAAGTATTGCCCAAGGTCCCATAGCTAGGAGGGGCAGGATTTGAACCCTGCCAGGCCAGACTCCCTTCTGGAGAAGTTCCAGTTCTGTTAAGTACAATCCTGGCTATGGCTTTAAGATAGTCTTTATAATGCTGAGAAAAGTTTCCTTTTATCGTTAACTCATGAGCGTTTCATTTAGGAATAACTGGACAATTTTATCACCCTTACCACCCGCTTCTTTTTTGCCTGTTATGGATCAGGGGTTGGCAAACTTCTTAAATGGCCAGATAGTAAATATTTTAGGTTTGGGGGATGTAGGGGCTCTGTCACAAGGACTCAACTCTCCTGTTGTGGTTGAGAGGTGGCCGCAGACAATATTTAAATGACAAAATGGGGTGGCTGGCCACTGGGCCATAGTTTGCAAATTTATGTATAGGTGATCATGTGGGTTTTCTGTCTTTGCTCCTTGATACTGAGCAACTCCTGCGTTCTGGAATAATCCAGTCTGCTTATGGCAGGTCTACTGCTACAGTCTTTGTTAGTATTTTATTTAGGATCTTTACATCTCTATTCGGCCATGGGATTGATTCACGTGTGTGTGTGTGTGTGTGTGTGTGTGTGTGTGTGTGTTTCTCACCTGGTCAGACCTCACAAAGTGAATGAGGGAAACTTCGTCTTTTTTCTATGCTGTGGGACAAAGAATGATTTCTTCTTCTGTTTTTTGTTTTTTGTTTTTTTTTTTTTTTTTTTTTAGGGCTAAGCCCACTGCATATGGAGGTTCCCAGGCTAGGGGTCTAATCAGGAGCTGTAGCTGCCAGCCTACACCACAGTCACAGAAACAGCAACGCCAGATCTGAGCCTCATCTGTGACCTACACCACAGCTCACGGCAATGCCAGATCCTTAACTCACTGAGCAAGGCCAGGCATCAAGCCCGCATCCTCATGGATGCTAGTCAGGTTCATTACCACTGAGCCACAACCGGATAGAACTCCTATTCTTTGAAAGACTGATAGAACTTGCCACCAAAGAAGCCCATCTTGGCTCGATGCCTTTTCTGGATGTAGCTCTTTGAGATCTCTTCCACTTTCAGGAAGTGATCTCTTTGTATTTTTTTTTTTTTTTTAACTTCAGAGTCAATTTTGGCAATTTATAATTTTTTAGAAAATTACCTACTTCATCTAGATTTTCAAGGTTTTTCCATTGATTTGTGTGTAGCAGATATCTTAATGGTTTTATTCTCTCCATAGTATCTTTTTTATTTGATCTTTCTTGTTCCTATCGTGTACCTACATTTTTTTTGCTTTTTCTTTTTAATATATGCAGATAGACAAATTCAGAAATATAGCTGTGTGTAAATACACTGTTCAGTATGCATTCACACATTTCCTAGCTCTGTCTCTTAGGAAATCCTAGAGATAGCAACATCCCAGTAGCAGTGTGCTGGTGTCTCTACTTTGAAGCATTAGATTTGATGAATGTTTGTTTTTTTTTTTTGATCTTTGGAAAGTTTGCTTTGGGGCTTAATTATCAGTTATAATATTCTCCATCGTTCCACTTGTCATTTTCAAATTTTGATCTTCCTACTTTTCTCTAATTTCTTGAGTTATCAGGTTATTTATTTTCATTCTTTGGGTATAAAGGCAAGAACATTTAAGACTGAATTTTCCTTGAGTACAGACTTATCAAATCCTAAGGCGTAGCCCTCTCAAACTTGATATTTTCTAATACCTTGTGATTTTGGTTTTGTTTTTTCTTTGACTCAGAAGGGTTTAAGAGTATGTCTTTAAATTTCTAAAAGTTTGGGATTTAAAATTTGCGAGTTTCTCACTAGCTTCTAGTTTTATTATTGCACTAAGATCAGAGAACGTGACAGATAATGGGTTTATTCCTTGGGCTTTATTGAGAATTGCTTTGTGGCTTTTAATTTTTTCTAAGTGCTCCAACGGTGCTGGAAAAGAAGGTCTGTGTTGTTTTTAGATTATGGGATGTTTGTCTATTTAAATGACAATGTTAATCATATTACTCAGATTCTCTGTCCCTAAGTTCTTTTTAAAAAAATTTACTTGGTTTTACAGGACTGAGGGAAATGTAATAACTTTCCCACAACTATCGTGTTCCTGTCATTTCTTTGTACAGAACGCACTGGTTGTTGCCTGTTTATGCCTGACTCTGAGCTTGAGTCATAAACTCCAAATGTTTAAGTATCTGAGCTGGGGAAGAAACTAAAGACTTAGGAGGAATCCAACAGCTAACTGGAATCTCATTTTTAATCTTTCCTACCTATGCGTACATATTGGCCTGTGTGTGAGCGTGTGGGCTTGGGAGGCGTATCTGTGCATTTCAGCATATCCATCTCTCTTGGGCACAGCTGTGGAAGCATGTCCTTCTGTGTGCTGGTGATCATGTGAGTCTGATCCGTGTGTCTGTGCATGTTTATTCATCCATGGTGTCTCTTCCTTCACACTGAACTTAAAACGTCAGGGCTAGTGTCTGCCTTGCTGGCTTCCTCCAGCGCGGTTACAGGTCAGAGGGCTCTGTCGCCCTGTGTCTTAATCCATATGAACCTCTTTTCCCTTTCTGGCTGCAGAAGATCCTCCTGGTAAGTTGATCCGATGATGACTCTTTGTAGACTCAGCCTCTCTCTGGCACCTGCTCTCGGGGTTGCGTGTGGACGCCGCATTCTGGCCACCAAGAGGGGGTTAGGGCCGTACTTCCAGGATGGGTGGAGACTCAGAAAACCTCACTGCACCCTCTCCCCACTGGACCTGTTCATGTCCCCTCGGCCTGCCTGAGGCTTCTGCTTACCTTTAATGAGCCGGAACTTGAAGGACCAGGCGTTGGCTTAAAGGGAGCACCAGCGTTCCCCGAAACTCATGATAGGATCCAGTCCATCTTATAGACTTAGAGCAGGCTCCCAGGAACTCCCCTAGCTCATACTGGGGAGCAAAGTGGGTCCCAGGATTGGCTCTCCCGACACCTTGTCCTTGGCTCTTCCCACTGAGCTGGGTGAGCTTTACTGCTACTGGTGGCTATAGACCGAGTGCCCGTGCCAGCCTGGGTTTTGGTGGAGGCCCGCGGAAGAGTGACAGTCCCACCTTCCGGGGGCTTGCTGGCTCCCTGAGCGACAGGACACCTGGACAGGGCATGGCTGATGGAGTATTTTGGACCCAAGAGCCAAGAAGTCCTGCAGACACAGCATGTGCAGGAGGAGTAAAAAGGTGGGGAGCCCAGTGTGTGGCCCAACAGGCCCGTCCACCTTTGCCCACAAACACGAGTAAACGCAGGAAGGAAGGGGCAGAGCGTGTGTTGTCACAAACTTCCTTTCTCCTCGTCCCTATTGAGCATAGTGTCTTTTGAATGACGGGCACTTAGTATTTGTTGAATTTCAGGGACTCTACATAGATTTGACCTTGGAAGAGGCTAAATTCCGATTTTGGAAGACTTCTTCTTCTTTTTTTCTGGGGTGAGGGAGTCAGGATAGTTCCTTGGGGTCTGAGTTTCCCGGGTCTACTGTATTTTCTGAATAAATAACACAGGACTGACATTTTCTGCCGAAGAGTTATCCTCTGTACCCTTTGTGTTTAGCCTCAGTGTGCCCTGGAAGGCAGGGGCCCCAGGGTGACTGCACCCACTTCACAGAAAGGAAAAGGGAGGCCCCAAGAGCTTGACAGAAGCACACAGTGAGAGCGGGGCAGAGCCCCCCCACCTTCAACACCAAGCAGGTCTGTGCAGTCAGCCTCTGCAGAGATGGGGAGTTCCCGCTCTTTGCTCCCCTGATCTCACCCAGTAAGAGAGATTGTGGGCCAGGCCAGCCTCTCAGCTTTGCCTGGTGTTGGTCCAGAACCTCTTTTGGAAAGTTTGTTTCTGAAACGATCTCTTTCTTTCTCCCCATTCAGGAGGAGGAGTTCATTGACTGGTGGAGCAAATTCTTCGCCTCGACTGGGGAGAGGGAAAAGTGTGGGTCCTACCTGGAGAAGGACTTTGACACTCTAAAGGTGAGGCTCTTCCTAAATGTCTTCTTCAGCCTGGCAGCCCCAGGTCCCATGCGCTGGGCAGTGCAAGATGCAACTGAGAGAAAGAAGAGAAAAAAAAAAAAAAATATATATATATATAGGAAATGATATCTGGCATCTGTTTTCAAATGCTCAAGAAAAGTAAGGATGAATTTAGATGATGTGGGTGGCCCTCTGATAGATTTTCAAAATATTAAACATTAACGAAGGAGTTCCCGTTGTGGCTCAGTGGGTTATGAATCTGACTAGTATCCATGAGGGTGCGAGTTCGATCCCTGGCCCCGAGGGTTAATGATCCGGCATTGCCACAAGCTGTGGTGTAGGTCGTAGACGTGGCTTGGATCCTGCATAGCCGTGGCTGTGGTGTAGGCTAGCAGCTGTAGCTCTGATTTGACCCCTAGCCTGGGGACTTCCATATGCCACGGGTGTGGCCCTAAAAAGCAAACAAAACAAACAAACAAACTCCCAAAACATTAATGAAATTGCAAAATCCTGCAAAGGGTTAAAGCTTGGAGATGGGCACTTTGGGATTTGTTATACCATTCTGTCTCTTTTGAAGCTATTTGAACTTTTCTATAAGGACATTTTTCTGTTAAAAGAAAAATAAAAATCCACGTGAGACTGTCCCTCTGATTCCCCACCTCTGTGGCTGGGAGAGAAAATACCCAGCACATATAAAAACATGGTAAACTCTGTTTCTGTGGAAAAAACCCCAAAGCTCAAAAAAAAAATAACCACACACACACAAAACCGGGGATGGGTCAGCCAAATCCTGGTATTTTGAGGAAATTCCACAAATATAGTTATACTTTTAAAAAAGTAGACTACTTTTCAAAAAAGATAACCAGAGGTGACTGAAAATTACTCACCAAAGGAATTGCGTCCTGTCCTGGAGTGGGTTGCCAGGTAAAATTCAGGTTGCCGGGTTACACTTAATTTCAGATGGATAATGAATAATATTTTAGTACACATATGCTTTAAATATTGCATGGGGTATACTTATCTAACAATTAGTTATTGTTGTTTATCTGAAATTTAAATTTAACTGAGTGTCCTGTATTTTTTTCTTTCTTTTTTTTTTTTTTTTGTATTTTGTCTTTTTTAGGGCCACACCTGTGGCATATGGAGGCTCCCAGGCTAGGGGTCGAATAGGAGCTGTAGCCACCGGCCTACGCCACAGCCACAGCAACGCAGGATCCAAGTCGCCTCTGCGATCTACACCACAGCTCATGGCAATGCCGAATCCTTTACCCACTGAACAAGGCCAGGAATCGAAACCACAACCTCATGGTTCCTAGTCGGATTCATTTCCACCGAGCCATGACAGGAACTCCAGTGTCCTGTATTTTCACTTGCTAAATCGGGCAGCCCACGTGGAGAGCAAGAGAGGACAGAGGCTGTCGGATGTGGAGTTCCCACTGTGGCTCAGTGGGTTAAGGACCCAGTGTAGTTTCTGTGAGGATGAGGTTTAGATCCCTGGCCTTGCTCAGTGGGTTAAGGATCTGGTGTTGCTGTGAGCTGCAGCGGAGGTTGCAGGTGCAGCTTGGATCAGGTATTCCTGAGGCCGGCAGCCTGCAGCTCTGATTCCACCCCTAGCCTGGGAACTTCCATATGCCACAGGTGCAGCCCTAAAAAGAAAAGAAGAAGAACAACAACAAAATGCTGCCAGACATGTGAGAAAAGCCCAAGGGGCTCCCTAAAGGAAGGGATGAAGTGGGGCTGGAGGCTAGTTGGAGTAGTGGGCAGCCTGGCCTTTCAGGTGACTGGCTGAAAGTCTTTGGTGGACACCCTGGAAAGTGATCTCACAAGGTGACGTGTTGGGACCCCCACATGATTGTACCTGGAGACTCGGAGGGTCTGAAATGAGGCCTCAGACAGTAGTGGTGGCTCCAAAGGCTCAGGCCTCCCCAGGCAGCAAGGTCTTGGTTGACTTGGTAGGTGGGTGTGTGAGGCTGGGCAAAGAGACAGAACTATTTGTGTACCAGGAAGAAGGTCCGACACATTAAGTCTGGCACGTGATACTGTGGCCTTGCCAGAAAATGTGAAAAGCCAAGTAAGAATGAGGACTCCTGCCAGGGTGGCCCATGGTCCTGGCCACCCTTGCTGCTTCCTCAGATGCCGGATGCTAAATTGGCACCCATCCCACCAGCCTGACCTCTCTGAGGAGATCTCTGACAATTTCCAAGTGAAATGGGCTGTTTAAAAACAAAATGCATTCAACCTGTTTCTGGAGCGGGGGGAAAGCAGACCTGGAAGGAACACTGGTCCTTCAAGGATCAGTAAATAGAAGAAAACAGCCACCAACAACACGGGTCTTTGAAAAATAGTGTGTAGCATCAGGGAGAGAATGGGGTACACAGTGGATGGAGAAAAAAAATGAACCCATATTTTGGAATTCACTATCATAGGGGAAAAAGACAACTCATACTCTCAATAGCAAAAGACAGAAAATAAAAGATACAGCAAGAAAGCTTAGAAAAAAAAGCAGAAATCATAGAAAAGGACAACAGCAAAAGAATAAATGCTAGTTCTTCTAATAAATAAAAATGGCTTATTCTCTTTTATGAAGTGATAAGGACTCTTAGACAACATCAAAAGTCAAAATTCATTATGCTGTCTTTATTTTTTATTAAGGTGTAGTTGACTTACAGTGTTGTGCCAGTTTCTGCTGTATAACAAAGTACTCAGTTACAAATATATATATACGTTCCCTTTCTTATATTATCTTCCATCGTATTCTATCCCAAGAGACTCTATGTAGTTCCCTGTGCTATACAGTAGGACCTCATAGCTTATCCATTCTGAATGTAATAGTTTGCATCTGCTAACACCAAACTCCCTACACTGTCTTTAAAAGATGCATCTAAGACAATACAACTTACACTAGAAGACAATACAACAAGAGAATGAGCTAAAAAGCTAAATATTTTGGCAAACAAAATGAAATAAGTGCAAACCAAAGAGAAATAGATAGAATCTAAAGTAAAAAGCAAAGGAGACAAAATGTAGTATTTTGTATAAACAAGAGGTGTACATCTTAAGGCAAAAACTCCCAAATAGTAAGGCACACAACAAATAAAGCTGAAAAAGCCTAAAAGCAAAAATGGGTAGGCATGTATCAAGTAATACCTCACAGGAATGAAAGGATGAAATGACAGAAATTAAAGTTGCAATGGGGATTTTCACATACCTCTCTCCTAAACAGATGACATAGGCCATCGATAGATAAGGAAATGAAAGCTCTGAAGGACAGGGCAAGTGTTTTCTAAGCTACATCAAGAGTGGCTTTAAAATAGAGAATAAAAATAATTAAAAAATAGAGAAGATGCTTTTCCTAATGCTCAGAGAACACTTACAAAATTTGATCACATATTAGTTTAGTAATAAGTTACCAAAAGCAGACATCATACAAGACAGATTTAAATGCAATAAAACGAGAAATTAATAACAAAAGTTTAAACAAAAAGACCAACTACTTGGAAATTTAAAAAGTATTTTATTGGGACTTCCAGTATGAACATGGCTGCATAAGTCAGCATTTTTCCCTTTTGCTCCTGGAAATCATTCAAACCCACAGACTTCATTTTCAGTAAAAGTTGGAAACAAATAAAACCCGCAGACTCCAAAATACATGTAAGGGCTGTCCAAAGGCAACTGAGATTGGGTAGAAGCCATTCGGCAGTAAATGAAGAGAAGATGCATGAAAATGATGAAAGGTCACAGTGGTAGCAGAGCTCAGAAAACACCACACTTCCTAATAAAAGCATGTTGATAATTATTTAAGACAGGCTGTGGACTCACGGGGACTTACTATCTATTCTCTTAACTTTTGCATGTGCTTGAAACATTTCATGATAAAGAGTTAGAAAAATCTAAGTCCTGAGATCGAAGTGTTACTGTTAAATGTAAAAGTTACATCCCTAGTGTACCTCAGTGGACTTGGGGACTTTGGAGACAGGTTCAGGCTGGTGACAAAAGCCTCTTAGACCTAATTTGATTCAGAGAAATAGAGGAGGTGGAGCCACACAAGAATCATTCGCGTGAGCAATCTTTGTAGGGAACTGTCTGCCTCTGTGTGGGAACAAAGGAAATAGCTGGTCTAGGAAAATTCAACATATTTAGTGACAAATAATAATAAAAGATATAGCACAGCATTAATTTAAAAATACAATGAAAAAAACCTCAGAAAATATAAAGCAAAACTTACCCAGAAGGAGAGGATAGGCGCCCACCAGAAATTTTTTGCCAAGGACCAGATGAGATGAAAGATTTTGCTGTTAACTTTTTAGACATGGTACAGTTGGAGTGCAGGCAGAAATAAAAGAACCCAAGGAATGATGAGATGAGAAGAGGTGAAATATGACTCAGTAGGATTCAGGAAAGAAGGAGCAGAAAACATGAAATTGGAAGGAGCAAAGGGCAGAAAGGCCACATTGGAAAAAAAAAAAAAAAGGGACATAGAGGACAGAATGAAATGGAAATAAAGAAAGACCTATAAAAGAATAAAGGGAAAACAACAGGTGTGGTAGTTAAGGAAAGGAGGTCCAACACTTACATAATTGGAGTCTCCAAAGAAAACAGCCAAAACAATGAAATAACACAAATAAACAGTTCACAGTTTAAGAGAACTTTACTGAAATGAAAGGATACTTGAACATGCATGTTAGAAGGTCTGTTGTGTGCCGGGGAAAACTGACCCCGTTCCGTCAGCCCTGGGATGTGCCCTAGTGTAGTTACTGGACTTTAGAGAGAAAGAATTCTTTGGCCTTGCTCAGCGGGCTAAAGACCCAGTGTTGCTGTGAGCTGTGTTGTAGGCCACAGATGCGGCTCGGATGCTGTGTTGCTGTGGCTGTGGTGTAGGCCAGCAGCTGTAGCTCTGATTCTGTCCCTAGCCTGGGAACCTCCATATACCATGGGTGCGGCCCTAAAAAGCAAAAAAAAAAAAAAAAAGCAAAAAAAAAAGGAATGAAAACTGCACATCTAGCTCTTAGTTCAAAAAATAAAACTGTATTTATGGTATGCCAAAAATGAAAACATCATACATCAAAACAAATGGAGCGGAGTTCCCATCGTGGCATAGTGGTTAATGAATCCGACTAGGAACCATGAGGTTGCAGGTTCGATCCCTGGCCTCGCTCAGTGGGTTAAGGATCCGGCATTGCTGTGAGCTGTGGTGTAGGTTGCAGACATGGCTCAGATCCCATGTTGCTGTGGCTGTGGCGAAGGCCGGCGGCTACAGCTCCGATTAGACCCCTAGCCTGGGAACCTCCACATATCAGCAGAGCGTCCCTAGAAAAGGCAAAAAGACAAAAAAAAGGAAAGAAAAGAGAAAATGGTAGCGTTGACAAGTCAAAGAATTGGTCTTTTGATTGAAATGATTCAACTATATAAATACAGCAAGAAAATATTCAAAATATACCCAGTGTTAACCAAATAGCTAGTTGTTATTTTGGGGAGTCAGAATTTAAGGCAAGAAGAATATTTGCTTTCTATTTACTTACATTTTCTTATTTTTATTAATGAAACTATATCACTTGCAGAATTAATAGTTTCTTGGAAGAAACAGAACTAGACCTCGGCCTAAATGAGAAATATGGTTTAGCGAGATGAGAAAGGAGCTTGCCTGAAGTCCAGTCGGCCCTCGGTATCCATGGGTTGCCTGCTCGTGGATTCGATGTTGAATCCACGGACCAGGAACTTGCAGATGTGGAGGGCCACCTGGATCTTGCAGGTGAGTTTCAGATAAAACCAATTTTGCATTTATATTAAGGCAAGTTAATTTCACTATTAATTAGGTGTTTTTTTCCTATAATAGAAAACTATGGCTTCATTTAAATCGAAGGACTGCTCTCACAAGGAAAATTAATTGGCTGTTTGAGAGGAGAGAAATAAATACATTGAGTTTACATTTTATTACTACTATTATTATTATTTTGGCTGTGCCCACCACATGTGGAAGTTTCCAGGGCAGGGACTGAACCTGTGCCATAGCAGTAACGATGCCAGGTGCTTAACCACTAGGCCACCAGGGAACTCTCTTGAGTTCACCATTTAAAGTGATACTCAGGAGTCAGGTATTTGATCTACTGCTCTTTGGACGGTAAGCATTTTTGCTTGAAATGCTGACTTGTGAATTTTCTAGAGTTCTGTCTTGATCTTCAAATAAGAAGTCAGTTAACTTTTCATTTCCATGTTTGTGATCTCATTCTCTTAAAAAAACACACCGCCCATGTATGCGATGACTCTCCTGGCTGGAATACTGGATTAAAAAAAAACCCTATATTCCGATGGCACTGAACAAATGTCTTCCCCTCCTATTCCCTTCTCCTGTTTTTCTCCCTTCCTTTTTTTTTTCTATTTTATCTCCACAATCTGCATCCTTTTTATCTCTGTTCTTTCCTTTTCCACCTCTGTAACCTCCAACTGTCCCACCTGCCCTCCTTTCGGCCTTTGTTCCTCTAATTTGCTTTTCGCCTTTGCCCCCGTTTTCTTCTCTGTCCTTTCTTTCACTCAAACACTGTCATGTTCTTCTTCTTCTTTTTTTTTTTTTTGCTGTCCCTCTTTTTCCTCTCTTTCCCTTGCCTCCTTCTCTTGTCCCCCCATGTGGCAGGTCTATGACACACCACTGGAGAACGTGAAGGCTTTTGAGGGCCTGTCTGACTTTTGTAACACCTTTAAGCTCTACCGGGGCAAGACTCAGGAGGAGATGGAAGACCCATCTGTCATTGGGGAATTTAAGGTAAGTCCTTGAGGACGTGTTCCCTGCCCAGGGGGGGCCAAAGCCATGGCGCGGCAGCAGTAAGTGATGGGGGTGGGGGGCAGAGGCACTGCAGTAATATCAGTAAGGACTTTGGTGCTGACACTAGTGACCCTGTGGGTGGTGGAGGTGGTGACGGGGACGGCGATGATGCTGATGCAGGATCTGATGGGGGTGATGAGGTGGCACCGAACTTAATAATTACAGTGGTGATTGTGTGGGTGACAATGATGTTGAAAACGAAAGTTGACCCCTCCTTCTTTTCAGGGCCTCTTCAAAATTTATCCCCTCCCAGAAGACCCTGCCATCCCCATGCCCCCAAGACAGTTCCACCAGTTGGCCTCCCAGGGGCCCCAGGAGTGCCTGGTCCGCATCTACATCATCCGGGCATTTGGCCTGCAGCCCAAGGACCCCAATGGGAAGGTAACACCCACAGAGCTCTTGCCTCGTCCATAATAAATAGCAGCTGGGGTACAAGTACGCGGCAGAAATTGGATCTAATCTGCGCCCTAGGAGTTCAGAGGAAGTGGGGGAACCGGGCAAACATGTACAAACAGAGCCATGACTGCTCTGGTGTTCTGTCAAGGGCCAGTGCTCTAGGAGGCCAGAAAAGGCCGGTCAGTACAAGACCTTGGAATAATGGGAAGACTTCCTAGAAGGAATAGGATTTTTTTTTTTGCTTTTTTTGGGGCCGCACCCACAGCATATGGAGGTTCCCAGGCTAGGGGTCAAACTGGAGCTACAGCTGCCGGCCTTCACCACAGGCACAGCAACACCAGATCCGAGCCACGTCTGCGATCTGCACCACAGCTCACAGCAATGCTGGATCGTTAACCCACTGAGCAAGGCCAGGGATCGAACCCGCAAGCTCATGGTTCCTAGTTGGATTCCTTAACCACTGCACCATGATGGGAACTCCAGGAATAGGATTCTTAAGGATCGATGGAGCTTTTTTCTTTTTCTTTTCTTTTTTTCTTTTGCGGTGCCTGAGGCATGTAGAAGTTCCCAAGCTAGGGATCGAACCAGCACCACAGCAGTGACCTGAGCCACAGCAGTGACACTGCCAAGTCCTCAACTGCTAGGCCACTAGCGAACTCCCAAGGGTCAATGGAGTTTTGATAGGCTGGGAGGGAGAAGAAAACAGTATTTTAGAAAGAGTCAAAAACCTTGGCAAGGGAGTTCCCATCCGGGCTCAGCAGAAATGAACCTGACTAGTATCCATGAGGATGCGGGTTCCATCCCTGGCCTTGCTCAGTAGGTTAAGGATCCGTTGTTGTGGTGAGCTGCGGTCTAGGTCGCAGACACGGCTCAGATCCTGCATTGCTTTGACTGTGGTGTAGACCAGCAGCTATAGCTCTGATCTACCCCTAGCCTGGGAGCCTCCATATGCCGCAGTTGTGACCCTAAAAAGAAAAAAAAGGAAAAAAAGAAAAAAAAAAAACTTGGCGAAAAATCCCCCACAAAAAACAAAAGGCACAAAGAAAACCTTGGCAGAGGTTTGGGAACAGACTGTTTAGTGTAGGTTTAGTACAAGAATGAGTCATAAGGAGAAGGGATGCTGAAGGTGCAGTCTGGGATGGGACTTTGTGAGGCTTTCAGCGGTGGAAAGGAAGGAAAGGGGCGGGGGCAGGACCGGTAACCATGCTGACCTGGCCAGGATGGAGCCCGAGGCAAAAGGAAAAATCAGTCATACTGATCTCCCTTTAAAATTTTGTTATTTTGTTCATCATGGACTCCTGGTATCAGTTTTAATTTTGAAAATACCGCATTAATGTATTGTTTATCTTGGTTACTAAGCATTTTTGCCCTTCCCTTAATTGCGCCTGAGGCAAGTATCTCACTTGCTCTAGTCTTGACCTTGAGGGAAGGAGGGGACTTGAGGAGGGCAGGAGTCTGGAGCCGGGGGAGGAGCTGGGGGA
>PVHT021183519.1:26640690-26651413 GCA_004024745.2 Catagonus wagneri
TGTGGTTCAGAGATACGGGCCTAGGATCCTCTCTGGTCCCCTTAGATGGGTGCAAGCCTCGCCTGTGCCCTAGGCTGTGGGTAGGGACCTGGCATCCTGTCCCTGGAGCCCTGCTCTTCAAGGCGAGAAAGCTGCCTTTGCCCTGCTGGGAGGTCACAGGGCAGAATGAAGCCTTCCCAGCTTAGGTGCCACCGACAGCCTCCAAAACGTGATTGTGGTCCACGGTCAGTTTATAGACTTCAAGCCTTCCTGGTGCCCAGGGCTCTTTGGCCCCGGCTGCTCCTAAGGCTAGTTGAGGGGAGAGCTGCTGCTTATAGGAGGCTGAGTTGGGCTGAAAAAGCATGGCCATCTCTCTCCCTTTTCATCTGGGCTCCCAGAGAGGAACCCACCCTGGCCCCATCACATGTGTAATGCAAACTGGTGTGTTTCTGAGGCTATGCCCCCCCCACCCCCCGCCCTTGTCCCCCCACCCCCCGCCCTTGCCCAGTGTGGCAGTGGATTGGGAGGGAGGAGGATTTAGACACCTCATTGCTACCACCGGAGCCTGCTGGCCTGGCAGATGGCAGCTTCTTGCAGGTGGGCCCCCTCGCCCCTCTGAGGGGCGGAGCGATGAAGGAGACTCAGGTGTGTTAGGAAGGTCATTTCAGTGAGTGTTTCTTTCTCCCCTGCCAGTGTGATCCTTACATCAAGATCTCCATAGGGAAGAAATCGGTGAGCGACCAGGACAACTACATCCCCTGTACTCTGGAGCCCGTGTTTGGAAAGTAAGTTGGGGTGGCTTGGGTCTTGGGGTTTGGAGGCGCCGGTCTGGATCACCCGCAGTCCAGCGGGAGAGAGCTGGCCGCCCCCGGGGAGCGCCTCTCTCCCAGGGCAGAGCTGCATTCCTAAATCTTGCCTGTCTGTGGGTGTGTAACCCCAGCTAGCTCTGCCTTTGGCCAAAGGCTTGAGTCCCGGCAGGAGCTCTTCGTTAAACAATTACCTCGAAGATCAGAAATCTAAATGGAAACTCAGAGCATGTGTTTGCTAATTACTCTCTTTTCTTTAGATCATTTTATTTTGGAATGATTTTATTTTTTTAGCCTTTTTTTTTTCCATATCTAGGGCCGCACCCGCGGCATATGGAGGTTCCCAGGCTAGGGGTCTAACAGGAGCTACAGCTGCTGGCCTTCGCCACAGCCACAGCAACGCGGGATCCGAGCTGCGTCTGCGACCTACACCACAGCTCATGGCAACGCCGGATCCTTAATCTGCTGAGCAAGGCCAGGGATCACTGAGCCACGATAGGAACTCCCCTATTTTTTTAGACTTTAAAAAAATTAAAGTACCGTTGATTTACAGTGTTGTGCCCATTTCTGCTGTACAGCAAAATGACCCAGCCATAGATATGTGTACATACCATCCCTTTCTGATGCTATCTTCCATCATGGTCTATCCCAAGAGATTGGATATAGTTTCCTGTGCTGTATGTATGCAAGTTCCCAGGCTAGGGGGCAAATTGGAGCTACAGCTGCCAGCCTACACCACAGCCACAGCAATTTGGGATCCGAGCCGTGTCTGTGAACTGCACGACAGCTCACAGCAACACCGGATCCTCAACCCACTGAGCGAGGTCAGGGATCAAACCCGCATCCTCATGGATACTAGTCAGGTTCGTTTCTACTGAGCCACAATGGGAACTCCTGCTTATCCATTCTAAATACTACAGCGTGTATCTGCTAACCCCAAACTTCCTGTCCATCCCACTCTCTCTTTTTTGGAATCATTTTAGGTTTACAGCAAAATTAAAAAGGTAATACCATTTCCACATACCCCCACCTTAGCCTCTTCCCTAACATGGTACATGTATCAAAGTCAAGAAATTGCTCTGGTGCATTGCTGATAACTAAACCCTAGATTTTATTAGGACTTTGCCAATTTTTCTGTTAATGTCCTTTTACTGTTGCAGGGTCTAATCCAGGATTCCTGTTGTATTTAGTAATTATTCTCTTTTATTGCTGCACATTTGTCTGGGGCAGAGAGAGGAAGGAGATGGAGTTAGGACAGTTAAGTGCTTGCTGAAGTCTAAGAACAGGGGAAGGAAGAATCACTACTGCACAGGAATAGCCCTTGGTGGCCTGGCTTGCTTGTTGTTTGGGTGAGAGTTTATTTAGGGCAGAGAAAGGATAATCTGTTTATTTTTATTTTTATTTTTTTTTGCTTTTTAGGGTTGCACCTGCAACATATGGAGGTTTCCAGGCTAGAGGTCGAATCTGGCCAAAGCTGCAGATGCTGGCCAAAGCCTCAGCCAGAGCAGCGCAGGATCCGAGCCTCGTCTGCGACCTACATCACAGTTCACAGCAACGCTGGATCCCCAGCCCATTGAGTGAGGCAAGGGATAGAACGCACATCCTCATGGATACTAGTCAGATTTGCTTCTGCTGCGCCACAACAAGACCTCCAGACAGTTGAATCCTTTTTTTTTTAATTACTCAATGAATTTTATTACATTTATAGGTGTACAAAAATCATCACAACCAAATTTTATAACATTTTCATTCCAAACCCTTAGTGCATCTCCCCAACTTGTCTCATTTGGAAACCGTTAAGTTTTTCAAAGTCTGTGAGTCAGTATGTGTTCTGCAAAGAAGTTCGTTGTGTCCTCTTTTCAGATTCCACATATAAGTGGTAGCATTTGATGTTGGTGTCTGATTTTCTGACTGACTTCACTTAGCATGATGATTTCTAGGTCCATCCACGTTGCTATAAATGCTGTTATTTCATTCCTTTTAATGGCTGAGTAATATTCCATTGTGTGTATATACTCATCTTCTTTATCCACTCCTCTGTCGATGGACATTTAGGTCGTTTCAGACAGGAGAATCTTGATGGAGGTTTGCAGCTTTTTCTCTAGAACCTATCGGAGAAGGCATGTGCCATATTGTCAGGCAACACACTGGACTCATGAACCCGTGTCTCTCAAGCTAATTGTGGTCACTCAGCCCTGCAGAGGGACATGCCAGTTTTGAAGGGGAAACAGTCCTGGCCAGTGAGGAGCCACCACCACGCTGGAGGGAAGGGTTGCAGGGAAGATGGTGGGTGGAAGAGAAGGACCCTGTTTGGTGAGCCCCAGTGGCGGGCACGGGGCCCAGACTGATGTGAGCACGCAGGGCCCAGGGCAAGGTGGGGTTCGAGTGTGGAAAGTCACCTCTCCCTCTCCTCTGAGCCATGGCTCCTGGTCTGCCTGGGGTGTCAGGCCCCCCTCAATCTGCAGCAGCAACTCCGTTTCTATAACTTGTGTGTATAAAGGTATAAGACTTGGGACCTAATCAAACACAGCGTTCTTTTTGTCTGCCTGTACCCTGTAAACGTTTATTCTGTGAGGGGTGACCGTCCTCAGTCCCCGAGTGGGAGCTGTGGCAGGCAGGGGGCTTTCCTGCTCGTGTGCAGACAGCGCACCTTCCCGGCTGGTAACCAGAAGGCGCATTGGTGTGTCCTCAGGAGCACACGGGTGGCAGGAGGGTAGCGGCTCCCTCCCAGCTGGACCCCACCTTGGGCACAGCGTGCTCACCTTGGGAGCGTGTGTGGAGGGGAGGAGGGACTTTTCCCAGTGTCCGCCGCCCCCTCTGACCAGCCCCTGCAGTCCCTGACGCACGCAGGGCCAGGGCTGAGCGACCCGTGGGACAGGAGAGGCCCATCTCAAGTGCTGGCTTCACCCTGCCCAGACACCCTCTGGGCGGCAGATACTCGCTTTCTTGTGGATCATTTCCAGAACCCCAGCTGCGCGCCCCCCGAGACTGCCTAACATAACTCCTGGGATGTGACAGGTGCCGTGTCCTTTTAGCTGATCCCCGCCCCCGTCCCCCCGACCTGTTCTCAGACGGGTCTCCCCACAGTCTCTCGTTGTTGGAGCCCCAGCTGCCGGGGATGGGGTGCAGGCTTCGGAACAGCCCCCTCCCCTCTGCGGGAAGCACTGTGCTTCCCGGTTCCGCCGGGACAGGAGCGCAGTGCCTCAGGAACTCACCCCTCCCCCTCCTCTCTGCCACCAGCTTCCTTGACCACGACCCAGGTGCCAGGCTTGTGTCTCCCCCTTGCAGGGAGCTCATGTTTCAGGGGCGGGGCCAACACTTCCAAGCTTGACCTCCAGGGGAGGCAAGGGAGCACGGCTCTCCAAAGGGGGCCCACATACTCACCCTCTGCCCCGCTCCGTAAGTGGCGGTCAGGCCCCTGAGAGTCCTGAGAGTGGATCCCAGCCCAGGCCCTTGGGAAATTTCAGAGTTCTGCTACCAGGAGCTTCACATCTTTTGTCTCTGTGTGTTCTGGTAGAAACTTCATTTTTTTTTAAAAAATTTTCATGGAAAGAATTATATTGAAATGTAGTTGATTTACAGTGAATTTCTGCTACATATATACTTTCTTTTTCATATTGGTTTATCACAGGATTTTGACTGTAGTTCCCTGTGCTGTATAGTAGGACCTTGGTTTTGTTTGTTTGTTTGTTTTGTTTTTTTAGAGCTGCATCCACAGCACGGGGAAGTTCCCGGGCTAGGGACTGAATCAGAGCTATGCCATAGTCACAGCAATGCCGGATCTGGCAGTGCTGTGCCCTACATCACGGCTCACGGCAATGCTGGATCCTTAACCTGCTGAGTGAGGCCGGGGATGGAACCCGCATCCTCATGGACAGTAGTCGGGTCTGTTACCACTGAGCCACAACAGGAACTCCCAGGACCTTACCTACTAGCTGCCTGTGTTAATCCCAAGCTCCCAAACCATCCCTCCGCGTGGGAATCCCGAATCTGTTCTTTATGTCTCTGACTTTGGGGAACTTCCTTTTTAATCTCTATTCCATCATCCTGTGGTCCATCAAGTGGGTACCGGCTGTATGCCCAGCTTAGAGTATTTGGGAAATACACACACACACACACACACAAGCCTGGCACCCAGTGCCGTGGATGGTATGCTGTTCAAACTACAGGAAGCCTGAGGAGGGTGGATGGCAGGCGGCTCCTGGGAAGGGGAGGAGGAGGAGGCCAGGGCTGGTTTTCAAGCTCCTGTTCCAGCCTTTCTCTCCCTTGAGCTCCCTCTGTGTGCGGTGACCCCCTGGGAGTCGCATCGCCCTAACAACCACCCGGCCGCACTCCCGCAGGATGTTCGAGCTGAGCTGCACTCTGCCCCTGGAGAAGGACCTGAAGATCACCCTCTACGACTACGACCTCCTCTCCAAGGACGAAAAGATTGGGGAGACGGTCATCGACCTGGAGAACAGGCTGCTGTCCAAGTTTGGGGCTCGCTGCGGCCTCCCCCAGACCTACTGCGTGTAGGTGCAAGGCGCTGGCTGCTTCTCTGACAGGGACCCAGCCTCTGGAGGCCGAGGGCCGACTGTGGGCCAGCCCGGGCCCAGCACATCACAGACTCTCTCTTACTCAGTTGGTCCAGGGCTTGTGCCCATTTCCTAGAAATAGAAACTGAGGCCCAGGCCTGTAAGTGGTGGCGTGAGGATTTGAGCCTGCCTGTCTGACTCTGAGACCCTGGTTCTTCCTCACATTGTTATAATCCAGTTCTTCTGAGGGTGCCGTCGAGGGCCTGTAGAGGGAAAGGAGAAGGGAGACAGTGGGACACAGGCACCCCCTGAGCCCTAGGATGAACTCATCCCCTCCCCCACTTCCTGCCAACTTGGGTCTTGTTTGGGTCTGATTCGCTAAATCTGGAAATTGGAAACACTTCTGTCCCAGTTCCACGCGTGTATAAAGAAGCCCCCTGTCCCTGGGCCTCAGTTGCTTCCTGTGTGCAGTGAGCTCCCCGATCACGATGAGCAATCACCCAGGGTGCCCACGGTCAAAGTGAAGGGTGGGTGATGCCGGGCGTGTGGGTCCAGGTCACCGCGTGCCCTGCTGCCCTCGTCAGTGTCCTGCAGCATCTCGTCTCATCTTTGTGTTTGGCCCTCAGTTCCGGACCCAACCAGTGGAGGGATCAGCTCCGTCCCTCCCAGCTTCTCCACCTGTTCTGCCAGCAGCACAGGGTCAAGGCCCCCGTGTACCGGACGGACCGCGTGGTGTTTCAGGATAAAGAATACACCATTGAGGAAATAGGTAAGCTCTTTCTCCTCTGCCTTCTCTCTTGCTGGCCTCTCCCATTGTAAAGGGGCCTGCTGGACACGACCCATGCCAGCACAGCATGGTCTGGGGTCTTCCCAGGACAGCACAGATGGGCTAAACTTGGCCTTGTACTCTTGGGATCAGCACTTACCTGGGACACCATTGTGGAAATTAGAGGTCAAGGTGGGGCCGGGGTTAGGGTGAGTCAGGGTCAGAGTCCAAGGCCAGGTTGGGGCCTGTCTGAGGGCAGGATGAGGGGTGAGTCTGAAGTCAGGGTCAAGGTCATGGTTAGGGTCAGTCTGTTTCTGGTTTGGGGTGGTCAGACTGGTCAGAGTTTGGGTACAGCCCACTGCTGAGAAAATTTTCTACTTGAATCACACTAGGCTGTTGACTTGACCTTGACGGTACCTTCCAAGTTCCCGGTCATAGCTCGCCTACCTGATACATCCGAAGGGTGGTGGGAAGCCCCGCCGCCCCCTCTTGTGTCACGCTTGGGTCTGCCTCATGTTCAGGCTGAGGCTCCCGTCATGTGCTCCCCGTGTGTCTGAGATGCTCCCAGGCCTGGAGGGCCCACCGGGAGCAGCTCAGACTCCCCGGAGGTGTTTACAGGCCCAGCTGGCCCCTCACCTCCGCTGGTTTCGGAGATGTTTGATGTCAGAGCTGGTGCTGAAGCTATAAAAGGGGAGTGAGGCTTTGGCTCCCCCATCCCCAGTGCCCCTCCTCTTTCTTCTGCTTTGCTGACTCTCTGAGGTCATGGCTGAGCCAGGCTCCTCTCCACTAGGCCCTAACCCCGCCCTGATCCCTTTTCCCGTAGAACGTGCATCTGTTTTAGGGGTGGTCTCATTTCCTTCTGTTAGTCTGTAAGCAGCTTAAGTGCAGGGACCAGGGCTCGTAGTCGTAAATTCATAGGAAAAGAAAGCCAGAAAGCTAAAGTTGGTGAGGCCTGACATCTGCCTGTTTTGTAGATGAATCCGTTCAGACCATTGCAGTTAATAACGTGCTCCCAGCCGGTTAGAGGCAGAACCGGGTTCCTGGCTGGTGGTCCTTCTGCAACGCTACACTGCTGCCTTAGTGACACCTGTTAAAGTGGGCAGGGCAGAGGTGATGGTGTGTATTTTAGGATCTGGGCTGGTGAACACGGGCACACGTGTGTGCACATCCTTGTGTGTGTATGTGGAAAGACACATGTGGATCTTCCTACCCCCCCCGTCAAGGTCTCTGTCAAGGGGGCTCCAAGTTCATGTTACTGGCTGATGGGGCAGGCTTGTCAGGGTCAGAGCCATCCCGGTGTCCTCACAGTACCCAGTCCAGGACCCACCCCCTGGCAGGCAGGGCTGTACCTGGGACGCTCGTGGGGGAGGGGAGGTGGAGTCACGCCCAGTCACGTGCCTTTTCCAAACGACTGTGTGATCTCAGCTGCCCTACCACCCGGCTGTGTGACTGTCCTGTGCTTCATCTCTGTCATCTGTGAAATGGGGCTAATGACAGCACTTACCTCGTAGGGTTACTCGAGGAATCTGTTAATATCTATGAAGAACAGTCCCCCTCCTCACTTGCTTTTTTAATAAAAAAAAAAGTCTCTATGTTCTCTGTTACTGCTATTATTTTAGCTCTTGCTACTAATCAAAGAGATTGCATGAACCAGAGACTAGTACTGAGAGCACTTAGATGTCCAGTCTGGGAGTACATGTACTCCAGTGTTCACTGCAGCACTCTATGCAATAGCCAGGTCATGGAAACAACCTAAATGCACATCAACGGAGGAGTGGATAGGGAAGATATGGTACATACACACAATGGAATATTACTCAGCCATTAAAAGGAACAAAATAACAACATTTATAGCAACACGGATGGACCTAGAAATTATCATGGGAAGTGAAACCAGTCAGACAATTAGAAAGCAACATCCAATGCTACTGCTTACATGTGGAAACTGAAAAGACACAATGAACTTCTTTGCAGAATAGACAATGACTCATGGAATTTGGAAAACCTTTGGTTTCTAAATAAGACAATCTGGGGGTGGGGGGATGCACTGAGGGTTTGGGACGCAAAGCTATCAAATTGAGTTGTGATGATTTTTGTACACCTATAATTGTAATAAAGTTCATTAAGCAATGGAAAAAACAAAGATGTCCAATCTGGGAGAAGTTGCAGAGGCTCAGAGCGGAGAGCAGTCAGGAAAGGCGCCCTGGAAGTGGTGGGCTTTGGTGGGCGGGACAAATTCCTACGGGTAGAAAAAAGGTAGAAGAGCTTATAGAAGAGGGCTGGGAGAAATGATGGCAGCAGGGCATCTGGATTTTAAGCCTGGATCCTGTGGACAGTGAGCTTCCCCCACAGAGGGTGAGAGGTGAGAGCTGGAAGAAGGGTGTTGGGGTGAGGCTGCGGGGTTATCGGCTTCCGCAGGCCTCTGGGGAGCCCTCCACCTCTTGCTCACTCAGCACTGGCAAGTTTTTTTTTTTTTTTCTGTTTTTTTTTTTTTTTTTTTTGCTTTTTAAGGCCACACCGGCAGCATATGGAGGTTCCCAGGCTAGGGGTCCAATCGGAGCTACGGCTTCTGGCCTACACCACAGCCACAGCAATGCAGGATCCGAGCCGTCTGTGACCTACGCCACAGCTCACGGCAACGCCGGGTCCTTAACCCACTCAGTGAGGCCAGGGATCGAACCCACAACCTCATGGTTCCTAGTCGGATTTGTTTCCACTGCACCACAACGGGAACTCCTAGCACTGGCAACTTTTTTGTCTTCTCTCTGGGGCAGAGGCTGGCAGGGTCCCGAACCCACACCTGGGCCCAGCAGAGGAGCGTTTGGCCTTGCATGTCCTCCAGCAGCAGGGCCTGGTCCCCGAGCACGTGGAGTCCCGGCCCCTCTATAGCCCCCTGCAGCCGGACATCGAGCAGGTAGGACCTCCACCCTTGGGCCCCAGCACCCTTGACCCTCAGTCCCCCACTCCACCCCCCTCGCAAGGACAGCATGAATATCCTCAGAGGCGTCCGTGGGGACCTCACGATTTGGCTGATCCCTCCTTGCAGTGTTTCTCCACAGTCTGTGTGGTTACCACTGCTGGCTCGCCAGGGGACCTCCTGGGCCTGGCTTCCCCCGGCCGTCGGCAGCCCTCAGGCCCTGGGGATGCGTCTTTTCCTCCATGCCTGTGTCGGCTGGACCTCTGGCTGCCCACGAGTCATTCTCATGCCTCGCTGTTTGAGCCTGGCCTCAGGGTGTCTTCCCTCCCGTTGGTCAGTGACATCCCAGATGGCTGGCCCTGTGCTGGACTGCAGTGACCGGCATCCTAGGACAGAGCAGTCATCAGGAGAGCCAGGGGAACACCCCCCAGACAGGGGGAGGGTGAGCAGACGGACAGTGTGCCCTAGGCTAAGACAGGAGGCTTCCTGGAGGGGGTGAGCTCAGGGCTGGGGTTTGGAGGAGGAGAAGGAGGAGAGAAGAGGTTCCAGGGAGAGACAAGCCGAGGCAGCCATGAAGGTGCCTTTGCGACAACACAGAGAACATCCTCTCTGCTGTTCAAAACTGGGCTCTCCTCGTACTGGTGGCATGGCCACCAGGTCGCCAGAGTGACCCACAAGTGTTGAAATGTCAGCTCTTTCCTGCTCTAGCGGTGGGAACCGGAAGCACACATGTCAGTCCTGCTCCTTCTTCTAAGACGGGACGGAAATAACAGAAAGGGAGGGAGCTGCGGGGCGGCAGGTAGAGTGGTTTCGTGTGCTGGAGATCTTCAGGCCCCTGATGACTAAACTGTGGTCTCGGAGCCTCCCCAGCCGCGTATACCACTTTCTCAGCTGGAATGTTCCTCTCTGCCTTTCCACACGGCAGGCTGAGACCCGGTGAACATCAGCTTCCCCGGGAAGCTGCCCTGAGCCCTGACCCCCAGGCACTGCCCAGGTCATCGGCCTGCGGGGCCCTGGGCTCACCCCTGCGGGTGGCCCTGCGGTCCCGTCGAGGGCACCTCCCTTGCAGGGTGGCGGGACTCTCCGCCGCAGGACCTGGGTTTCCTCTGTCCTGTGCCCTAGTATCCAGCACAGAGCAGGCAGGCAGTCGGGAGACGCGTGTGGAATGAAAAGGCTGGTGAGAGAGCGGGGTCGTGTCTCCCCAGGGGAAGCTGCAGATGTGGGTCGACCTGTTTCCGAAGGCCCTGGGGCGGCCGGGACCTCCCTTCAACATCACCCCGCGGAGGGCCAGAAGGTGATTTACCCCGGCCCGGGCTCCGGGCTGAGCGGGGTGGCGGGATGGTTGCTGCGGGTTGGGTCCAGGAGGTGGCTCCTGGTCCGGGGCTTTGGACCACTCAGGACCCACTCTTGTGTGGAGCTGGCTAAGTGTCAGGCATCGGAGTCTGGGGAAACTGATTTCTTGGCTTCTCGGGCAGGGGCCGCTCACCCTTTGGTGGGAAATCCGTGTGCATCTGAGTTGCCTTCTCTGTAGGTTCTTCCTGCGTTGTATCGTCTGGAACACCAAGGACGTGATTCTGGACGACCTCAGCATCACTGGGGAGAAGATGAGCGACATTTATGTGAAAGGGTAGGTGGTCATTCTCCTCCCCACCCGTCCCAGCTCCCTGGTGTCACCCCCGCTCCTTCGGGGGTGGTGCTTGGCTGGGAAAGGGGGTGCTCTGGTGGGAAAGGGGCTGCTCGG
>PVHT021183519.1:26651513-26841233 GCA_004024745.2 Catagonus wagneri
GGATGAAGTTTCTGGCACGTTGGGTACAACGTGGCAATTGCTTGGGAATTAATTCTCCTTTATTGTGTACCAAGTTCATTGGCTTTCTTAATTCCTCGTTTGCTTAAGCTGAGGATGCGTATCGTGTTGGGAATTTTCACGAGTCATGTCCTCCAATGTGTGTATGTCTAGCTGGATGGTTGGCTTTGAAGAACACAAGCAAAAGACAGATGTGCATTATCGGTCCCTGGGAGGCGAAGGCAACTTTAACTGGAGGTTCGTTTTCCCCTTCGACTACCTGCCAGCTGAGCAAGTCTGCACCGTCTCCAAGAAGGTGAGTGTCACTCCTGCCCCCAGGGGTGCTAGTCCCAGGGCTGTCAAATAGCGTGATCACACCACCAGTGACAGCCTCGCCCTTGTCACACTTTCACCGCTGCCCCACTGTGGTTGGAGTCACCACGGCCGTCGCTGCGTGGCAGTCACCACCATCGTCCCCTCACTGCCAACGCCCACCCCCACCGTGCCTGCATTGCCACTTCCACCGCCACTGCCATTGTGAGCATTGCTGCCATTCCGCAACCAGCCGTACCCCAGTACCACAACCGTTGTGCGGCGCTAAGTCCACATCCTAACACACTGAGCAACAGGAAGGGCTGAGGGTCAGAGCAGGGAGAGAAACCCAGCACGGTCAGCGAAGAGCAGAGGGCAGAGCGGCCCCAGAGGGCTGGGCTGGCCTGCAGGCTGGGCTGTCCACAGGACGGGGTGCTGCCTAACCAAGTCCCTGCTGCTGCCTTCTTTCCTTTCCTTTGTGGCCACCGTCCAGGCTGGACAGTCACCGGGAGTGACTCTGCCCTTCCGGGCCTGCCTCTCTCGCGCCTGGCGAGGCCTGGCACATCTGCCAGGCGGAGAGGCGCCTCCAGAGACCTCAGCTCTTTGTGGCTCAGCGTCTCCTGGTTTAGGCCTCACTCAGCTCAGCCCTGAACCCTTTCCTTCTGAAACAGGCACATCCTCAGGCAGATGGTGGCCTTGAGCCTGTCCTTAGTAAGGAGCAGTCTCCGGGGCACAGCAAGGACGGTGCTGTGGGCCGTCAGCTGCCTGAAGGCGGAGGCCCCTCTGTTGGTGCTTTTAGCCCCCACATCCCACCTAGAATCCGTTCCGCCTGGAGGTGCCCTCCTGCTCAATAGGGTGAATGCCTCTCTGAGGTTTAGGTCCTGCTGGTCCCATTTCCTTCCGGAGCTGGTGCACGGCTTCAAGCCACAAGGCTTCTAGGACCCCTCTCTCTGTCCTGAATGGGTGCATGGCTTAAAGAGGGGAAATATATAATGCACTTCAGCTCCCTAGTCCTCTTAATTCTCTTCATTACATCTTTTCCCACATGACCCCTTCCCAACCCAACACACAGGATCGCCTGCACTTTAGAAAAACCAGGATGTTGCAAAGAATGTTCTGCAACCAGCAAACAATAGCAAATAAGGGTTAAGCAAGGTTAAATGAATTCTTTCACCCAGAGCTTGCTCTAGAGTGCCTGCGGAGTTTAGCAACAGCTGTGGGTGCTGTGCAGTCAGGGAGAGCCTAGCCTATTTGCAGGTTTAATCTTCTTTGCCTTCGCCCAGCGCTGTGCCCATCACAGGGTGTTTGCATAGCAAAGCAGGTGCAGCCTTTGCTGGGGAGAACTCCAAGTCGCACAGACAGTGCCTGTCCTTGGGGTGGACAGAGCCGGTGGGAAGGGCGGACGGAGCCTCCTGCAGGCCACCTCCCAGTCTCAGAGAGCCCGACAAGGGGCAAGGCGCAGATGGGGAACGGAGGCTGGGGGAGGCCCAGAGGCCGGCTCACGTGGGAGGCGGGACATCCTCTCCGTGGTGACAGCTGGAGAGGTGAGCGAGAAGTCGCAGGAAGCAGAGGCTTCTGTTTTTTTTTTTTGTTTTTCTTTCTACACGGTAGGAAAAGAGAGAATCTCCTGGCGTGGCGGTGCGTGATTTATACAAATGAAAAAGGCAGGAAGTGGCTATTAGGCTAAGTGAGGGAGAAAAGGGGGGAGAGGGAGGGGGAGGCGGAGAGAGTGAATTGGTGGTACCCGGCGGTTCTGAGGGCCCAGCTGGTAAAGATGCTGATAAAGAATTTGAAGTGGTTCTGTTCTGGGAACAGTGGGGTTTCCTCCCCGAGCACAGACACACGGGGAAGGAGAGAGGTGGAGTTCCAGAGGTAGACAGGGGCTGAGGGCAGGGTCCCGCTGGCCCGATGGCTCTCAAAGCCTGGGCTGGCCTCGGAAGAATGAAGAGGCCATGGAAGAGGCTGGGTGGGGAGGAGGAAGAGGAGTCGAGAGCTCGGGGAGCGGTGCACGGGGAGCCGGGAGCCCGGAGGTGCAGGGAACAGAGAATGCTAGCCATGTGGTGTCAGGCTCCAGGGAGGGTGGCCTGAGGTAGGGGCGGGCGGAGAGATCAGAAGGGGATGTTGAGAACAGTGAGGGGGTTCTGAAGTCAACAAGAAAAGTCAAGGACGAACCGTCTCGATCAAGACAGGGCCAGCAAGTCCCTCGGGGTGAAAGGACCCCGGAAAGTGGGGGAGCTATGCCCACAGCGCAGCACCAATTAGCCAGTCTGGGCGCTGGGGTGGGTTAGTGCCGGGGCGCTGCACGGCCTCTGGGCTCCCCGGTCCTGCCGCAGAGCCAGCCCTCTGCCGAGGGGTTCAGGGCCTCTGGCAGGCAGGCCCTCCAGGGACCCCATTAACCAGCCGAGACTGTCGTAAAGTACAAGGTCTCCTTTCATCCGGCTGCTTTGAACCACCGCTGCTTGTCCCCGGCCCGGCTCCCCACCTGGAGCCCAGCACACCCACCGGGGCCGGCCTGTGCGTCAGGCACCCACCCTGCAAATAAACAGCTAGTAAAAGGGCCCAGACCGGGAGCATAATGAGTGCCTGGGACCTGGGGGGGGGGACATTCCCCAGGCTGGAGCCCCAGCCCAGCTGCTCCCACCAGGGGCTGTTTGAACCTCTGGCTCATTACCGAGCCCATAAACCGGGCCGGCCAGAGGCTTGGAGGATGCTAGCGGCCTGTGCAGGCGGGCCTGCGGAGCTGGCCATAAAAGCCCCGCCAGAGGAGGGAGGCACCTGCAGGAGGGCTGGGGCCCGGAAGAGGGGGAGGCACCAGATGGAGGCTGGGGGCGAGGGACCAGGTGGGAACTGGAGCCCCTTCACCATCCTGGGCAGCAGTCCGGTCTGCAGCCGGCTGCCTCGCAAGGTGATCATTCCTCAGGGGCCGCTGGCCACAGCCTTCGGTGCGGGAGCCCCGTGGGGCCCGCGTGATCTGACATGGCCACACAGCAGGCACAGCCCTGGCTGGGCAGCGAGGGCTGTGTGCACAGGGCACCTGGGGCCAGACAAGCCGTGTGGTCCACTGTATTCCCTACTCCCATGGGGTCTGTCCCCCTGAGACCGGGCCCAGGCCCCTGCTGTGACCCGGCACCCTCCATCTGCAGGAGGGTCGGAACGTCTCTTCTCCTTGCTGCCCACCCAGGTAAAGCCACAGCCTGAGGGCAGAGAACAGGTATGGGTGAGAAAGCCCCAGGGACCGTCCTTTGGGTTGAGCAGGGCTGCACCCAGGGGCGGGTCCAGGCCTTGGGTGCCCAGCCCCCACCCCTTAGCCACTCCACCAGGCCTCAGAAGCCTCCGTGGAGAGAAGCCCCAGAGGGCGCTCTTCCAGGTGGACTGTCCTGAGGGAGAAGGGGAGGGAACAGCAGGAATACCAGCCCCTGGGGTTTTGACTTGCCCTGGGTGGCAGGCTCTTGGAGATGAAAGGTGGGGTGGCGGGTGTGGGGACACTGCCCCCTGCGCCAGGTCCTTGCAGCGGTGTGTTGGGGGATCCCCCAGGTTCCCTGCCAGCTCACTCTGTCCCCCAGATCGCATGGGCAGAGCAGAATTAAGAGGTGACAGCAGGACTCTGGAACCTGACTGCGGGGGTAGGAATCCAGCTTTTTGCTGCTTCCCAGCCGGGTGACTTGGCTCAGTTACCGCTCTGGTCTCCTCAGCTGTAAGGGTGGTTATCTCCCTCACAGGTTGTTGGAAGGGTAAATGCTTTTATAGTGGAAAAGGGCCGGTGCCTAAGAAGTGCGAGATTAATGTTTTTATCAGCTGCCAGACCTCGAGCAAATTCTTAACGTATCTAAGCCTTTGTTTGTGTAAACTGGGAATGAGAGCTTCGACTCTTGAAATCGCAAAGATTAAAGGCGCTACCGTATGTGCAGTGAGCCACGTGGTACCCTCCTGGGCCCCTGGACACTGCCCTCTGGGGTCTCAGCAGTCTTGCTGCCAGGACCTGGCTCTGGCAAGTCCCTAAGGGCTGTCCCACTCCACTGCCTCTTCCAGGCAGCCTTCCAGGCTGGAAGGGACTGCCGCCTCTCTCTAATTCTGCTTCCCTGCCTCTCCCTCTGCTCCTCCTCTGGGCCAGGATGCTTTCTGGAGGCTGGACAAGACTGAGAGCAAGATCCCCGCGCGAGTGGTCTTCCAGATCTGGGACAACGACAAGTTCTCCTTTGATGACTTTCTGGGTGAGCACCATTTCCGGTCTGTTCCACTCTCCGCTCAGGGCTGCCCCAGATCCCCCACTTACGTGCACGCACCGTTCTCGTGCCTTTTGGGAAGGCCGGCAGGAAGATTGGGGAGCTCAAGGTCATGGGTCCCTGGTGCTGAGTGAGGTCTGTGACACGGAGTAGTGCCAGTGTGATCAGAGAGGCCAGCAGGGTGGCCTGTCGGTAGAGGCGGTGTTGAAACACTTGGCTGTGTTGGATGCTGGGACTCGGGGGAGGCAGGGGGCACAGGGTGAAGGCAGTGCGGGCGCGAGCTGACCGCCACTGGCTGGCCATTCTCTTCCTTGACAGGATCTCCTCCATCTCAATCTAGACAGCCCCGTCAGTGGGGGGCTCAAGTCACCCTCGCCCTGGTGCCCCAGTGACTGAGCGCATGAGCAAACCCAGGGCCACCCCCAGCCCCAGATGGGGTTCTGGTGCTGAAACCCTGACTGGGGAACAGGGAGCGCTAGTTCGCAGAATGAGGTGGAGAAGGTGCTCTCACAGGGGTGAGATGGAGGAACCATGACAGGACTGGGACTGGCAGCCCCATCACAGCTGTTAAGAGTTAACTGGGGAAACGTGGCCCCGTACAATGAGCTGTTATTCAGTCACAGAAAGACATGAACTACCGACTCATGCTCCGCCATGGGTGAACCCTGAAAACATGCCAAGTGAAAGAAGCCAGGCACAAAAGGACAGATATTATATGATTACATGGAATGTCCACAATAGGTAATCCACAGAGACGGAAGGCAGTTGGTGGGGATTGGAGGAGAGAGGGTTGGGAAGCAACCGCTGGTGGGAATGGGGTTTCTTTTGGGGGTGATGAAAATATTCTGGAATGAGAGTGCTGGTGGTCATACAACTCTGGGAATATACCAAAGGCCCCGGAGTCGGACACTTGAAAATGGTTAAAATGGTACATTTTGCTACGTGAATTTTACCTCGGTAAGAAAACACCAATCTGTGAGAAAGGTGACCCAGGATGTCATGAGTCCTGGGTTCTAGTTCTGCTCTGCCCCTCGGGAGCAAGGTGGGCCTGGGCGAATCCCTGGAGACTTCCTTGGATGGCCCTTGATGGCAGAATTGGCTGAGCCGTTGGGCCCCTGCAGAGGGCGTTCTGAGGAGCTGCCCCTGCAAGAATGGGGAGGAAGGCTGCCGGGCCTCGGGGCTGCTCTCTACCCCACCCCCACTCCAGCCTGGTCCCCTGCGCTGGGAGCTGCTTCATGACTTGTTGAAAAAGATTCAGGGTGTCAGAATCATAACACTAGGTTGGACTTTTTGTATTTTACTTATTATTCTGGGATACATTTATCCTATAGAAAAATTAGAAACTAGAGATAAGCAAGGCCTCTCCTTGCTTAATCATAATCTCACTACCTGGAGGTAATCTCCACTAATACTTTGGCATGTATTATTTCTTTCCTTTTTTTTTTGTCTTTTTGCCTTTATCTAGAGCCGAACCCGCAGCATATGGAGGTTCCCAGGCTAGGGGTCTAACAGGAGCTGTAGCCGCTGGCCTACGCCAAAGCCACAGCAACATGGGATCCAAGCTGCGTCTGCAACCTACACCACAGCTCACGGCAACGCCGGATCCTTAACCCACTGAGCAAGGCCAGGGATCGAACCCGCAAGCTCATGGTTCTTAGTCGGATTCGTTAACCACTGAGCCACGAAGGGAACTCCAGGCATGTATTATTTCTTATTCTTATACACGCAAACATATATATGTTATGTGTGTATTGTGTACATGTACACACACACACACACACACACACACGTGGCATATAGATAGCAAATGGGTTTATGTTACACATCTGTTTAGATCTTGAATTTTTGGAAAACCTTTTTTTTTTCCTTCTTCCTCTTCTCTTTACAGCCACACCTGTGGCATATAGAAGTTCCCTTGCTAGGGGATGAACTGGAGCTGTAGCTGCCTGCTTATGCCACAGCCACAGCGACACCAGATCCCAGCCGCATCTGTGACCTATGTTACAGTTTGCAGCAATGCTGGATTCTTAACCCACTGAGCGAGGCAGGGATCAAACCTGCATCCTCACAGACACTGTGTAGGGTTTTCAGTCCACTGAGCTACAATGGAAACTCCAGGAAAACGTTATATTTTAAGAACATTCTTTCTGTTAGGAGTTGCCGATCTATATTTATGTCTGTATCATCATATTTGTCTGTATCATCTATATTTATGTCCTGCCTTATGTCCTGTCGCAGTGATAGCCCTGGCCTGCCTCCCTGATCCGCCCGAGGTGTGTACTGAGCTAATTCCAGAATTTCCTGTGTGATTGACACACTAGGCATATATCTTTGAATCCTTTGTGCATATCTTTCCGGAACTCTAAGAAGCAGATTTTTAGAGTACGTTTAGTGGTTTTTGAAACCTTCAATTGCTCTCTAGAGAGATTCTTCATTTTTATATTCCCACCTGTGCCCTGTTTGTCTAAGGGCATCTTTTCCCCTAAACTTTTGCTACCAGTGTTATTTAATTGCCAGTGTTACCTCATTTTTATCTTTGTATTTCTTCATTACTTGTAAGATAGAACTTCAAAAATATATTTATTATCCATATTATTGATTTTTTTTCATGGTTTGAGCTGGTCCTCTTTATTATTGATTTTCAGAGCTTTTTATACAGTAAGGACACATTACAAATAATCTCTACATTTTCAATTGTTTTTTAAATTTTTATGGAAACTTTTTTGCTTACAGACAATTTTTGTAGCATCAGTCTATCAGTCTTGGCTTTATGGAAGGAGGCTTATAATTTTAAAAAGACAAGCGAAAACCTTCATTTTATTGAATGAGAAAGCAGTGTCCAAAATAAAATTATACAGATTCATCTTCTGTTTTTAGAAATAAAAATAAAACTACTAAAGCTACTAGTTTGTTTGTTTGTTTATTTATTTATTTTTAGGGCCTATCTGCGGCACATGCAAGTTCCTGGGCTAGGGGTCTAACTGGAGCTGTAGCTGCCGGCCTACACCGCGGCCACGGCAACATAGGATCCAAGCTGCATCTGCGGCCTATGCCACAGCTTTTGGCAATGCCGGGTCCTTGACCCACTGAACAAGGCCAGGGATCAAACCTCATCCTCGTGGATACCAGTCAGGTTCTTAACCTGCTAAACCACAATGGGAACTCCTAAAACTACGACTTCTGACCTCCACAAGATTTCATTTTGAGAAAATGTGATATTTCTATATATTGTGAAATGATCACTAGACTAAGTCACAGTTAAAATTGTTTTCTTTCATGAAGAGATCTGCTCTTTTAGCAACTTTCAAATATATGGTATGGTAGTAAGAGAATCCTTTTTTCTCCTTCATAATGCGTTTTCTAATTACCTATTTTACTTCTTTTGAATATTTATTTTATTTTAAAAGGCATAGCTAAGATCTATCATTTTGCTCTCAAGAGGTAATCCTACGTTTGCTCAGAGACTTTATGCAAGCCTTTATGCAGATCATGCCAGGATAATTTTGTGTGCATGTGTATATATGGTCTAATATACTGATTTTTACTTAATATACCGACCATATTTAAAACAGGAAATTCCACTTCTATAATATGTATAGAAATATACCTAGAAGTTCATCTATAGTTGAGGGATGGAGAGATGTGTAGATGAATGAATAGGTAGCTGAATGCTGATATGGAGTTGAACAGATGCTGGATGGAATAATAACCTGATTAGCGGGTAGATACAGTTCTCAACAAATGGTGGGCATAGGAGTTCCCACTGTGGTACAGCAGGTTAAGGATCCCGCGTTGTCTCTGCAGTGGCATGGGTTTGATCCCTGACCTAGCACAGTGGGTTAAGGATCCGGCGTTGTGGCAGCTGTGACATAGGTTGCAGCTGTGGCTCGGATTTGATCTCTGGCCCAGGAACTTCCATATGCTATAGCTGTGGCCAGAAAAGAAAAGGTAAGTAGAGATGGGTGTAAATAGTTGTATGGAGAAGTGTAGACGGTTGAGTGGTAAGAAGGAAAACTAGAAAAATAGGTCCAATCAGTGGATACTTGCAGTAACAGCATTCAATGCTGAAAAAACAAAAAAAGGCTAATCTCCTTTGCATGGTATTAAAGAATTTCTTTAATTTGGCCTCAGAAAATACGTTCTGGATTTATCTCTCTCAGTCCCTTTGGTAACCTATGTTCCAGTCCCATTGACTTCATCATGGTCTTGGAATTGGATTAGGTGAAATTGCATGAAATTGCTGTTTTTATACATCAAAGATAGTTGAATACCAGCACTTTCATTGGCTCAACCTAATAGGTGGAGCTATTCTGGGTGAAGATGGGTAAAATGAATGAGTAGATGAAGCAGCAGAGAAAGAGAGCTGATGGGATAATTAGGCAGGCAGATGAAAAAAATTGGTGGATGAACCACAGGGAAATAATACTTATCCTACAAAAAAGCAAAAACAAACAAACAAAAAGGAAAATAACTAGTCTTGGAGAGGATGTGGAGAAATTGGAACCCTCGTACACTGCTGGTATGAATGTAAAAAATGGTGCATTCTGGGAAAACAGCTTGGCAGTCCCTCAAAAAGCTAAAAAAGTAAATGGCCTAGCCATTTTACTCCTAATTAGGGACCCAAAGATTGAAAACTAAGATGAAGACCAAAACAGCAGTGTTCATAGCAGCATTATTCACAGTAGTCAAAAGGTGGAAACAACCCAAGTGTCCATCAGCAGAGAACAGATAAACAAAATGTGGCATATGCATACCGTGGAATATTATTCAGTCATAAAAAGGAATGACATACTGATACATGTTACAACATGGGTGAATCTAGAAGACTAATGATACCAAGTGAAATAAGCCAGACACTAAAGGGCAAATACTGTATGACCCTACTTTTATGAACTATCTAGAACAGGCTTTTTCATGGAGACAGAAAGCAGGTTAGAGGTTAGCAGGGGCTGAGAGGAGAGCGGGATGGGGAGTTATTACTTTGTGGCGCAGAGCTGCTGTTTGGAGGATGAAAAAGTTTTGGAAATAGGCAGTGGTGATGGTTCCACAATGTTGTGAATGTAATTAATGCCACTGAAGTATACATTTGAAAATGGCTAAAATAACAAATTTTACCTTTAAAAATTAATTTATTTTTTAAAATTGATGTATAATTTATTTACAATATCACATTAGTTTCAGGTGTATAGCACAGGGATTCAGTTATACACTGTATATATGTACGTGTGTGTGTGTGTATATTCTTTTATAAATTCTTTTTCCTTATAGGTTATTACTAAATATTGTGTATGGTTCTCTGTGCTACATAGTGGGTCCCTGTTGTTTATCCATTTTATATATAATATCATCTATATGTTAATCTATATGTTAATTCCAACCTCCTAATTTATCCCTTCCCTCACCTCCCTTTCCCCTTAGGTAACCGTAAATTTATTTTCTATATCTGTGAGTCTCTTTCTGTTTTGGAAATAAGTTCATTTTATCTTTTTTTTTTTTTTTAGATTTCACATATAAGCATATATAAGCAATATATAATGTTTGCCTTTGACTTATTTCACTTAGTATGATAATCTCTAGGTCCATCCGTGTTGCTGCAAGTGGCATTAGTTCATTCTTTTTTATGGCTGAATAATATTCCGTTGCACATATGTACCACATCTTCTTTATCCAATCTCCTGTCAGTGGACATTTAGGTTGCTTCCATGTCTTGGCTATTGTACATAATGTGGCAGTGAATGGATGCATGTATATTTTACTGCAATAAAAATAGTTGTGTAGCTAATAGGTGAATGAATGGATCTTTGCATAGTAAGAGTAGCTGAGCAGGTGGGAAGCTCCGTTAAGGGGGAATCAATAAGGTGGACTAACTGGCACATGGACGCATGACTAGATGGATGGGAAGCTGTACAGATGGAGTGAGAGGCAGTGGCTGGGGAACTGGAGTTGGAGCCACAGGGCTAAGCCCACAGATAGAATCTGAGGAGCTTGAACCTGCTCAGCCCTCCGGTAGCCCTAGGCTGGCAGTGACTGGCAAAGCCTGGGCTGAAATGCTCTCCTCTGCTACAGGCTCTTTACAGCTGGACCTCAACCGCATGCCCAAGCCCGCCAAGACAGCTGAGAAGTGCTCCTTGGACCAGCTGGATGACACTTTCCACCCAGAGCGGTTTGTGTCCCTTTTCGAACAGAAAACAGTGAAGGGCTGGTGGCCCTGTGTGGCGGACGAGGGTGAGAAGAAGACAGTGACGGTAAGTCTGCTCCCTCGGGCTGGTGGAGACGTGGGAGCGACTGCTCCGTAGAAATCACTGGGAAAAGATGCGTTGCCCTCCTCTCCGGCCCTCGCTCTGTTTTTAAGACACTGTCCCTCTTCTCCGCCAGTTCCCAGCTTTCCTGTCCTTGAGGCGCACATCTCAGGGAAGCCTGTTTAAATCAGAAGATGCCCTAGTCTCCTTGGATCCTGTTTAATTTATACTCCGCTTCTTGGAGTTACAGTGCTCTGTGTCATGGTTCCCCCTCTGGCTGGGCTGCCTGTGGAGAACAGGGCTCGCGCTGCTCCCATTTAAGCAGGACCCTCAAGGGACTGACCTTGTTGCCCAGAGGTCTGCCCAGGGGTGTGGCTGGGGAACGTGGAGAATTGTCCTTCCTCTGCAGAGGAAGTAAATGACCATTTACTGTCCTCCCTTGGTATCTGCGGGGAAGTGGGTCCGGGAGCCCCTGCGGATACCAAAATCCACGGGTGCTCAAGTCCCGTGGTCAGCCCTCTGTGCTTGGTTGAATCTGTGGCTTTGAAACCTACGAACGAAGGCCAGCATATTGTTATTGAAAAAATGTAGTTATCAGTGGACCTGCACAGTTTAAACCCACATTATTCAAGGGTCAGCCGTACTTAGAAACTTCAGGCAGTCAGCCAACCCCTACAGTGGCCCTTGAAATAAAATGTCCGTGTTGTATAACGAATTAACAATTAATAAGAAATACACCACAAAAGAAAAATGAGCAAAGGACATGTGTAGATAATACACAAAGAAGTACAAAGGACTATGAAATATTATAAAAAGATTCATTCTCTCCAGTAATTAAATAAAGGGGTATTTTAAAATGTGAAAATATCTTAAATATATCAAATTAGAGTTTTTTAAAAATACAAATGCTTATTGCTGGTGAGGGTGCAGAGAGACACCCCATTTAAGTACTTCACCTGGGCAGACTTTTACCTGCTTTTATCATCTGGGGAAAGAATTTGGTAATATAGTGCCAGAGATTTAACAGTACTTATGCCCCTAAAGTTTGTCATCCCACTTCTAAAATCTCTCTTAAGGAAATAACCAGTTAAAATAAGAAAATTAATTTCTGGGGTGTTTGTTGCAGCGTAATTTATAACAGCAAAGAGCTGGAAACTACCTAAATGAACAAAATAACTAGTTTACTCAATAAATGATGGTGCGTAGAATGTTTTGCAGCATTAAAAGCAAACATTAACAAATATGTAGTTATATAATATATTCCTTAGAGAAACAAGCTATAGAACTAAAAACAGTGTGGGTGACAGTCTCCTTTATGCATTTCTGTAGTTTCTAAATGTTCTACAAGGTGCAGGTACTTTTATGGTCAGAGTGCCCTGTGTCTTTTTTATTTTTTTGTCTTTTTAGGGCCACACCTGTAACATATGTAAATTCCCAGGCTAGGGGTCAAATCAGAGCTACACCCACAGCAATGTGGGATCTGAGCCGCATCTGCAACCTACACCACAGCTCACGGCAACACCGGATCCTTAACCCCCTGAGTGAGGCCAGGGATCGAACCCGAGTCCTCATAGATACTAATTGGTTTTATTACCACTGAGCCACAATGGGAGCTCCTCCTGTGTCCTTTTTTAGAAAAACGTCACCAAGTGGTCCTTACATTTGTCCAAGCCATGGGGCAGAGCCCTTGTGCCTCTGACCGGGTCCTCCTTGTGCTTCCAGGGTAAGCTGGAAATGACCTTGGAGATTGTCTCAGAGAGTGAGCATGAGGAGCGGCCGGCCGGCCAGGGCCGGGATGAGCCCAACATGAACCCCAAGCTCGAGGACCCAAGGTTAGTGCCCGGCTCCTGACACCTGATGCCCAAGGGGGCCGGGAGGCGTAGCCGCAGTGCAGAGGGCACCCACTGCACAGCCAGGCAGAGGTCCCAAGGTGCATGTGGCCTAGAGGGGGATGCGGCTCATCTGAGGGTACACGACAGACATTATTGGGGGGCAGGCGACATTATCCAGGGCACACCGGGCTCCTTGGCTAATTCCAGAAGCAGGCACTGTCAGGTAGCTGTTGGTTGTCAGCCAATCGTGCTGTCGTATGGCATGTGTATGTCGTGTTATGGAACCTTCTGGGTTGTTATTAGCACCCTCACTTTACAGAGGAGGAAACAATCTCAGCAAAGTTAACTAAGGTCCTTCCAAGGAAAAGCGGTGAAGCTGAAATTCTCTCACCTGGTCTGATTGGCCCCAGTGCCCGATCAAGGTCTTTCCTCTGACCAGGCTGCCGCCCACGACTCTCCTGGGATGTCAGCGTGACTTTTAAAAAGCCTCACAGCTTCAGTTTTCCCATCTATGAAATGGGCCGGGTTGGGGGGGTGCTGGTTCCTGCCTCCCCCTGCCTCGCAGGCCCCTAAAGGATATGGACCAGTCCAGTGGATACAGAAGCCTTAAAGGCAGTTCCCGGGGCCTGCGAGATGCATGTTGGTGGGGGTGCTGGTCGGGGTGGGGTCCCTCCTCACGCCTGCTTGGCTCAAGTCAGACTTAGCACAGACAGCCCACTTATGACAGTGTTACCCTAAGCGCCACGGGCTGGCCGAGCACCGAGAGGCGCAGCTGCCTAAGGATGCTGGGATCTGGGTGGAAAGACAAGAGGGACCCGGGAGGCCCAGCGACGGGCAGGCAGGTGTGAAAATGGCCATTATGACACACAGCATCCTGCTTGCTGTTTGAGCTGTGAGCTTGACCCAGGGGAAGGTTTTTGAGGTTCTTGGTTGTGAACAGTCAGTTTTCTGGGTTCACTTCCTGCCATCCTTCCCTGACCGTGGACCAGCCATGTGCATCTAGGGTGGCTTCGCTCACCTGGGACTCTGTGAGCTGAAGCTGGAGCCCCCTGGAGGCTCTTCCCAGCTCCCAGATCCCAAGTCTGTGATTAAGTCCAGGGTCAGGAAGGGGAGAGGGGCAGGGAAGGTGACCTGGACAGAGTGGCTCAGGGCTGGGTCCCTGAAGCTGCGCAGAGCTTAGGAATCCTGAGAGGAGGTGAGCTCACACTGTCGCGAAGCCTGGGACCAGGAGAGGACGCGGGGGCAATGGGCTGGTTTTGGGGACAGGGGTCTGTCTGGGAAGCTGACTGGGGGGAGCCCGGGTGACGCGAGAGGAAGGAGCAGCTCTCGCGGGGGTGCGCTGCTGACCTCCGGGGTCTCACGTGCAGGCGCCCCGACACCTCCTTCCTGTGGTTCACCTCCCCGTACAAGACGATGAAGTTCATCCTGTGGCGGCGGTTCCGGTGCGCCATCATCCTCTTCATCATCCTCTTCGTCCTCCTGCTGTTCCTGGGCATCTTCGTCTACGCCTTCCCGGTAAGCAGGCCTGAGCGGGGAGCCACAGGCCGTCTCAGAGGAGCCCCTGGTCGGACGTGGGAGGCACCGCTCTTGACCTTCGGCAGCCCCTGGCCTCGGGGGAGTCTGTCCTTGTCCTCACAGAGCACCGCCTGGAGAGTCCGTGCTCGGATGGGCCGAGGATCTGGGGCTCTCTTCCCAGCCTGGGCTTCCCCGGCAGCCCCAAGAAGCCCCCCAGTGTCTCTGGAACCTCAGCCTTTAAAGGGAATCACAGTCTTTTCCGGCCGAGACCTGATTTTTAATATTTAAACTAAAAAATTTTTGAATATGAAAATTTCGAAGCGGTATAAAAATAGAGAGAATAGTGTGATCAAGGCCCTGTCACCCTGATTTGAATGGAAAGAAACAGACCCCCACAGAGAGGAGGGACCAGCTCAGGGCCGCCTGGCAGGCTGTGCACCGCTCCCTGTCTGCCGTTCCAGCCACAGTCCCGGTCGGCACCAGGCCACAGGCCACGCACGGCGGGCAGTGTGTTCTGAGAGTTACCTGTGAGCTCTTTGCCCTGTGAATGGCGGGGCCTGAACGCTCTCTCCACTGTAGCTGGTGAGGCTTTGTGCCAGCAGAGTGTGCCTCCCACAAGGAGGAGCATTAAAACTGTGTGCCGTTCTTTTCAGGCTCTAATGTCACCAGCTGTGGGAGCAGCAGAGGGGACGTTCCGGTTTGGACGTCCAGGCCCAGCTACCCTCTGGGCCCTAAACGACAAAGGCGGGTCTGGAGCTGGGCTGGTCGTGGGTCGGGCTGAGGGCCTGGAGCTCTGGGCTGAGACTGTTCTGAGGTTCAGCAAGAAGAGTCATGGCCACTGGCTGGTCAGGCCTGAGGTCTAGGTCGGGTTGTGGGGGCTGCAGCTCTTTGGGTTTGAAGCAAAGGAAGACAAATTACAGAGGATTAGCTACTGGGTCCTGGAAGGGCCCACGCAGGTGTGGTGCCTGGAATGTAGCTGCGCTGGCCCTGACCCACTGTGGGGAGGGGAGCCCTTCGGTCTGCTCCGGGGGGCTGCCCCTCAAGCCAGCCTCCTCCTGAAGCGCCCAGGGGCGGGCAGAGGCAGGCCCAGAGTAGCATCACCGCCACCTTTGGCACAGCCGGCCCCACCCCGGCCCCACCCTGCCAGGCGACTGGGCACAAACCGGGCCCTTAGGGACCCAGGGAAGGAGTCTTGCAGCCGGTGGGGAGACAGAGGGAGGATTTCCAGTTACTTGAAGCCTACGGTCCTTTCTCGTCCCTGGGGCAAACTTAGCCCCAGGCCCTGTGGGCAGGCCTTGGTCAGAGGCCCTTCCCTGTCTCCTGGGTCCCCAACAGAAGCGTCATTTGCCTTTGAGATCTTCTGGAAATTGTCCTCTTTCTTTTTTGGTTTTTAGGGCCGCACCTGCGGCATATGGAGGTTCCCAGGCTAGGGTTCGAATCGGAGCTACAGCCACCAGCCTACGCCACAGCCACAGCAACGCCAGATCCGAGCTGCGTCTGAGACCTACACCACAGCTCACGGCAGCACCAGATCCTTAACCCACTGAGCGAGGCCAGGGATCAAACCAGCAACCTCATGGCTCTTAGTCGGATTCATTTCCCCGGTGCCACGATGGGAAGGCCTCGTCCTGTTTCGAATACCTGTCTTCTCTCTCCCAGGGCTGGGTGAGGGGTCTGGGGCTAACACGGCAGTGTGGTCTGAAGCCACAGATTCGTTTTGCTCTCAGATCTGTGCTACAAGCCGGGCACAACCCATTTTCCTCCTGCCAAGTTGCCCAGTCTCCTGGCAGGCCCCACACTTGGCTTTCGGGCCTCGGGGGCAGAGGCCTGGGCGGAGAGGGGCCCGAGGCCAGAGCTGCTCCCCAGCCCCGCCGCTGGCCTCATTTCCCACCCTCTTGGAGATTCCCTGGGGAGGGGGACAAGGAGGGCAGCCTGCCTGATTCCTCGGAGCTCTCCCCCAGCGGCGGCCGGGAGCGGGGCCAGTGTGGGCAGGCGGGAGGCGATCTGGCAGGGGAGGCGCGGCGGCTTTGTTTCCAGAGTTGGCTTTCCCGGCGGCGCTGGGGAACATACTGTCCCAATTAGGAGCCCTGTGTTGTGTTGTATGTGTTTTCATGGTTTTTTTTGGGGGGGGGGGATCGGGAGAGGAGATTGCTGTCAGTCCCGTGGCAGCCAGGGCTTAATTGGGTGACCCGTCTCTAGTGCCGGCCTGCCTTGTGGGCTGTCCCCGTGAACCCCAGCCCCCGCCCTCTCTGCTCTCTGGACAGGAGTGCGGTGGCCGAGGAGCCCTGGGTTCTCACGTCGGGGATGGTGGGGGGGAGCATCATAGCCGCGCCTTCAGCTCACCTGTCTGATGGAGGAGGCCAGGCCTGGCCTGGCCAGGGGCAGAGTCCTCTTGGCAGATGACTGGAACCTGGGAACGGGCCCTGGATCGGTGGGACAGAGGATAGGGCAATTCGGGTGCTGCACCCCCCAGGGGTGAGGGTGCGAGTGGAGTTTCGGGGGTGGGGTATGGGCTTCTGTGATGGGGAGAGCGCTGGGAGAGTGGAGGGTCGAGCCTGGGGGGTGTGGGAAGGGGTGAGGTGCCAGCAGGTGGTCGAGCCTCCTTTCCCGGCTCCGTCTCCCCAACAGCTGTCACCCTCTGTCCCTGCCTTCTGTCTCCTTCCAGAACTATGCCGCCATGAAGCTGGTGAAGCCATTCAGCTGAGGACCCTCGGGCCCGGGACTGGCTGCCTCTTCTGCCCAGTTCAGCTGAGCTCCTCCAGATGTCCAGGCCTGACGCTGCTGCCAGAGTGGGCAGACAGACAGATGGACTGGCACATGCTCCAAGCGTTGGGGACATCGGGCCCCGGGATCACCCCGCTTTCGTCACTTCTCTCTTTCGCAACCCAAGCCTTTTTGGGATCAGCCCATATGTATTTCAGTATACAACACTTTGAACCACCAAGCGGCGCTGGGGTGTGCATCTCTGAGCTTCCTGAACGGGGGTGACCGGGAAGATGAGTCTGGGTGGGGGTGGCACGTGCCGTCTCTGGCCAGGCATTCCCGGTGGATCTGTTTTTTTTTTTTTTTTTTGCCTTTTTGCCTTTTCCAGGGCCGCACCTGCGCATAGGGAAGTTCCCAGGCTAGGGGTCCAATCGGAGCCGCAGCCGCTGGCACAGCTGGCACAGCCACAACCACAGCAATGTGGGATCCAAGGCGCGTCTGTGACCCATACCACCACTCACGGCAATGCCAGATCCCCAACCCACTGAGCAAGGCCAGGGATCAAACCCGCAACCTCGTGGTTCCCAGTCGGATTCATTAACCACTGTACCACGATGGGAACTCCATCTGTGTATCTTTTGACAAGACTGGTGGGGGTGGGCTTTGAGGCCTGGTGTCTGACCTGCCCGGAGACCCAGCGTGCCCCGCTCCAGGATGACCCCTCCCCGACCCTGGGCCCTCCTCCCTGGACCATCTCCTCTTGCTCGTGCTGCACTCTGTTTGGGTAGCCAGTCACCTGCGCCACACCTGGGAAGAGGTCACTTATGCACACGGAGCCCCTTGGAAAGGGTTGGGCCAGGGATTCTCTGGGCAGAGAGGGCTGCTGGACCCCTCCCTGGCTGTGACCTTGACTCTTGTGCTCTTGGAATTTCTTGGAGTTCCCTCCCTCTGTTTCCTTACCTTGCTTTCAAGATCTGGTCTGGGTTAAGAATCCGGCATTGCTGTGGCTGTGGTGTAGACCGGCAGCTACAGTTCTGATTCGAGCCCTAGCCTGGGAACCTCCATATGCCGCTGGTGCGGCCCTAAAAAAAAAAAAATGGATCTGGTCTGGATGAATGCCCTTTCCTTGTAGTCTGAAGCATCTCATGAGCTGTCAGTGTGACAGCTCTTGCAGGAATCAGGCTTCGTCCTCAGGAGCAGCAAGAATGTACTTAGAGCAAAACCAAAGACCGTGAAAACACCGTGTTTCCAAAATAGAGGCCATGCCTCTCTGGCCTTAGGGACTGGAACTCTAGAGCACAGCCTGGCCACCCCCTCTCCTGTTACCCAAGAGGGCTTCTCCTGTTTCCTGCAGTGAGCCTATTCCTATGGCTCAAGGCCCCAGAGGGATCCTTGCAGCCCCCTTGGCTCTCCAGACTGAGGCCCTGCCTCGTCCCTACCTGACTGGGGTGAGGGGCACAGGGCTGTGACCTGAACCCTCTTGGGTGAGGGAGCTACATCTTGATTCTCTCTGTGGGAGAGGTTCTACCTGGAGACCCTGGGGACCTGGGTGACCAGTCCTGGGACCCTGACACCTGTGCCCTGGGGCCAGGTGGCCCTGCTTCACCCATGGGCAGAACAGGCAACAGGGACCGGGGTCAACACCTCTTCTGGGTAAGAAGCCTCCGCAGCGTACAAGCCTGTGTGGAGATGGTGACTTGGTGACTCCATGGAGAAGACGGGGTGAAAGGAAGGAAGAGGTGGGGCTGCGACTGCAAGAGGAGCTGCGAGAGCTTTAGAGACTGGGGAGACCTGAGAATGTTTGAAGATAGAGAGGAGGAAGCCACTGGGGAGAGAAAGATCCAAGACATTAGAGAGAATATGGGATAATTAATGGAACCAGCTTCTGGAGAAGGAGGTGGGGGAGTTAGCTTTGAAAAGAAAGTTCTCCTTTTCTTACAGATACGAGAAGCCTGGAGGAAATAAAGGCACGCCATGCAACTAAATCTGGTTTAAATGAGTTTGGGGGCACACTGTGCCCGCTCATTAATTTTTTTCCCTTATTTGCTTTTTCTTGCTGCTTTGAGTTGCAGATAATAGAAAAATCTACTTAAACTAGTAAAGGGAATGTAATGGCTTTATGGAAATGAAACTTTCAGAAGGTCTGGCTTCAGGCAAGGGCTGATCCAGCTCCCCAATTAAGTCATCAAGAGTTTGCCTTCTCTCTCTGCTCTGCCCTTGTTGGCTTCCGTCTAAAGCTGGCTCCTTTCCTGGGCCTGGGGCTAAAGCTGCTCCCTGGTACCACATAGGCCACCAGACAAAACTCAGGGGGAATGAGGAGCGGATGATGAGGAGACACCATGTCTAGCACATGTTTATTGAGAGACTCCACATGGCAGCCCTAGAGCAGGTTCTAAGGGCACAGCAGTGAGTACATATGACTCCTGACCTTCCATAGCTCCTAGCGAGTGTCAGGGGAAAAGTGGATCGGGATGGTTATTTGTACTCCTGTGAGAGTAGCAGAGAAGGGACACTCTGGGGCAGGGAAGGGCTGTCATCTGAGTGGCGTGTTGGACTGGCCCAGCGGCTAAGAAGGGAAATACGTCCTGAGCAGCCAGGATAGAGACCAAGCCTCTGGCTGCCAGAGAGCCCCACTTGCACAGGGCAGGGCTAAGTGTTGAAGGGCCTGTGTCTGCAGCCAACAAGTTAGAACCTCATTCTGGAGGTAGGGAGAAGCACAGGAAGACATATAGGTGGCCTGGCCTCTGTCAGAGTTGTGGCTTCTTAGTTCTTCTAAGAAGGAGTCTTCTGGGAGCCCACAGTGGGGCTGCAGATTGTATAAGCCTTCTGGCCTTTGAGGGGATGAGGGCCCAGTCATCTCACCCAGCTCTCAACGAGGTCTGTGGAAGAACAGTTGTTCAGTGCTGTGTGGAGTGGCCGAGGGTGTTTCTAGAAGGCTCGTCCATTAATCCGGGAGCCAACTGGGGAAGATCTGAAAGGCAGGGCAGGAGCCATTCATTCATCCACTCCTTCGTTCATTCAAGCAATACACACAGGTGTTCCCTTTGTGGTGCAGCAGAATCAAATCTGATTCGAATCCGTGGGGATGGAGGTTCCATCCCTGGCCTTGCTCCGTGGGTGGGGGATCTGGCATTGCCGTGAGCTGTGGTGTAGGTCGCAGACAAGGCTTGGATCCTGCATGGCTGTGGCTGTGGCTGGCAGCTGTAGCTCCAACTGGACCCCTAGCCTGGGAACCTTCATATGCTGCAGGTGCGGCCTTAAAAAAGCCAAAATGATAATACTGATATATAAAATAAAGAGAAAAGAAAAGAAACACACACACACACACAGCCGTGTGTGTACCAGGCAGGGTGCTAGGCTCTAGGGATACAATGCTGAGCAGGATCAATGCGGTTCTTTCCCTCCCAGTGCCCACAGCTGAGCAGGGGGTGGAGACAAGCAGACAGGACATTAAAACCCATGGATGGGCAAGGGTTACAGGACCAAGGGCAGGAAGTCGGAGAAGACAATAGAGAGAGCAGAGACTAACCAAGACCAGAAATGGTTCAAAGAGCTACAAGAATATCCCCAGGGCACAGAGCTGTGGTTCTCACCCAGGGTCAAGTTTGTCCCCCAGGGCACATTCGGAGACGGTTTTGATCAAAACTGGGGGTGGGGGGCGCTAGTGGCATCTAGGAGCTGCTAAACGTCCGTCAACGCACAGGACACACCACCTGCCCCAAATGACCCCCTCCGAAGTGCTGATAGTGCAGCTGCTGAGAAACTCTGGTGTAGGGACCGTGGACCGCAGAGACCTTGAGTGGTGAGAACTTACAGGCTTGGGGCATTGACTGGGTCGGGCGAGCCGGGGAATAGGAAATAAATTTCACATGACTCCTCTTGCCCGCCTTTAGGAGCGGTGGCCCCATTCGCGAAGTCCATGTTAGGCACGAAGGTTCAGCCATCCTTAGGGCACGAGATACCCCTCCTGCCCTGCATGCCTCCCCACTGGTACGGCCTCCGCTCCCGTCTAGAAAGCGTCCTTTACACTAGCTGCCTCTAGGCCCTCACCTCGCACTCGCTCCTCTATCCTCTGTGCCTGACTTTATCCCTGCGGCTGGCTCCGTGGGTCTCCTTACCAGGAACCATCTCCGCTCTTCCACCTGTGGGCCTGTGCTGAGAAAGGAGCCCCACCCCTGCCCTAGGGTAAGCGGTCTTATTATTAGATCAAGCCAATCACAGTAAAGCCCTTACCCTCGTCCGTGATTGGTTTAGGAAGAGGCACGTGACTCACTCATGGCCAATGAGATGTGAGGGGAAGGTGGTCGTGGTGGTTATGGGCGTGGGGGTGCTGGGAAAGTTTCTAGGGTAGTTTTCTCCTCAATAACAAAAAGACACACAAGGAGACACAGCTTCATCGTCGGCCTTTGAATCTTGGAAAAAATGTAATGCCCGGAGCCCCGAGGGGCTGTGATTATGAGGGGACAAGCCTAAGGAAGAAAGTCAACACAGAGAAGACGACAAGAAGCTGTTGAGAAAGGCCCCAACGCTAGAAGTACCCATTGTGGCTCAGCAGTAACGAACCCAACTAGTACCCACGGGGATGCAGGTTTGATCCCTGGCCTTGCTCAGTGGTTAAGGATCTGGAGATGCCATGAGCTGTGCTGTAGGTCGCAGACACAGCTCGGATCCCGTGTTGCTGTGACTGTGGTGTAGGCCGGCAGCTGTAGCTCCGATTCAGCCCCAAGCCTGGGAACCTCCATATGCCATGGGTGCACCGTAGAAAGAAAAAAAGAGAGAGAAAGGACCAGTTCTGGAACTTCCCCACTTCCAGAGGTCTTGTTAGGTGGCATCAGACATTCCTCATTGTTTAAACCATCTTGAGTCAGGTAGCGTGCTCCCCTTCAGCTCAGCGCATTCTTGTTGGCAAATTTCGTTTTGCTCCCCTGAAGACCCTTTTTACTGCAGTCACCAATAACAAGTGCGACCGTGTGTAGGCACCACATCTAAGACATCATCGTTTATTATTTATTATAACAATTTTCCAACAGATGGCAGGAAAGTGTTCTGCTCTAATAAAGTCAGCGTGTTACAGCACTACCTTGAGGAAGGGGCACATTTTTCTAATTCACACCAGGGCCCCATCTACCCTGGCTGTTAAAGCTGTGGAGGCTTATCCTCCTGACTTTCTGCAGCGGCTGGCAGCACCGACCCTCCTCTGTCTCTCTCTCTTTTTTTCTTTTTCTTTTTAGGGCCGCATCCGCGGCATATGGAGGTTCCCAGGCTAGGGGTTGAGTCGGAGCTATAGCTGCTGGCCTACGCCACAGCCACAGCAACACGGGATCCGAGTCGCGTCTGCAGCTTACACCACAGCTCATGGCAATGCCAGACTGTTAACCCACTGAACAAGGCCAGGGATCGAACCCGCAACGTCACGGTTCTTAGTCAGATTCATTAACCACTGTGCCACGATGGAAACTCCTCTCCTCTGTCTCTTGATGCGCTTGGTGTTTTTGGCTTCCACGGCACCATGGTTGCCTGATGGTCCTTTATTCTCTCCAGCTTTGCGGTCTCCATTGCGCTACGTTGCCTCCCGGGGCTCTGATCGCAGCCCTCTGTTCTTATTCCGCACACTGCTCGGCAGCCTCACCCACTCCCAGGGCTTTGGCTGTTCTACAGAGGCTACGACCCTGGAACCCCTACCACTCGCCCGTTTCTGCCCCATTTTTGCCCCGTGTTCCCTGGTGGCTTGTCTAATGGGGCGTGTCCCCCAGGAAGGCTTACAGGCGCTGGGACCTCAACCCCCTCCCTCCCCGCCCCACTCGTCATCTCCATCCTCCACCCCTCGAGAACAGCTACTGCTCTGCTCTTCCCTCCCGGGGCCCAGGCACTGGAGCTGGCTGTGAGGGAGGCATTTTCGAGTCCCATCTCCTCCTAAGCCTCCATCCAAAACATCAGGAGAGCCCCCCCAAGTCTGGCTCTCGAATCTCTCTGCCTTTAGCTCTTTGTCTTCCCCGTTCAACCTTCAGTTGTGGTCAGGCCCCCAGCAGGCTGCGGCTGGAACCCAAGCGCCGCTCCCCCAGGCTTCCTCCCCCCCGCTCCTCGGTTCGCTGTCCACAGGCAGTCCGCAGTGGATCCAGCTGTGGTCCCCCCCCCTGCCCTACCAGCCTCACAAGGGAGGTGCACCATGTCGGTCCCAGAGGCCAGCCTGCTCCTTTTGCTGCCTCGCCGGTTGGTTTTCTCTCTGCTCTGCTGAGTAGAACCCTGAGTGGATCTGGCCTTTGGCCTGTGGCTCAGGCCTCACTGTGGCCCCTTCCTCTGGGGCGCTTCCTCTGACCTGTCCTGGTGCCCATCTGCTGCTGGAACCTGGGATCTGACGGTCCCTGCCTCCCCCTACCCTCGTCTGCGCCCCCGGGGCTGCAGTCACATCTCGATCCTTAATGAGATGTCTGCTTCCTTCACTAAAGGGACTTTACTAAGTGTTTCATTGCGTGTTCTCTTTAAATAGGCAGGCCCTCGGAGCCATTGCAAATTGGATTTTTATGTTCTGAAACTCAGTTAGTTTTCAACATTGGGGACCCATTCTTTTGCAGGGTGGGGAATCATGCTCATCTGTTAAAAAAATGGTTCAATACTGCTTCCTAAGCCTTTTATGTGCAGAATACTCAGCCCCTGCCTTTATTTTGTCTGCTGGTGTTTTGGAGAGAGAGATCCTGCTCCCCAACACACGCACACGCACACACACGCAGGCCCACACACAGCCTTCATTTTGTGTTCCTTTTCCAGGGCTCTGCGGACAGCCCAGGATAGGGTGACAGTTGCTGGAGAGACAGGAATTGCTGTAATCCCGGCCCCGGCCTGCAGTCCCCCCGCCCCGTCTCCTCCACCCCCAGGGAACGCAAACTTGTCTCAATCCTCTCTCCACGTGTTTCATAAATGCAGGATTAGGGGATTTCCAGGGGAGCCAGGTGGGCATCCCCTGCCTGGGACGCGGGGACAGCCCAGGAAACATTTCCCGCTCGCGGACGGGAACAGGGTAAGGGCCAGGCTTCCCCTGCCCTGCTGGTCCTTAAATGGTGGCCGAGGTTCCCACAGGAAGGGTGAGAACCTTCTCCTCTCCCTCCCCATTTGCTGCTGTTCCCTTCTGGTCCTCTGGGTACCATGGGCTGCAGCCTCTGTGTCCTGGGGCACGGCCCAGTGTGGGCTTCATACCGTTTCTCTGCCTTTCTTTTGGTCTTGTTTTTTCACGCTGCGCGCGTGTGCGCACATGCATGCGTAAAAGAGAGACGACAGATGAGAGCGAGAGACAGATTCACGGTGAGGGACGGAGACAGCGATGGACAAATAGGGAAACCGTGTGGCAGAGACAGGAAAGGGACCTGGGCCTTTGATACCAGTGTTAGAGCGTGGCCTCAGCTTCCCTCCGCCAGCCGGCTGCCTTCTGTCCTCCCTACTGGCTCCCCGCCTTATTCAGTTAGAAATGGAAAATGGGAGGAAGAAAGAGGCAACCCTCCCGGGCTGGTCCCCCAAATCCGGCTGGGGAAGCTTCGTGTCATATTTTCCTTGCAACCCAGCAGTTCATCCTAGGCTCTGTTGGTTGCTCCGGGCTCCATTTTCCTCGCTGGGTAGGGCTGGGCAGGGTGTGACTTGGCAGGTGCAGGGGCTGGTGGAGTCGGGGCTGAGGGACCGAGCCCTTCCCCCATCCTGGTGGTTCTCCATGTTTCCATCCTCAGCCCGGGGCTGGAGCCTGGCCGCGCCTTCCCCCTGCAGGCACAGGAGACCCCCGGGGCCTCCGGGAACCTTCCCTGAGATGCACAGGGGCCTGGCCTAGAGTGAGGGCTGGATTTCCTTTGGGAAGGAGCTCTGAGCTGGCGGGGGCGTTGGGACGAGGGAGAGCGCTAAAGATGGAAGGCGGTGTTGGGGGGGGATCCACTCTCTGGGGCGCTCTCAGCCACCACGGCCAGGCGTTCCTCTCCCGGCGAGCAGAACGACCTCAGCTATTCCACGTGCCGCCTTGGAGTGGGCTGCGTGACAGTCACCCAGCGGTGACCAGAATGGGGTTCCCTCCCAAGGTGCTAGAGGACCCTCCCTCGCCCCATACGGACCCCTTCCTGGAGAGGGTCACAGCCGGTCGCGCTCAAACCCACCCAGGAAACGCTGCGCCGAGCCGCAGCCACAGATGCAGGCGCTTGCGAAGAAACGTGTAGTCGCCGTGTGTGCCCGGGGCACACGTGTTTCCCTGTGCGTGCGTGCGTTTCACATCGCTGGCCAGAATACACTCTGGAAACCTCAGCAGAAAAGAGCGTGTGAATGTGGCCGTTGTCGGGGATAACATCAATCCCAGACGTGTAAAGGGTTTCTTTTTTCCTTCTCAGCCCGGCTGCAAATTCAATTATAACTCTCTGCCAGCTACTGAAATAAGGGGACAAGTACGGACGTGGCTGAGCCTGGAAAATGGGGCAGGGCAGGGGACCCTCCTGCTTCATACCCTCGCTCCCCGGCCCTGCTGTCCGGGATCCAGGAAAGAATTGCCATCGTTCCTGGATACCACACACCGACAGAGCTCTGGGGCCGCAGCGAAGTGCCATCCAAGAACGTGGTGCTGGCAGAAGCCTGAGTTGCCCTCCGAGATCTGAACTAGGAAATGACCACATGTGGGATCAGCGCATAGCTGGCCAGGGCTCCCCGGTGAGGCGATGGGTCCCAGGGCCTGGCACACGTGTCCACCCACCAGGGAGAGAAGCGGGAGCCTCACCTTGACTGTGTCAGCGGAGAGAGACACGGCGAGGGGACCCCTTGCCAAGGCTTTCTATCTCCCGTGGCAGATGGGGCCTGCGGCCGGGCCACACTGACCTTCCCCCGCCCCCCTCGCCCCTGCAGGTGCCTTCTGACCTTGATTCAGCTTCCAGCACAGGTCTGCTCGTGGGGAGACGCAGGCTGGGCTGCCCCCTGAGTGCTTGCCCACCGGTGTCATGGCTTATATGCTTTTCTCTGAGCTCTGCTAACCAGAGCCTCCCCTCAGAGCCGGATCCGCACAATTAGAGGGCTCGGCCGGAGAGCGAAGCCTCCTGGGAGAAGCACGGCCAGCCTCTCCTTGGCCATGCCCTTCCCTTGGGCTGCATGTGGGAAGTTTGGGCATTCCTGAAGCTCCAGGCTAAGAAGCGCACCCCTTCTCTGACTGAACTCGGTCCTCTGGGCCACCTGCCTTCTCATCTCATTCTTCCAGAGGCAAGTGGCAGGGAGGGGGATGGAATTACTTTAAGGGGACCTGGCAGGGATGGGGGCATTGGGCCTGTCTGGTTCCAGGAGACTTCCCAAAGTCGGTCAGGTGAGGTTAGTTTTAGTAGAGGATGCATGAGTTGGCGGAGGTTAGTTTTTTTTTTTTTTTTTTTTTTTTTTTTTTTTTTTGTCTTTTCTAGGGCTAGTACCCGCACAGCATATGGAGGTTCCCAGGCTAGGGATCCAATCAGAGCTGTAGCCGCCAGCCTACGCCACAGCCGCAGCCACACCAAATTTGAGCCGCGTCTGCAAACGACACCACAGTTCATAGCAATGCCGGATCCTTAACCCACTGAGCAAGGCCAGGGATTGAACCCACAACCCCGTGGTTCCTAGTTGGGTTTGTTAACCACTGAGTCATGATGGGAACTCCCAGAGGTTAGTTTTTGAATGGGGGCGTTGCGTAGGGGGGCAGCCAGGGACTTGGTGGCTAGGAGGGAGGTGGGGAAGGTAGGCATGGCCCTGGTGACCCTGAGCAGAGAGACCTGAAGCGGGGAGCCGAGGGGCTTCACAAGAAGAGGCTGGTGGACCTGGAGGGGTGGGCCTCAGGCTGGAGGTAGGGACCCAGCCTGCCCCTTCCCCGGGGTCTCTGTGGCCTTTTACATAACGTGGGCCTGGCCCCGGGAGAGCTGGATTTTCACCGTCAGGCTCAGGCTACCAGAAAAATGAGAAAAATGGGCCTGAGGGAACACCTCCACCGCAGACTTGGAGGGAGGAGTGTGGTAGCCAGGGATCCTGTGAGTCTGTGTGTGTGTGTGTGTGTGTGAGTCTGTGTGTGTGTATGTGTGTGAGTCTGTGTGTGTGTGTGTGAGACAGAGCAGAGGGAGCTGGCTCTGGGAGCTCCTGGCCAGCCCTAGAAGAGCCCCCAGGACCTGCTTTCCTCAAGGGCCTCAGGGTCAGGAGGCTCCTGCTATGTTCAGTCAGGCTGCCTCGGGCGGGGGCCTGAATCTCAAGTCCCATCAGATCTTGTCTCCAGAGGCACCTGCCGCTCTCCTGTCCCGCTCCCGCGGAGGCAGGGGAACTTGGGGAGGGGGCGGGAGGAGCAGGGCACCCCTGGGAAGACCCGGGCCTTCCTGGCCTCAGAGTTGCTCAGGCCGAGGCTGAGGATGAAGTTGGAGGCTGGTCAGAGAGGAGCCTTTAGCTACTGAGGGGCCACTGCATGTCAGGCGCTGTGCAAGGCATGTTGTCACCTTTAATCCTTACCTGGGAGAGCTGGCTATTTGGAGCCCTATTTGACTTTATTTTCTATATAATTTTTTTTACTTTTGGCTGCCCCGAGCCAGGGGCCACCTATGCTGCAGCTGCAGCAATGCCAGAGCCTTAACCCACTGTGCCGGGCAGGGGATCGAACCTGCATCTCATTGCTCCATTGCTCATTACTCTATTGATCCCACTGCACCATAGCGGGAACTCCTGAAGCCCCATTTTAGAGACAAGAAAACGAGACTCCAAGGAGGTCACACCGCCGTTAAGGAGAGTTAAACCCAGACGTGTGGACTCAAGAGTTCTTGCTCTCTGCCCCACCCCCATCCCAGCCACCCCGTCCCTGACCCCTAGTTTCACGACTGGTGACTTCTGGCCAGACCCAGAGCCCCCGCCCGCTGTGGCCGGCATAGGAGACAGGAGCCTGGAGGCAGGCGGGGGCCACTGTGTGTGGAGTTAGCATCGACATCGTGACGTTTGCAGTTTTTCATTCACTCAACAAGCACTTTTTGAGCACCTGTCGTGCCCGGGCTCTGTTCTAAGCACAGAATTCCTGCCCTTGTAAAAGCAGTCGGGGAACCGGAGGAGAAACCGTTTCAGGCAGGAATAAGAGAATTCTAGCAGGAAAAACAGAGCCAGGGGAGAGGACAGAAATGATGGTGGGTGGGGAGTGACATTTTTCAAAAAAGTCTGGGCTGAAGTCCTCTGAAAAGGTGACATTGAGAGAGCGACCGTGTAAAACCTGGGTGAGAGGGTTCCAGGCGGAGGGCAGGGCAAGTGCAAGGGCCCTGAGGCAGGACTGAGCTTGGCTCTGCCCCCACGGGCCGCTGCCTGGGAGTTGGCCGCCATCCCCCGTACGGCTCATCTGGAAGTGCTTCTGGTCTCAGCAATGTCATCACGGTTCTTTGCTGCTGTTCCGTCTGTGGCCCTTGCCCGGCCCGACACAGGCACCTCGGCCACTCCGTGCTGGGTGTGACACAGAGCCCCCAGCTGTCTTCTTTCCCACGGTCGGCTGCTTTGGGAAACGCCCCCAGAGTTCACACTCCTCGCTGCCCACTCTGACCCCTGCTGCCGATTCAGACAAGCCAGTTCCAGATGGGCAAGGGGGACTATTTATTTCATATTTTAAAATAACTTTTATTGGATTTGTTCTTATTACAACAGCAATATACATTTATTAATAGAAATCTGAGAAACAGCTAGCTAAAGGAAGGGTATCAAAGCACGACTAAATAATCCTATTATCCAGAAGGAGCTGCCGTTGGCGCTTGGGTATCTCTAGAATTTTCCATGTGAGTATAAAATATACGTTGGTATTTTTAAAGAATATGACCTCACTGTTTATAGTGGTTTGCAACCACCATGCTGTGAATATCCACCTGCATCACTGAATGTGCCTCTACCACAGTTTTATGGCTCCAGGATAGCCTATCATTTGGTTAAGCCATGGTTTATTTAGCCAGGCCCCTACCGATGGCCTCTTAGGTAGTTCACCCCACCTTTTGGGAGCATTTGTCCATAGGGCTTTTCTCTGGCCATTCTCAGAGGTTATGTGAAATGTCTGGAAAGTCCTTGACAGCTGAGGCAGGGTAAGATGCTGCTGGATGCCAGAGGTCAGGACAGAGATCTGGGCTGGGCAGGCGGGTCCCTTTATCCTTCTTGAGGTCAGGGACCCTTCGGGTCTCTCAGCCACCCCGAGGCAAATGTTGAATCACTGGGAAGACTGAGGAGACAGGATTTCACTAAGGAAACTGTGTCTTCTCTATAGCTGCCCAGTGACAGCGCTGCTTCCGGAGGAAGGAAATTCTGGCCCTCAGGCCTGCCCACAGTAGGCTTGGCGGGCGGGGGGCTGGGGTGGGAGGTGGGAGGGGAACTGAACACTGGGAGCGGCAGTGGGGTGGGAGCTCAGGCCCACCTGCCCGGCTGCTGTCTCCCGAAGGCGCCGTGGGAAAGCTGAGGGGTGGGGGTGATGGCAAAGGGGAGGACCCCTGGGGGAGGGCAGGGGGCTGGCTGAGTATCACTGATTGTGAAACCTGCCCCCTGCCCACCGCCTCCTCCACGAAGCTGCCTCCGGTTTCTCCTCCAGGGCAGGCTCACCTGTGCTGTCCTGTTTGCCTCTCCCTCAGAGCCCTCACACCCCCTGCTCCCCATCACAGCGGTTGACCGCCAGCTCTCGGGACTCTCCCAGCCCCATCTATGAGACCTGGGGCTGTCCTGTCCCCCCACCAGACACAGAGTCATCATATCCCCTTAGGAGCATTGGTGGGAGGTCCAGAGGCCAGGAAGGTAGAGTGTGGCATATGACCAAGGCTCCATTTTTAGAGGTTTTTACGTCTCTTCTCTCCTTAGGCTGCCTTTGAGGGGGTAGAAAACATCCTTGCCATCTCTGTGCCTCCCCCCACCCACAGTGGGTCACCATATACTTTAGGATGTGTATAATACTTCACTGGGATATAGGAAGAAAATGCTTGCAAAATCAGAGCCATCACTCTTGCCCAACAGGTAATGTTCAGATTGATCCCAAACTCCACTTCTGCCGTATGCAGTTGGCATGGGCTTTAGGTTGTGGGGTATTAGTAGCATCACCCTTGTTTATTGGTTTCTGCTGCATTAGTTTTTGGTGCAAGTCTGGCGAAGAGAATTTACAAATTATATTATCGGGCCTTAACTAAAGCATACCGCTTACTAAAGGGACACTTGGCGTAAAGAGTCTTGCCATGAAAACACTCTGACTAAAGATAAGCTAACAAAGCAGACAGAAAAGAACAGCAGGCTGAAGTCAAGCTAGCAGGGCGAAGCAGAAATGCCAGGAAGAGTTGATACACATCTCCCAGCCCGGCCAAGCCTCGGCAGGCAAGCTCATTAAGAAGCAAAACCAAAGAAACATTAAGCACAAGGACTAACAAGGACTTAATCAGATCTAAGAAGAAGTCAGTGGCATGACCTGAGATCTTGAAATTAGGACTGTACCAGCGAACCTTGCCTTCAATGTAGAGTGAGCCTCGAGGTGTCCCCTCCTGGCAGCTGTACACAGATGCAATTTCTGGAGAGATAAATAGCTGTGTAGTGGGAGTGGGTGCTCAGACTCTTCACTGATATCAAAGGGTTTGGAGTCCGCCTCCTGCAGCCTTCAGCCCCAGGCCCAGCACACAGCGGGGCTCAGGAAGCCTCTGTGGGGCTGACCTGGGCTCCGTGTGAGTGTGTGTCTGCAGGAGGTTTTTTATGGCCGTGTCAGTGTTCTGCCCCCCCACCCCTTCCCGCGCACTCTCCCCTCTTCCTCCTGCCCCTGCCCCCACTTTTCCTCTCATTTATCCCCTCCTGCCAGGGGGTGCCCTTGCCTGACCCTCATTAACTCAAAGTGTAAAAACCATTTGTCTGCAGCCCGCTTTTTCCCCTCCTCCCCACACCGGGGTCCCGGGGCCAGACCCTTCTTTCCTCCGGTGACTGTCTGAGCCCAGGCTGCTGCAGTTTTATGAGCACGATCTGAATCTGCCAGGCCCCAGAGAACAGGCAGGTCTCCTTAGGGGATGGCTTCAGGGCCGCCCAGAAGACCTACAAAGAACGGGCGACGCCTCTGGGGGGATCCAGATCTGCCCCTCCCTCCTCAGAAGGTGGCTCAGGCTGTGCACTGCACACCTCTCAGGGACCCAGGCTTTAGGACAGTGACTTAGACGGCACTCCCTTCCCTGCCGCCCAGGGCTGCACAGGACACGCAGTGTGGCTGCAGGTGGACACGCTTTGCAGCTCTCCCCTCCCCTTCCCCGCCCCAGGCTATGGGGCAGCTCCTGCTCCAAGGACCCCAGTCCCTGACCTTCCAAACTGTGAAGGAGTGACAGGGGAGCCAGGGGTGGGGGGATTGAGCCGGTTGGAAACCTACAGAAGCCTTGGCACCAAGGAGGTATTTGAGGACTAGGGCCCATGGCAGCACTGAAGGCGCTGAGGACCGGGGACAGTCTGTAAATGAACCAACCCGGAGTGGGCGCGCATGGCTCCTGGGGGCTCTGGAGTCTCTGGGCCCTGCTGCGGTTCCTCTCCCTCCTCGACCCCGGGGCAGGGGACCGCTTTCTTCCCTGGCTCAGTTCTCAGCAGGCGGCCTGAGAGGCAGATCGCCTGCCTTCCCCAGGGAAGCCCAGCAGGGCGGGCAGAGGTGAGCCAGGCCGGGCGTCCCTCCTCCACCCCCACGCTGGCAGGGGGCCCAGAGGAACCCAGGAGTTAGAAGTGGAGCCAGGGTTTGTGGCCGGCAGCCCAGCCTGGCCCTGCATAAAAAGGTGCTTGAGTTTTCATTACTCGGGGGAGCCGCAAATTGTCTTGATGAGCATGGTTGGGTTTATGTAACATAAACACATCAGCACACAGCGTTCACCTTGCTGGAAGGACTGGTCGGGGCTCACGAGCTGGCTGCTGGAAGTAGCCGGTGGGGACTAGCCAGCCTCACCCAGGAGCTGGGTGTGGGCCACCAAGGCAGGGTCTCAGACTGGTGCAGGGTCCGAAATTCCGCTATCGGAGCTTTTTTTACTGACTTTGCGACCTCTCCCCCCAGCTCCTTTTATTTGTTTATTTATTTGTTTATTTTTGCTTTTTATAGTGCGGCACCGGTGGCATAAGGAAGTTCCCAGGCTAGGGGTCCAATCAGAGCTGCAGCTGCCAGCCGACGCCACAGCCACAGCAACGCAGGATCTGAGCCATGTCTGCAACCTACACCACAGCTCACAGCAACGCAGGATCCTTCACCCACGGAGCGAGGCCAGGGACTGAACCACATCCTCATGGGCACTAGTCAGGTTCGTAACTTGCTGAGCCACAACGGGAACTCCCCCAGCTCCTTATTTAAAGAAGAACCTGTTCTCCAGCCCCAGCTCAGGGTGAATGGACGGGGTCTCCCCCATCAGAGTAAGTTAAACCCCGAATTTCTCCTCATAACCTCCCTCCCCGACTTGGATGACCTGGAGCATCAAAAGGGACCCCCAGGGACCTGGGTGGTGGCAGGTGGTGGTCCTTAAAGCAGGAGCCGGCGGGGGTGGGGTGCGGTTGGGCCCTGGCTCTGTTTCCGGTTGACTCTGCCGCACGGCAGGGAGGGCAGGCCCGGGCTGCTCTCCGGCTCCCTGGCCGGAGGCGGACTTGACTGGTGTTGCTTGGTGGGCTGCCTGGACGGTTCTCAGTTGCCCCGGCCTGCCCCCCGCCCCCCGCCCCCGTGGCTGTCCCGGCCCCGGCCCTCCCCGGCCCGGCCCCCCATGGTGGCTGCTGCGGGGCTCACTCAGAACCACCGCTGACCTGCCCCCCTGCCCGCCGGGATAAAAATAGATGTTTCCACCACGGCCGCCTCCGCAGCCTCAACTTTCTCCCACTTGAGCTCCTGCCAGTGTTCGCTCAGCCGAGCACGAATCCCAGGGCTGGACCTGGCCGCGGGGCCCCGCGGAGGAGGCTGGCCATGGTGAATGCCCCGTTGTTCCCCTGAGGTGACCCTGTGTGTCCCTCCTCCAGGCCTGCGGCCTGCGCTGCTCACCTGCAGGCCTCTTCCCAGCCTCTTTGGCCTCGTGCCTGTCTGGCCTCTGGCGGCTGGCCCTCCGCCTTGTCCAGTGAGAGGCACGGACCCCTCCCCGCACCTTACAGGGCCAGCTCCACGGGCGGGTGACCTGTGCCCGAGGCCCCCGTGCTGAGAAGGGCCCCAAGCCTGGTTTCCTGCTCTGCTGTCTCTGTCTCAAAATTCTTTTTTTGTCTTTTTGCCTTTTTTCTAGGCTGCACTCGCGGCGTATGGAGGTGCTCGGGGTCTAATCGGACCTGTAGCCACTGGCCTACGCCACAGCCTCAGCAACTCGGGATCCGAGCTGTGTCTGCAACCTACACCACAGCTCACGGCAACACCGGATCCTTAACCCACTGAGCAAGGCCAGGGATCGAACCCGCAACCTCATGGTTCCTAGTAGGATTCGTTAACCACTGAGCCATGACGGGAACTCCTCGAGATTTTTAATAGTTTTTAAACAAGGGGCCCTCCATTTGAATTGTGTCCTGGACCCCATGAATTGTGTGGCGGGGCCTGCTCCGCTAGGGGCCGCAGTCTGACGGGGGAGCCACATCCTCTCCTGCACGGAGCGCACAGATTGGAGAAAGCGGCATGGCAGCCCCTAGGACACAAACCATCCAAGGGGCAGACATGGTCTTTGACCCTTGTGAGCCTTGCTCTTGGGGAGAGCCTCAGGTCTCCAGCCCCCCCAGTGTGCAGAGCCCCAAGATTAACGGAAGAGGCAAGCCGCTTCCCCAGAGAGAGCGCATGCTGTGCTGGAGGAGGCAGGGCCCTTGCCTTTAGTAAGTCCACAGTCAAATGATGGCGACAGATTTTCTGCCCTTGGAGACCTTTGAAACCAACGGCCAAGACCAGAGAGACGCATGGGTGGCAGAGGTGGTCCCAGCCTGACTCAAGGGTGCTCACCTTCTCTGCCACTTGTCTCTGCCTAGGAGCATGGCAGCTCCTCAGAGGGCCAGGGGAGCCCAGTACTGTTCAGAGTGGCCTCTTATCTGGGCTATTCCAAGGGGCCTTGAGAGGGCAATGGGCATGCGCGATGGAGTGGCGCCCTGGTGGGCAGACAGAGGCTTGCTAAGAAATGCTGTAAACCCGAGCCCTCTACAAGGGTCCCAAGCACAGAAACTTCTGTGCCCATGGAGCTGGGGGTAGAACACCTCTCTGTACGTGGGGTCTGTTCGCCAACCTGGAAGCTCCCCAAAGCCGGTACTATTGGGACTTATGGAGCCTTCCTCATGTAGGTGCAATCGATTAGTTACTCCATTGCTAGTCCGTCTGCCATCTGTGGAAGATGAAAGGTGGGGCCGAAAATTCCAAGCGTCTGCTCATGGGGTGGTCTTTCTGTTGCCCAGCCCCATATCCAGGGCCTCACCCGGAGTTTCTTCATTAGAACAAAAGATGCTCCCAGAGGCCTTATCACTTAGGAATTTGCAAGGGTTCCAGGAGCTCTGCACCAGGAACCTGGGGCAGAGACCAGTATGTATTTTCTATTATCTCACAGAGTGAATACCAAGATGCCTAGTTCTCCAAAGTCCTCATGGGCCCACAGTATGGCCCAGAGTGTGGAGGGGCTGCTTGGGGGCAGGGAAAACAGAGAAGAGCAGCCGGGCAGCCTTCCTATACTCTCTGTCCTTGTCTGACTTTTTTTTTTTTTTTTTTTTTTTTGCTTTTTAGGGCTGCACCAGGGGCATATGGAAGTTCCCAGGCTAGGGGTCTAATCGGAGCTGCAGCTGCCAGCCTATGCCACAGCCCCAGCAACACAGGATCAGAGCTGTATCCTATACAACAGCTCACGGCAATACCGGATCCTTAACCCACTGAAAGAGGCGAGGGATCAAGCCCACGTCCTCACGGATACTAGCTGGATTCATTTCTGCTGTGCCACAATGGGAACTCCCAGTCTGACCCTTTGAATTTGTACCCATGGCAGGTCGGGCAGCAGAAGGGAACACGGTCAGATACCAAGGAGCACTGGATGGCCCCAGGCATGGGTACATCCTGCACCAGGGATCCAGGCACTTGGGGAGTTTCTCCTTCTTGGGAGTCGAAGCCGAGGACTCAGCCAGGTGGATCAAGCGGCAGCCCCGTGGGGGCCGGAGGAGCCCTTCCCCTGCCCCCCGACCGCAGGTCAGCCCTGGCAGAGCTCAGCTTAACCCCCTCCCAGAGGTGCCCTGACAGAGAGCTGCGCTTGCCTTCTTTTCCTTGCAAAGCAGTTCCCGTGCGTCTTTCCGCCGCGGCGCCCCAGATTCTACCACGTTGGGGAGACAGCAGCCCACCCCCCAGCTCATCTGATCCACCCCCTTGAGGCCAGAGACAGCAAGAAAGCTGCCTTAGCCTGCACAGCCAAGATGGGGAGAGCAGAACCCGGGGCAAGTTCGTACGAGTGCCGTCCTGTCATTCATTTATTCATTTTGTCCATGGCCATGTATTGAGTGTGCGCTGGGCCCAGGAGCTTGGGCAAGGAGGGCAGACAGTGAGACGTGGCTCTGGGCGTCCCCATGTCCTGCAGGGTGGCTCCCGCACCAGGGGCAGTCGGTCCTCCTGGAGGTGGGGCTCCTGGGTAAAGTTTTGGGGGGAGAGACTCCTGGCCCAGGGCTTGTGGTGGGGGGACGATGAGGTGAGACGGAGCTGAGGCCAGGGGCCGGGAAGTCTCGGATTGAGAGGGACCCCGGCCTCCAACCTCCCCCTTGGTCTGCCACCCACCAGGACTGTGGTCTTGACCTCCAGACCGAGGCCCCCTCAGCCGCCCCTGTGCTGCCGCTCGTGCCTCCAGAGGAGCTGTGCCCCTCTCCTCGCCGGGCTCCCAGCTTCTCCTCCCCTCCCTGTCACCTCCACTCCAGAAAGAAGCCTTCACTTCCCACACCTGCCGCTCCCCTCCCCGCCCCCAGCATCTGTTGGGGAAATTGGACCATCTGAAGAATAAAAGGGAAGCCAGGAGGGAGGAAAGCTCCCGTCTCAGGGCCCGGCCCACAGCTGGGGTGAAAACCTGTTCCTTGTTAACACCCTGAGTCAGGGACCAGAATGGGGGTGTCCTGCCTCTACAGCCTCCCGCAGGGCCAGGAAGGGAAAGGCATGCTGGGAGATGGTAGCTGGAGTTATTGGGAGCAGATGGGAAAGGATGGGGGGGCAGGGACGTGGGGGAGGCAGGGGGTCAGCCTAGGGGGTGGGGGAGTGGTGGGATTATGTGTGGGAGGAAACTGGACAGACTCTCCCTCACCCAGACCCCTGGGGTCCTGAGGCAATTATCTGAAAGTTCTCCTCTGCATTCTTTGGTCCAGACCGCAGGGACATCCAGATCTGAGGTCCACCGAGCCTTCAGGAAGGGTGGTGCCCAGGGCTAAGTCTGGGTGTGTGTCCCTGCAGAAGCACCAGGGTATGGAAGCTTTGACCTCCTCCTGAACCCCTCCGGGGTCCGAGGATCCGTGTCTAGGGCACTGGCAAGAGTCGGGTGAGAGCTGGGAGCACGTGTTGCGGTTGTTCTGTGTACAAGGAAGCTGGGGGCTGCTGGACCAGGAACAGGAGGCTGGGCCTGGAGCCTGCGGGCGGAGTGAGGTTTGTCCAGCGGAGGCGGGGGGTTCTTAAGGGCCTTGGGGGCCAAGGACCAGAGTTCAGGGGGCTGCCGGTGACGGGGACAGTGATGTTGGTGGTCGCGGCTGCACTGATGACAGTGACAGTGGGATGGCGGCGGTGGGGTAGTAATGGCCAAGGCCGATGTCCTCAGCGTGGCTCCTCTCAGACGCCCACTTTTATGGGGTCACTGCGGGGACGCTGCCCAGGCTTTCTGTTTAGCCTCCACCCTCATCTCATCTCCGGTCCCTGGAAACCCCTTAGGCTTAGCTGGACCGGGTCCCTGTCTTCACCCCTCACCCCCTCCGCAGTCGCCAGCCCTGGGCCCAGGGCTGATTCTCTGCAGAGAAGACTCGAGTGGTGCCAGAGTCCCGGCCACGTTAGAATCACAGTGGTTCAGGCCCCGGAGGAGGGAGGAGTGGGGCAGGGAAGGGCGGAGTCAGGGCGACAGTTGTGTCCCCCCTCGGCCCCTGCGCCCCAGGTGCTCCTCCCTCGTGACCCAGGCCCAGGCGGCCCCCGGCCCGCACTTCCTGCTCCCCGTGGCTTGGGCCCAGTTTCCTCCCCCAGTGTTTTAATTAGATCCCATGCTCATTAGCTGCCCAAATGCCTTCCAGACACCCCGCAGCTGCTCCGGTCCTCCCCACACCTGCGCATCCAGCTGGGCCCCCCACACCTGCGAGACGTGGGGGCCTCCAGCCAGGGCCCTGAACCCCTGCCCCTCCCTGTGGCCTCGGACAGCCGGGGACCGGGAGAGGAGGAGCAGGCCCTTCAGCTGAGGGAGGGTGGGTGGCCACAGGAACGGCTCCAGCAGGGGAGCCTGGGAGGTGAGTTGTGGCCACGGCACAGGAGGGGCGGGTGTCGGGTGCCCCTGTCTGCCATGGCCAGGGGAGCCCAGCGTCTGGTTCTCTGCTGCCCCACTGGTTCTCTGTGCCCCCCACCCCCGGCGCCCAGGGGGCTGGCCTTCTGTATAAGTTCAGTGGCTAAGAAGCGTATGTGAGGGAGACAGAGAACTCAGACGGGGCCACGGGGAGCTGGGCTTTGATCCCAGCAGGCTTTCCTGCAGGATTTGCTAACCCAAATCATCATTCAATGAGTGGCAGAAAGAGGGTCACGTCCAAGGTCATAGAAAATGGCCCGGGCTTGAACTCAGATTTGCCCCTAGCGGCAATCTCTGTTCCCAGCCCACTGATTTGCACAAGCTCCAGGGGACCCTAGCCACACATAATCAAATAAATTAATTTAACATTCATTTATCAACACTTAGGAGGAGAGAGGAACTGCTGTAAGAACTGCAAATAGTAATTCACTTCATCTCACAGTAACCTTATGAGATAGGAACTATTTTTTAGTTCCCATTTAACAGAGCAGTTAAATGGCTCATTGAAGTTCACCCAGATTGTAAGGGGCTGATGGCAAGAGGATTCGAATCCTTGCAGCCTACGTTCCCAGTCCTCAGGCTCTGCTGCTTCTTTAGAATAAACCGTGAGCAGTGTTTCCTGGAGGGGGATAGCGGTGGCCCTACCTAAGTCTTTCCTCGGTAACCAAGAAATGCTAGGATTGCCACCACCCCGGAGGGAGATGGAAGATTCTGGCTGAGTGGCCAGGGGCAGGCCAGGCAGTTCTTGTCTTCCTTATTCATTTTTCATTCTGTGAAATGGGAAACCATCCTTAGTTCGTAACACTGCCCTGAGCATTAAACAGAGTGACGGAGCCCCCCCCCCCTTGCCTCCCCCATCACAACTCTGATCCTGCCTGGGGGAGGGGATGAAAATATCAGCTGCTGCTCAGCCCCTCTGATTCCAAACCCCCAACCCAACCTCTAGGATGATGGGAATTTCCTTCCATAAAGGAATGTATGGGGACCCCCATTTACTAAAGCAGGCGAAGGTGGAGCAGAGCCGGTTCAAGCTGGGTTTGGACGGGAGGGATGGCCTTGCCAGCCCCCAGCACTCCTCTGAACCCCAAGACACCTCTAGGAGCCTCAGGACTCCTCAGACCTTGGAAGCATTGTCCTAAAGGGGCGAACTGACCATCTTTTGGGAGGGGCCAGCTCATACCGTTTGGTGCTGCAGTCGGTCCCTCTGGGGCTTGTCTGAGGGCTGTCTCCCTCCTCTCTCGTGACGACAGCTCTGCTGAATGAGCTGGTCTGGAAGGATACGTGGAGATGAGAGCATTGAGCCAGGGATCAGCCACATGGGAGAAAAGAAGCGAAGCAGTGTGTGTGTGTGTGTGAGTGTGTGTATTTAATACCTTAGCTGGTTTTTCCATCCACCCCCCACCCCTCATTGTCAGTTTCCCCAGTAGAAATCTGGAAGGGGCTGGCTGCCAGGACCAGCTCAAAAGGTCAAGAGGGCTTTAGAAATGGAAAATCCGACCAGCCCCCTGGGCCCTACATCTCCACCCTAGGTGGCGAGGTCACAGGGGCAGGCAAGGCACGGGTCGGGGTAGGAGGCGGAGAAGGACACAGCTAGCTACCCCAGTGCCCTATCTTTGCTGCTGGCCTGGACCCCAGGCCCCCCAAGTCTAGGTTCCTCCCTGCCGTTCCTCACCAGGTACCCACCTAGACCTTGTCCCCGCCCTGCTGCTCAACAATCTACAGCGGCCCCACTGATCAGCTGGGGCTGATGTCAGATCCGCAGCCTAGTACTTAAGCTCCTGCCACCAACAGATGTCTTCAGTCTCCTCCCTGGTTCCTTCAAACCTGAGCACCCCGTGCCTCTTTCTAGACTCAACCTTCTTCTTTGATCACCCTCGATTTTTCTAACTACCTTGTCTTATGTTTCGGAGTTCCCGTCGTGGCTCAGTGGTTAATGAATCTGACTAGGAACCATGAGGTTGCGGGTTTGATCCCTGGCCTTGCTCAGTGGGTTAAGGATCCGGCATTGCCATGAGCTGTGGTGTAGGTCACAGACGTGGCTCGGATCCTGCGTTGCTGTGGCTGTGGTGAAGGCCGGCGGCTACAGCTCCTGTTAGACCCCTAGCCTGGGAACCTCCATATGCCGCGAGTGCAGCCCTAGAAAAGGCAAAAAGATTAAAAAAAAAAAAAGAGCTCTTGACTGCAGGTCTCCCTCCTCACAGCTTTTCATTCGGAACAGGGATGCCTCAAGGTGGGGCTGGAGGAGAGGACGGGCTGTGTTGCCCAAACACACTTGATCTGGGAACTCATTTGTGGTTGATCTTGCCAAGTCAGGGTTTTCTGAAGCTCCATTCGGGACCCACTACCCTCCTCAACTGCTGCCTAGTTTTTTCTAACTTGAGTACCTAAGAGGAAGGTCAGCAGTTCTATTCGACCCAGAGGAAGTAAGCAGGCAGCTTTTCCTGGTTATGCACAGCTGACGTTGTCTACCTTGCCTGTTAGGGTATGGAGTGAGATCCCCAAACCTACGCCTTTCTTTCTTCTATTATTCATTTATTTATCTTCGTGAGGCTCAGACTGGCAGGTGAACCCGTATGTGGCCCCCAGATCGCAGCAGTGCATACTGGGTCCTTCAAGGGCAGCTCTTTGGCATCATAGGTCATCGCGCCTTGGCGACATTTCAGCTGCAGACTTGCCTGGAGGCTGAGTGACAGACAGCTCTCAGTGGAATAAACTTCATCTTCCCCTGTCGCCCCTCCCTTCCCAGCCCTTTGCTGAAATGGGTGCTATCCCGGAAGCTGTGGTCTGGAGCCTTTTACTCCCAGAACTGAGGACCAGCAGCATGGCATCGTGCTGAGAGCTTCCTAGAAATGCAGAGTCTCAGGTCCCACAGCAGACCTATTGACCCAGAATCTGCACTAGCTCCTAGGCGACTTATAAGCAGGGTCCTTGAGATGTGAAAAGTGCTAGTCTGGAGCAGTGATTTTGCAGAACTACAGGTTATGACTAGAGTGATTTGTGAAGATGATGCCATGAGTGGCAATCAGCATTAAAAAAAAAAAAAAGTGAAAATATAGGATGTCCTAAGCAAGTATTTTGGGGTGTGTGTGTGTGTGTTCTAGGTTGCGGCATAACATGTGTGTAACTATCAAAAAATTTGAAGACACCAGTCTAGAGACACTCCAGTTGGTGGGACAGGGGACTGGCTGTGGTGACCTCTGCCTCGCCCTCCCCTCGGCCCGGCCGCCACCTGGCCTTTCCCCAACTGCCCTGGATGCCTAAGGGTTTCCCGCCACCGACCACACGCACCTTGTCACCACACCCTGTGGCCCGGTGCCTGGATTTTGGGGTGTGGTGGGGGAGAGCTGGAACCAAAATGAATGACTTTTAAAATAGGTCCTTTTCCAGATTTATTTTCCTCTGGCTCCTTCTCCCCCTTCCTTTTCCAGCTCCTTGTCCCGGGTCCTCCTTCTCCCTCTCCCGTTCCCAGCTGGAAGGAGAAGCCAAATCCAGCCTATTGGAGAGTCTCCTCCCACCACACCGTTCAGTTCTCCTTCCCAGGGCCCCTCACCCCATGCCGAGGAGTCAAAATAACCCAGCTGACCCCGCACCCGCAGGGCCATTCCCACCTCTGGCAGTCGGCCACCAGCCCCGCGTCTGCCAGAAAATTTATCTGATCTTTGAACTTAGCACTCCCTGGAGATAAACCTGGGCGACTGTTAAAGGCATCAGTGCTGCTGTAGAGTCAGGGAGTCGGGGCATTCGAGGGTGAGCAGGGCGGGGAGAGGGCAGGAGGCCCCGGAGCAGAGAGGCTGGGAGGCGGAGGGACTGCCCGCGGCCCTTTCTCCATCCCTTGGCCCTCAGATCCTGGCTTAAGGCCAAAATGGACTGTCTGAAAATCTACCAGGGGCTCTTCCCTTTGGAAGTCACCATCATCGTAACTTTTGTAAGTGACATGGGTAGGTGATCTTGTGTCCCCCTGGCTTGGAACATGGGGGTTCATACCTGTTGTCTGGACAAAATAATAGGGCCTTGCTAATAATAACAATAGGGCCTTGCTTCATGGATTTACAGTTTTTTTTTTTTTTGTCCCCCTGTATAAGAAAACTAAACTTAAAAAAAAAAAAAAAACTTTGCCAAAGGTCATAAAGCTAAAAAGCATTTCAGCTGGGACTCGATGCAAATGATATACTCCTCCCAAGATGCCTCACAGCCCTCCCAGAATACCTTATGCCCCTCCTGAGATGCCTCACGCCCTTCCCAGGATGCCTCACGCCCCTCCCAGGATGCCTCACGCCCCTCCCAGGATGCCTCACGCCCTCCCCAGGATGCCTCATGCCCCTCCCAGGATGCCTCATGCCCTCCCCAGGATGCTGCATGCTTCTCCCAGGATGCCTCACGCCCTCCCCAGGATGCCTCACGTCCCTCCCAGGATACCTCACGCCCCTCCCAGGATGCCTCACGCCCCTCCCAGGATGCCTCACGCCCCTCCCAGGATGCCTCACGTCCTCCCCAGGATGCCTCATGCTCTTCCCAGGACGCATCATGCCTCTTCCCAGGATGCTTCATGCCCCTCCCAGGATGCCTCACTTCCTGCTTCTCCCTGCACATGGTGGGAAGTCTAGTATGGATTTGTGTGTGAACCTGTGTGTTGGGTCCTAGACTCCTTACAGGACTTGAGACCCTGTTAGAGAGTGCTCGGTTCATTCTCTAACAATCCTCCCTTGCTGCAGGGTGCAGTAGAACCCAGAGAATTTTTTGGAGCCTCACATTTCATTTCAAGGTTGGACGAGGCTGAGATGGAGGTTGAAGTATTACCTAGGGGTGCGGGATCTTTTCTCAGGGTATTTTTTTTTTTTCCCCTTAGGCTTGCTCAGAATCCCGGCCGTGGAAAGGTGAACTTCCTGAGGGCATTTCCTCTTCTCGTTCTCTGCAAGGGTGTGTGTTGCGGGTAGAGCGGAGCAGGAGGACCTGGGAGTCAGTGGTTGGGTAGGAGGCAGGACTGGTGCTTTGTGTGCTGAGGGGCCTGAGGCCTGGGAGCAGCATTTGGAGAAGGAAGGACAGCGTTAGCTGCAGGTGGCGTACTGACAGTAACAGCCCATGAGCTTGCACTTGGTGTTGGGGTAACAATTTTGAGACACGAGTCTACCCCAAGGTCCTAGTACCCTTGTTCCTCCAAGCCACCCATGGACACTGAACTATTGACAGGTTCCTGTCTCTGTCAAGGTCACTGGCTACAGACTCTGAAGGCCTGGGATCTTGTCCCACTGGAGCCAAGCCCTGCAGCTTTGCTGGGAGTCTGCTACATCTAGGCCAAGGATTGTGTAGGAAATGCAGGTGAGCAGGTAGCCTCCCCAAGGGGCACATTGCTGGTTGGGGTGGAAAAGAAATATATTCTCAAAAAACATGCACATATACAAAAGCACACATGTAGATACACCACATATGTAACATATTCACGATACCCACATAACCCATGGACGGCCACATGTGTACCAAACATATACACACTCACTTTTAGATACCTTTCACATGCTCATTCACATGCACGTATATGTACCCACATATAAACATGCGCAGTCACACACACATTCATATATACACATACACATATAAACACACACATATATATGTATTCACACACACACATCTACACGTGCAGCCCCATGTGTGCATATAAGCATGTACATAGCAGGTGCTCACATGTGCAGGGTCCCCTCTCCAGCCATGTAGGGATGGGGAATGGCTCCTTGCCGTGAGAGAAGGGAGGTCCAGAGCTCTCAGAATAGGGCCTGTGTGCATGGAGAGCACCCTAGCTCTCAGAGACTCGAGGCTCGGGAACACTGGGGAGGGAAGAGTGAGTGGGGCTTGGAGCATAGACGCAGCAGACATGGTGAGGAGATGGCACGACCAAGGGACCTTAGCCAGGCTCCCATCCCATTGTCCACATGATGTCCTAAGGATAAACTTCTCCTTGCCTCTTGGGTCCCACACTCCCTTCCCTCCTGACTCATGGGAAGAGAATGAACAGATTACCTACAAAAAGAAATCCAGATGAAACTGACACCAGATTTCTCCCCAGCAACAATGTATGCAGAGACAGTGAAATCTTGTTTAGACAATTCCAGACTGGTTTCCACTAAATTTTTTTGGAGGGAAGCAAGGGACAGCTGTGTCTGCTCTCGACTATTAGAAGGTTGGGTAGAGACTCTCTTCAGTGACCCTTTCAGAGGATACTTCCCATGACGATCAGGTGGATCAAAGCTGTTTGAAAACTATATGGAAAAGTCAGACTGGCCTCCTTGGGCAGGTGGGATTGGCCAGGGCAGGATGAAACAGAAAGGAGGAGAAGAAGGCCTGCCTGGTGGGGAACTACAGGACGAGGACCAGAGGCCAAGCAAGCTGGTGTGCTTGGCAACTGCTAGGCCCTTTCAGGTATTCCAGAAGGTGCTCCTAAGCTGTCTCGCCTCGTGCAGTCACTCAGGACTTGTTTGCTGCAGGGAGTTCTGGATTTCCGCAGGACAGACCCTCCTTCCGGCCCATGTGCTGTCACTCACTTACAGTCAGACGGGTCCACCTGTGAGGCTATGGTTTGATGAATTCCACAAACCCTCTTCAGAGGTCATAGGTCAGTCCGTGGTCAGGGTCAGTGCTGGTTTGGCAGCTGGGGGCGGTTAGTCTTTGGACAGGGTCAACTTTGTGGCCAGTGCTAGAGGTCGGTCGTGGCCAGGGTTGGAATGAGTCTGAGTCAGTGTCAGGATCAGTCTGTGGTCAGTCTGGGGTTACACTGATGCGACCAGAATTAGGGCTGAATGTGACTGGGAAGTAGTTTATCCTCAAAGTAACTGATACAGATGAGCCTTGCAGTGAGTCCTGTGACTTCCCAAAGCCTCAGCTGCTGAACGTTTGCCTGGTCCCTCCTCCAGGGGAGACCCGTGCTCTGTCTCAACATTAGTAGCTCCGAGTTCCAAACTCGTCGCGGAGGCTTGGGCCGGGTGGGGGTGAGTGTGTGGCGGGGTGGGAGGCAGCAGATCTGCCAGTACCATGTGCTCCACAACTGGAAGGCCTCAGCTGCCCCTGACAGGACTCCTGCACATAGCTGTCGTCTGGGAGGTCTTATGGGGGCCCTGGCAGATGGTGGCCCCGATTCTGGAACTTGGCATCTGGAGGCCAGGCTTTGACGTGGAGTGTGGCCCATGGCAAGGGCTCTTCAGATGTGACACATCTGATCAGGGGTTTTGTGGGGCCTCTAGCAAGTCTGGGTGACAGCCCTCATCTCATTCAGACCCACCCCTCATCCTCTCAAACAGTGACCGTTCTCAGTGCCGCTCTTCTGCACAAGGAAAGGGGTACCCAGACAGTTTCTTTGCCCTGACCTCATGTGTCTTTCAATGTTTTGTCCTGGAAGCTGACTGCTCCCGAAGGAGAAGCAAGGAAAGAAAGGGGCTTGGAAGGCTAGGAAAAAGCCAAGGGTTTCTGCTCCGGTTCAGCCCAGTGTCAAAACAAGCTGGCAGGACACCGGGTGGCCCAACTGGAGGGCTGGGGTGCTGAGACCCTCAGGTGCATATCGCCCCACTGGCATCACCCGAGGACCCTGCCTAGCCTGGGCTCTGCAGGAAATTCAGAGGTGAACCAGATTCTTGTCCTCAAGTCTTCACATAGAGGGCTAGAGAAATGGATCCGTTTACTGTGTGGGGTTGACAGTAAATGCTAAAACTGTTCCCATGCCCAGTGGTCCTCATCCCGATCTGCACGTTAGAATCAGCTGGGGGGCTTCTGAACGCTAGGGCTGTCTCCACTCCACTCCAGGCCGGCTGGAATCCGTATCTATGGAAGTCAACACCTAGGGAGCAAAGCTTCCATGAAGCATCATCGGAAATGATGGTGACGATGATGCTGATTAACAGTAATAATAACGGCTACTCTTCACTGAGCCCCTGCTGTGTGCCCCCAAATCCTCGTAACAACTGTGGTGGGTTAAAAACATGGCTGCCAAATTCTTTGACACCCTTTCCAATGATAGGTGTCTGCTCCCCTTGGATCTGGGCTCTGTGACAGCCTGGCCAATACAATATGGTGGAAATGATGCCATGCTGGTTTCTGGGACCAGGTCTTAAGAAACGGGCAACTTCCACTTCCTGTCTGTTGGGACATTTGCTTTTGGGACCCAGCCACTATGCTGTGAGGAAGCCAAGCAATCACACGCAGAGGTCACACGAGGCAATCTGACCAAAGGTTCCAGCTGAGGTCCTAACGGTCAGCCCCGACAGCCACCAGACAGGTGAGTGAACAGGACTTTTGGCACTTCTACCCATCACAGCCAGTCACCCCCTGCCTCAAACCACCCCACGTGACCCTGGAAGGAGCAGTAATAACTTGTCCACACGGGAGCTGCTCACAGTGCCAATTTGTGAGCAAAATAAGCAGCAGTTGATGTTTTAAGCCAGGGGCTGGCCAGACTTCTTCTGTAGAGGACAATATGGTAAATATTTTAGGCTCTGTGACCCATTTGGTCTCTGCTGCAACTATCCTACTCTGTGGTCCTGCAAAGCAACCACAGGCCATGCATAAGTGAGCGTGTATGGCCATGTGCTAATAAAACTTTATTCTTCCTTTGATATTTTCCCACAAGAAACTTTAGAAACCATTCTAGGAGTTTCCATAGTGGCTCAGTGGTAATGTACCCGACTAGTATCCATGAGGACATGGGTTCTATCTCTGGCTTTGCTCAGTGGGTTAAGGATCTGGTGTTGCCGTGAACTGTGGTATAGGTCATAGATGTGGCTTGGATCTGGCGTTGCTGTGGCTGTGGTGTAGGCTGGCAGCTGTAGCTCTGATTTGACCCCTAGCCTGGGAACTTCCATGTGCTGTGGATGTGGCCCTAAAAAGACAAAAATAAAGGGGGGGGGAGAAAAGAAAAGAAACCATTCTAAGTGCTTAGGCTGTGCAAAACCATGAAGGGGCCGTAGTTTGGCAACCCCTGTTTTAAGCCACTGGGATTGAAGTGGTCCGTCATGTAGCAGTGGATTAATCAGGACAGCAGCCCAGCCCTGTAGACGACTGTGTGGAATGGTAAGAAATGGAGGCACGAGCATTAAGAAGCTCCTTCAAGTTCATAGCTGCCGTCACTGTGCTTAGAGGCTCATTTGTAAGAGGGCTAGTGGCTTGGACTGGTGAGATGAGCATGAAAACGATCAGAGAAGTAAGAGCTGTTTGTTGCTTTCCAGCCCTGTTCAGGGAAGAGAGGCTCAGGAAATGGGGGAGAGCTCTCTTTTGCGGAGTTGAGACATTTTATCAGGCTTCCCCAGAGAACAGTAAAATCTCCCTTCAAGCCATGCCATACCCCTTTCCCAGTTGCACATTCACAAAGCAATCTTCTGAGTGAGAATGTGTCTTCTCAGGTAGTAGCATTATTATTATTAACATTTTTTTCAGTACTTGGTGTATTCCAGGCACTGATCCAAGTTCTTTAGTGCATATTATTATCTTCAACATCATCTCTTATTTTCCCACAATATTTTTTTTTTTTTTTTGGCCGCCCCGCAGCACATAGAGTTCCCGGGACAGGGATTAGATTGAAGCCATAACCGTGAACTTAGCCACAGCTGTGATGACGCTGGATTCTTAACCCACTGTGCTGGGGCCGGGGATAGAACCCGCATCCTGGTGTTCCCAAGACGCTGCCAATCCTGTTGCACCAGAGCGGGAGCTCTAATTTCCCCAAATTTTTCAGTGAGGAAATTGAAACTCAGAGCGCTTAAGTTAAAGCGTAGGGCTAGGATTTGAATTGAGGTGTCTTGGGCCCTGACCCCATGTACTTAGCGACTCTGCTGTTCTGTTCCCTACCCCAGCCCTGGGGGAGGGTGCCCTGGAGTGGAGGGTGCACTTTAGGCCTGAAGGAGGGAGAGCCCTTGCTGCAAAACAACAGACTGGCATCTGGTTTGTACTCTGGCTCGTGTGAATTGAGTTAATGCATGTCTGTGCCTGAGATACACCAAGACCCTTCAGCTCTGAATTAGGTCCTTGAAAGGCAAAGGCCTCCATCTAGAAAGGCAGAGGCCCCGAGGCCTTGCCTGGGGAGAGGAAGACGTCAGCTGGCTGGCACCCTGGTCAATACACCCCACGGGTCCTTTAACTCGACTTCTCAGTAACATACAACTTTATTCACGGAAGGGTTTTTTTTTTCTTTTTTTTTAAATAGGTCTTCTTGACTTTCTAAATCTTTAAAGCATCTACAGAGATGTTGCCTCTCTCATACTGATATTGGTTAGTCATGTTTCTCTCATTCCTTCTGTCTTTCCCTTGATTATTCCCACTAGCGGTTTGTCGATTCTGTTAGTCCTTTCAAAGACTCAAATTTTGGCTTTGCTGAACTTCTCTATTATATATTTGTTTTTGATTTCATCATTTTCCTTTTCTTAGTTTTAGTGTTTCCTTTTATTATCTTTGGGTTTGTTTTGGTGTCCAACTTATTGAAATTAATACCTAGCTCGTTATTCTTCAACTTTTTTCTTTTTCTAACCTAGCAGGGCAGTAAATTTTCTTCTTTCTGTTTCGGTTGCATCACTAGTTTTCCTATGTAGTATTTTCATTATTGTATAATTCAAATATTTTCTAGTTTTCATATTATTTATTCTTTGATGTTTTGTTATATATGTTTCCTAACTTCCAAGCATAGTGGAATTTTTCTGTTTTTTTTTTTTTGTCACATATTTCTCATTTAATTGCATTGGGATTAGAGAGCATGTTCTATATATATATTCTATACATATTCTATATATATATATATATATATAACTTTTTTTTCACATTTATTGATATTTGCTTTGGAATCCAGTATCTGGTCAATTTGTATCAACCTTCCAAGTGTATTTGAAGAAAAAAATTTTTCTTCTGTAGTTATTGGGTGCTGTTCTCTATATATGTCCATTAGGCACAGTTTGTTAATCCTGTTTTTCGAAATTTCTATATCCCTACTGATTTTTTTCTTTTTGTTGTATCAATTATTAATAGACTATGGTAAAATCTCCCCCTGTGATCATGCACTTGTTAGGGTTTTTGTTTTGGGAAGTTCTGATAACTTTTACGTTATACACTTCTGAGGCCATGTTATTAGGTACATAGAATTTAAACTTGTGATACCTTTCTGATGAAGTAAATATTTTTGGTTCTGAATAGATGGCCTTATCTTAATAATGCCTTTTTCTTAAAGTCTGTTTTGTTTGAAATTAACACAGCTACTTCAGCTTTTCTTGGGTAAGTATATCCACGACATATATCCTTAGGTTTTTGATATCTTAAAAAAAAAATTTTTTTTTTGTTTTTTTAGGGCTGTACTCGTGGCATATGGAGGTTCCCAGGCTAGGGGTCAAATCAGAGCTGTAGCTTCTGGCCTACACCACAGCCCCAGCAATGCCGGATCCTTAATCCACCGAGTGAGGCTGGGGATTGAACCTGCATCCTCATGGTTACTAGTCAGATTCGTTTCTGCTGAGCCATGATGGAAACTCCTTCCTTTCCTTTCTTTTTCTTCTCCCCATATCTGTTCTGCATCAAGTCAATTCTGGCATAGTTGTCCTAGGAGGTGTGTGTGTGTGTGTGTATGTGTGTGTGAACACATCTATGTGTGAGTACTGGGTAAAGAGAAGGCATGTGGTCATTTTACTTTCAGTTCACCCTTATCACGAGGGTATGGTTCTTCATAATTCCAGCTTCATGTGGTAGCGATCTGTCAGAATTTTGGAAAGCCGTAGGCTTTCTGTTCTTTCCCTCTCTTCTCTAGGGTGGAGGAAAACATCACAGCTTGAAGCTTTTTCTTACAGATCGGCAAGCGCCTTGAGCACTGGGGTGCTCCCTTACCTTTCTGGGCAATCTCCTCTTTCTAGATTTAGCCTGGTCATTCCCATTTTCTCGTAAGCTCTTCTATGACCTTAAGACTATGTTTTTAAAAGTAATCCCCATCACTTTCAGTTGTCCTCAGTAGGAGGACTGGTTCAAATAACAACCCACCAGTATCAGACATAGAAGTTGGCCTGCTCCTTTTTGCAACACTGCCTTCCCCTGGCTCGCATGGTATCACGCTTGCCTGGTTTTACACCTGTCTCTGCTGCTGCTTTTCAGTCTGCTTTAGAGTCGCCTTAGCCCAGGCCTTCAACATCAGTGTTCTTTAGGGTAGATAGAGCCCCCGCGTATCGGTTTTGTTTCCTCTCTACGTGTTTCCCAAGAACCTCACCTGTTTCCTTTATTTCCTGGGATGTGCATGGCTCGCAAATCTACATCTCCAGCCTGACTTCTCTCCTGCACCCCGTAGCATTATGTCCAGTAATTTACTGGATATTCCTCTGGAATCACCTCAAAAATCATCATGTTCAAAGGTGAACTTGTCATTTCCTCCCGCGCTGGTTCTTCCTCAATATTAACACCTCAACAAAGACCATCACCCCCACCAGTTCTTCACTGGATACTCAACAGTGTAACTACTTAAGATTTCTGGCATCAGTGACACTTACCAAGCACAGGACTCCATGCCACCGTTAGGGGTTGAATTGTGTCCCCATCCAAATTCACACATTGAATTCCTAAGCCCAGCACCTCAGAACGTGACCTTATTTGGAAGTAGAGTCTTTGCAGATGTAATTAATTAGCAAGATGAGGTCACTAGGGTGGGCCCTAACCCAGTGTGATTGGTTCTTAATGAAAAGGGAAAATCGGAACACACAGGGAGACTGCCATGTGGAGATGAAGGCAGAGGTTGGGGTGATGTTTCTACAATAAAGGAAAGCCCGCAATTACCAGCAACCCACCAGGATCTAGCAGAGAGTCATGGAACAGAGTCTCCCTCAAGACCTCAGAAGTAACCAGCCATGCCAGCGCCTCGATCTTGGACTTCTAGCCTCCAGTGCTGTGAGACAATAAATTCATATTGTTTTAGGCACTCAGTTTGTGTTTTTTTTTTTTTTTTTTTTTGCCATCCCATCCCTCGAAAACTAATACAGCCATGGTCTTTTTTTTTTTTTCTCATAAAATAACTGAAATAATTTTTCAAAAAAGCTAAAATCAGTTTATGTCTCTCCCCTGTTTAATTAAAAACCCTCAGTGACTCCTGATTTCATTTAGAATAAATTTAAGTTGCATCGCCACAGCCTACAGAATCTCGCTGCTGCCTGATCGTCCACAGTCCCATTTTCTCTGAGCTTCATTTCACTCGCTACACCCCAGGTACCCTGGTCTTTCATCGGTTCCTCAAAAACTGCAGGTTCTTCCCACTCAGCCTTTGCATTTCAATTCTTTTCTCTGGAAATGGCTTCTGAGAACATCCTATTGGAAGCAGGCCCTCTCCCTAGACCTATTTTTTACCCTGTTTTATTACCTTCATAACTTTTAGGTAAAGCAATTTTGAATTTGTTTATGTATTTATTTTACATAATCCCTATGCCCCTGTGATGTAAACCCTGAGAGCACAGACCACCCCCGCCCCCCGCCGCCACCTCACTCACTACTGTATTTCTAGTGCTTAGCAAAGAACTTCACACGTGCTAGATGTTCATGGCAGAGCCGGTGAATGAATGCGGGAATGAATGAATGAATGGGTGAATGTTCTACTTCTGTCTTTTCTATCCCACATTCCAAGTGCTCATCATGTCTTCAGGTTTCTGTTTCTAAATGCATCTCAGGACTGCCCAGCTCTCTTTAGCCCCTGCTCCCATCACCCGGATCCAGGCTACCACCGTGGCTCACCTGGGCATCTGCACGTGTCTCCTAACTGATCTGCCTGCATCCCGTCCGGGCCTCCTTCTGTCCACTCTCCATGCTGTGGCCAAAGGACCTGTCTGACTTTGAAACAGATCAGGGGATAACCTCTTAAAACCCTTCAGTGGTTCCCTATGACCCCCAGGAGGGATCCCCCTTTCCATGAAGTCCAGGGCTTGATCTGGCCCCTTCCCTCCTCCAGCCTCATCCTGCGTCCTCTGTCTTTCCTCTTAGTCTCAGCACCAGCCACACGGCTCCTCTTCCTCATCCCTAAACAGCTTCTCGTCCCCTCACTCTGGGCCTTTCACACACAGGTCTCTGTCTGGAATCCCTTGCCCGCTCTGCCTCGCTGGCCTCCAGAGGCCACCCTGATCCCTGTCCCCACTGGCTTGGCGTCCGGCCGGCCTCCGTCATCACTCTCAGCCCACCTGACTGTGAGCAGCTGCCGGAGCAGCTCCTAGGCCTCATTCCCCCTGGTAGCCATGGTAACGAGCAAACCACCTGGCAGATGGTGGGCTCTCGGGCATCTTTGTGAAATGAAGGGCCAGTGTCCCACCCCGGGATCTCAGATTTGGCTGCACTGGGCCTGCACGACCAACCCTTTCCCCCACGCTGTTGTAGACACCCTGATGTCTGCAGCCCAGGGGCTGAGGGCTTCCTCTTGGCACGCTCCCTGCTGAGCTGCACAGAGTACCTGTCCCTGGCACTCTCCGCTTCTGAAATGGGGAGTGGGGCATTTCTTCCCATGCCCAAGGGGGATTGACCCAAACTGGAAGGCTGTTGAAGAGAAGGCAAGCAGTGTGCTCAGGGTGGGCCATACCCTTGATGGAGAGAAACTGCTGAACATTGTGGGGTTTGGGGCACGGGCAGTGACACTTGGGGACCCACAGCACAGTGATGGGGCTAGAAATGTTCTCCTTATTTCTCTGTGGGGCCCTGATGACTCAAAGCCAAGGAGGATTGGCAGGAAAGGAGTAGAGTTTGGTTTTCTTCAGGCTTGGTGACCTTGGGGACAGCCGGGCATGGAGGGGGTTTTCAGGGGACAGTGGCAGCAGAGGGGCTGAGACCAGACGCCTTTGGGTGGCGTACAGTAGCAGAAGGGTGAGGAGGTCTGTCCTCGACCCTGAGTGAGACTCTACTGGGACCTCCCAGAATGTCAGCGGCGCAGCTGAAGGGTGGTGGGAGGGGACCGTCAGGAGCAGAGAAAATGTTTGCCAAAAACGTCAGCCTCAGCAACTCCTTGGCATCAACCTGAGGCCTGCTGGCCCAGGACGCTGAGGGAGGAGGCACCACGGCTACTTTCTCTGAGGCCCCCACCTGGATTAGGCCCCCTGTTTGCTTCAGAGTTCCCTCAGGGCTCTGGACTCCAGAACTTTCCATGTCTCTCACTTTCATTTCTGCCCTGGCCTGTGGCTTCTTGAAGAAGAGGCCTCAGCATCATTCCTCCTGGAGCTGGAAGGTGCATGGGGTCTTGACCAGCCAGTCTGGGGCATAAGATACCCTCTGCTGTCTGCCTCAGGGCATGACCGCTCCTCCCGCACCAGACTGACACTTCCAGAAGGTACCAGCCGGGCTGCTGCTCTTGATCCCTTCTGTTTGCAGATCTCTCCAGAGCCATCAGGGTTCCTCCAGCCCCTCCTCTCCAGGCCTCTGGTTCTCCCTTCCTTTGGGAAAAGGAGATCCAAGCCGATTTGGGAAATGCTCCCTGCCGAGGAGGCTGGCCCCGTGTCCAGGTCGGCAGGGCTATATTTAAGTGGCTATATTTGCAGTCCCACTCACTTGTCCCAACCCCGGGCCCGTAGCCTGTCCTGCACCATCCAGCCCCACGTCGCCCCTTCTCACCCTGCTCCAGCTGTGCAATTGTGGTCTGGGCCACAGGCTATTTTTTGCTCGGTGCCAAAGATTATTCAGTTATCAGGAATGTGTGTTTAAGTGGCCGTCTCCGGAACAAGGATTATAAATAGGAACTTGGGGTCAAGGCCTAGGCCCCAGTGTCCTCCTCTTTGTCCCAGTTCCTGTCCCAGCTCCTGGATATTACTTGGGGTGAACACCAGGAGGCCATGCGAGGTTGTCTGGGGGAAAGGATCCCAGACTGGGAGGCCAGAGGTCTAGGACTGAGTATTTCCTGACAGGCAAGTCACCCAACCTCTTGGGACTTGCTTCCTTCGTCTGGGAAATGGGGAGACCCAGACCCCTCATCGAATGGAAAGCACGTGGCTAATCTCTGTCCAGCTATGGAGGAAAATCTAAGGTAGACACATGGCTGTGTGGGAGGGAAAACTATCAATTAGTTTTTTTGGGGGGAGGCAGGGGGATAGCAGGGTATTACAAAGACAATAAGCAAGAAACGGTCTCGGGAATAAATTTATACAAGTAGAGGGGAGACAGATCCAGAACTTGCCTTTAGGGAACTCTCAGTCTAGTGGTGGAGGCTGGGCCCAGGCACGGTACCAGCACAAAGTGGCATAAGCTGAATGAAGTGGGCACCTTGGGTCCTGGAGATGAGGCTAATCTTCCTCTGAGAGCGTGAGGGCTGCTTTCCAAGGTGCCAGTTCTCCTGGACAGTGGCCTAGGAAGTGGCCTTGGCCTGGGAAGTTTGGCCAAGAGGGTTGGGCTACTGCCTGGTGACCAGTGGCCTCTCTTGTCCCACTGAGAGTCATGCTCTTTGACCTGGCCCGGGCAGCTCTGCCTCCCCTCACCCCACCCAGGGCGGAAAGAGGCAAAGATACGGCTCCACCAAAAAGGGGGGCTGGGACCAGCCCCTGCAGCCTCCGTACTTCTCCTGCCTGTGAAGAAGGCGGTCAGCCAGGAAGGACATGAAGTCATCAATCCACCTGCAAAATGGCAGAACTAACGCAGAGCCTCCCTCGCTGGAGCTGTTAGTTATGAGAGTGATCTAAAAAGAGACTGTTAATAAGCAACAATGATATTCTGAGTAGAAGGGCGTTGGTTGACCTGAGGGGTTCCAGACTTCTGATGTCACCAGAATAGGCTAAGGCTCCCCAGTGCTATAGCTGCTATCCGAATACTTTGGGTCTCCGTCTTTCCTTCATGTGTAGTTCTTTCATCTGTCCTGATTTCTTAGTGGTTTTTCCCATGCCTTCCCCTGCTTTGGCAGGTCTCAGTCCTTGATGACACCTGATATACAATTATGGAGACCCGTTCTCCTCTCATTCTGGATCTCTGGCCCTGGCAAACACTTAGCGCTTTCTTCTCCTCTGGTGGGTGCCAGAACCTGTCCCATAATCTCACCAGGAAGGGGGCATATTGCCAGGTATGGTATCGCACCCTCAGCCTCGGCCCTCATTCTGGATCCAGCAAAGTCCATGACATGGTCTCTTCTTTCTTAGGATGGTGGAGCATTAAAAGTGTACTGTAATTAAGGGGAAGTTGATTTTTATAGCTTGATAAGAATTTTCATTTCAATTTGCAAGTAAGAAAACAAAATCCTTGACAGGCTACATTTTGGTTTGAAAAAAGGAGCCATAAATGGAGGAGTGAGACACACCCAGGGGAGGTGGGGTTTGGGCAGAGGGCCACCCCCGGGCTGAGGGTTCAGAGCGCTCTGCAGTGAGGAGAGTGGGCAGATGGCCAGGCTGGCCACCTGGCAGGTGGCTTTCTGGGAATGGAAGGCAGTGTCTTCCTGACAGGCTCTTGTGGAGCCCTTGCTGGGTCATTGCCAAGGGTTCCCTCTGGGGCTATTCTAGCTCGGGCTGATTGTGCTGAGGGTCCTAGGGGACCTCAGTCCGATTCCACAGGTAACAGCCTGTGACATCCGAGGAGGTTTTCCAAGAGGTCACGAAGTGTAGTATCGCGAGGAGGGAGAACAATCAGGAGGTGAAGAGGGAGTCAGAGAGAGAGGGCTTGCTCAGCGCATTCAGGTCCTGACCCTTGCCCTTCCCCTGGCCCCAAACCACGGCTGTTCCTCAGCTGGTTCAGGGGGCAGCTTTGGGGATGGAAATGTGGACCTGCACTAGGCAGTTGGCAGGATTCAGTCCCATATAGGACTGAATCAAAAGAGAGGCTTGGGAGTTCCCCATTGTGACTCAGCTGTAACGAACCCAACTAGTATCCATGAGGATGTGGGTTCAATGCCTGGCCTCGCTCAGTGGGTTAAGGATACGGCGTTGCCATGAGCTGTGGTGTAGGTCACAATGTGGCTCGGATCCTGCATTGCTGTGGCTGTGGTGTAGGTTGAAGACGTGACTTGGATCTGGCGTTGCTGTGGCTGTGGTGTAGGCCGGCAGCTCCGATTTGACCCCCTAGCCTGGGAACTTCCATATGCCACAACTGCAGCCCAAAAAACAAACAAACAAACAAACCAAAAGAAGGCTTGATTATTTTTCTCTGAGGGCTCAGCTCCCACCTTCTTTTCCTACAAGACCAGGACGACTTTCAGACAAAGACTTCTTCCTTAGCTCCTGGCGCCGTGGCCTCCAAAGGGGAGAGTCCACTTCCTCACCTTTTCCGGGATGGTTGCCATCTGCCTTCCCTGGCTCATGGCTGTAGCACTCCAGTCTTTTCTTTTGTTGTCATTCCGCCTCCTCTTATTTCATCCTTTCTGTCCCCTGCCATCCAAGCTGGCAGTGTTTCGGCCTGCATAGCATCCTCAAGACCCTCTCTGTGTGACCAGGACACTGGGATATTATGCCTCACAGCAGCACAGTAGGGTAGGCACTACCATCGCTGGTTTATGGATGAGGAATTTGAGGTCAGAGAGACCAGGTGCCACCTCCTGCCCCGCAGCACCCTCCGTCAGAGGGATGAGGTGCTCTGCTGAGACGTTACGCCTCCAGTCCCAGTATTGTCCTTAGACCTGGAAAAGAAGGGCATGGTACCTTGGAGGGGATTCCATGAAATTTTTTAGGTCCCCTTCTGTGGCTAGCTTTGACAAGGGTTGGCAGTGCCGTCTGAATGGGGCATGCTGAGCTTTGACTTGGACCTGTGTGGGTCTTCATCCCTCTTTCTCCTCCTTCCACTACCCTCCAACCCTCTACCCCATGTGTGGGGTCAACCAGATGCCCCAGCAAGCAATGTGACTCCTGCCTGTGTAGTCACCCCGGGGCTCAGAGCCACGCTCTATTCCAAGCAGGCAGTCTGGCGAGTGGATTGCTCCCCTGGTTGGTGAAGTATTTTTTTATGTGGGATCACACGAGATTGGGCTTTCAGAATGGTGCTGACACGCTCATTTTGAATGATTCAAATTGTTTACATAGACAGGAGCCTGGCAAAAATATATTTTCCTGGGGTCCTGCAAAACCTAGGAACAGTTCTGCCATTTCCCTAACACTAAGCCATCCTGCTGTATTGTTACTTATTGTATTAATTGATTTTCCCTTTGTTGCCTTGAAACCTCTTTAAAAAGACCTACACCAAGGGATATTTCCCAAATTCCCTTTATTACCCCCTCCACGCCGTGTTTCACAATCCTTAGATTTTAAAATTGGATCCAGATCTGACTTCCAGGCCCTAGTTCTTCAGCTCAAACAATTTCTCTTTGTCCTGGTCTCTGTGGACAGCGCTCAGCCCCACCCGACCCTTAGCCTTCTTGCAAAAAAGCAGGAGGCCCATTCACACCCTGGGATCCCCAGGAGCCCAAACATATAAAAAAACCTCCCAAGGATCACAAGGCTATCCAAGGAGGTATGGGATGGTCATAGCATGTGCTTCTACCCTGAAATGGGGCACTCTGGATTGTTGGTGTAGATGGTGGCCACAGGGACCCCACTGGGCAGGCATCCTCTGTGTTTGGCACCTGCTCCCTTCTCCTCTCTGTTTAGCTTGCTCACTCAGGTCCTGACCTTCTAATGCATGCTCTGGCCTGTGCTCCCCCGTGAAATCAGGATGAAGGGTTGGAGTGAAATAGCCATGATCCAGGGAGCAATTGTCCCTTGGCAGGTAGAGGCGAATGGACCATCCCTCACCCTGGGAGGTCAATGCTGTGAACCATGTTTCCTTCCCAGCAGCATCTGCCCTTGGGCCCCTCTCTGAGCCTCTTTGTCTCTGTCTTCTCAGTGGGACTGTCAAAAGCTGAGCCTCACAGGTTGTGACTAATCACTAGCAGATTTTTTTTCCATCCAAGAAGAAGAAAAAGCTGAAGGAGATGAAGAAAAACCCCAACAGTGAATAACTCGGAAGAGTTTCCAACATGTGGGTGTTTTTCTGGGACCAAAGATCAGGAAGATTCCAAATGTAAACAATCCCAAAATAGCTCAGCTCTCCCAACCCCAGGCATTCCCAGGACTAGATGTCCACACTCCCTCCCTCTCCCTCTGGGAACCCAAGGTCAGGGAGAGGTGGCAGGGCTTGGGCACTGTGAAGAGCTGTTTAAGTGAGGCCTGCAGGCAAAGCACAGGCTTTGTGAGGCTGAGGTTGAATCTTCTTCATCAGATAATAGCCTTTTTGAGAGAGGGGCTTCTTCATGCCTCATCAGATCAGATCTCCCTGGGATCAGGGACTGTGACAATGGCTCTCTTTGCTCAGAGTCATAACCCATTGTGCTTAAACCAAGCTCCTGAGATTTCTTGCCAGCATAGTGTAATGGAAAGAATATGGACTTTGAAGTCACACAGAGTTGGAATCTTGGCTCCAACACTTATTAATTGTGCGGCCTTGAGTATATTACTTAGTATCTGGGAATCTCAGTTTCCTCCTTGTAAAACTGGGGCAGTGATTCTTACCAGAGAAAATGTTTTAACTCATGTGCCTACTGTGATGTGTGTTACGTAAAAGATCCCAAAGAATATTCCTTTTCCACCCTACCCCTACTCATGTATGTGGCTTGAGCTGGAGAAACCAGTAGGCTCTTTTCCATCCCTTCTTTCCAAAAGAAGAATGCTCTGTTGTTCAAAGGTAGAAACTCCTTCATGTTTCTGAAAATTACTATTGAAACTCAAAGGAAAGAATGTATTTAATACATAGTTTAAAAAACTTTCTGGAGGTGATGACATTTGAAGAAATGATGAAAATCTTGGTGAAAATCACAGAATTGTAACAATGGAGTTGATGGTATTCATGATGAGAAGTTGATGGTATTCATGATGAGAAGATGGAGGGTATGGTGGTGGAGGGTATAGTGATGATGTCAGAAGTGACAGTGGTGATGGACACCAAGAAGATGGAAACAGGGATTGCAGTGACAGTGGGGACAGTGATGGAGATGGTAACGGAGGCTATGATGAAGTCAAGGTAAGGATAAGTGATGATGATGGTGGTGGTGGTAATAAAGGCTATGATAGAGGTGGTGATGTTTCTGTTGTCGGGGATAATTGTGTTACACTTGATTTGGAGTCATGGTGAGACATGGTGATATGTGATGAGGACTGCCTCCAACCAATTATCCATCCATTCCAGGAGATAAATGCACAGAGGAGGCAGGCAGAGCAAGGTGGAAGAATCCCTCATGATTAACTGTTACTCTGGCCCTAAACTCCAATAGTGAACATAAAACTTTTTAATCATTGCTGATTGAACACACATGTTTATCTTGGCTACTTCCAGAAGCGCCACCAAAACGGCATTAATGGATTTTTTTTTTAAAAAAATTATAAACCCACAAGGAAAGAGAAAATGGGAGTGGAAACAGCAGCAGACAAGAGAGGTCAAAAATGTTGAAATTAGAAAGTGGATGGAAGAGTGGTACCTGACTTAGCAAACCACAGAAAATTGAAACCTAGGCCTGCAAGGTTGTGGGGGTAGATGGCAGGAGCAACTAGGTAGCCAAACATTTCTGGCCACAGGATCCCAGAACAGCCTGGGACCTGGAGGCACTAGTTACTTCTGAAGGCAGGGGTTCAGAACGAGGGTGAAAAAATGGAGGATTGGTTCCAAGTTTTTTTTTTTTTTTAACAGTAAGAGCTTCTCCCCACCCAATGCATCCAAGGTAATCATTCCCTCCCATGCTGACAGAAGACAGAAACTTATGCTCTGAGATCTTGAACCTTTCAGGTTCTGAACATAGGAGCACCAGGCAGGGCAGGGGGAGAGGTGAGGAGTTAATCTGAAAAGAAGATAAGCTTGTTTCCTGAAAGGTGAGGCTCTTTTCTTTCTTATTCGTCAATCTCAAGGACATTGGATGCTGGGTTAATAACACACAGGAAATACATTGGAGGAGACTTTCCTGGGGAAACTGGTTTTTCTGAAGGAAAAAAGCCTACAGGTTTTGGTATTTAGTCTCCCAGTGAAACTGTGAGTCCCGCTCAATTACCCTTAGGTGGAGCCCACATGTCAACAACTTCCTCTCTTCTCCTTTCAACATTTTCAGTCAGTATTTTAGTGTCTCACACTTCAATATGAATGGAGAGCAAGGGATTACTTGATATTTTAGGAAGACCTTCAACATGAAAGGAAGGAAACAAAGGAAAAAGGAACATAGAGGAAACAATGAAAAAGAATGCACAGAAATTATGATTAACATTTTAAGAATTATAATAAAAAAGTGATGCTTCCTTTAAATGAGAACTAGAAGTGCCTTTTTTTTTTTGTCTTTTCTAGGGCCACACTCGTGGCATGTGGGAGTTCCCAGGCTAGGGGTCTAACTGGAGCTACAGCTGCCGGCCTATGCCACAGCCACAGCAATGTGAGATCCAAGCTACGTCTGCAACCTACACCACAGCTCACGGCAATGCTGGATCCTTAACCCACTGAGCAAGGCCAGGGATTGAACCCACGTTCTCATGGTTCCTAGTCAGATTTGTTAACCACTGAGCCACAAGAGGAACTCCCTAGAAGTGATTTTTTAAAGGGGCAGAAAAATAAAGTTCTTAGAAGTACAAATATAACATTCATATTTTATTAAAAGTCAAAATAGCACTTGGAAGATAAAATCATGGCAAAGTCCCAAAAAGTACAACAAAAATACCAAAGACAGAGAGACTGTCAGAAAGTTAGATGGTCAGTTTAGAAGCAGCATCTAAAAATGTAAGTCTTAGAAAATAAATAAATAAAATTAAAGACAGAGGTAAAATTTACCTAAGAAACAATGTAAGAAAACTTCCTAGAACTGCAGAACATGAATTTACAAAATAAAATTTTCTGTGAATACAAGGCAAACTGAATTTAAGAACAAAACCAACTCTTCCCAAGGCACATTGCAGTGAAATCTCAAAACACTGGAAATAAAAACTGCAAAAGTTTCCAGAATGGGGAAAATTTTATTTACAAATTTACTGTGAATCAGTATTGAATCAAAGATCTCAAGAACTACAACATAAAGTAGAAGGAGATGAACAATGCTTCTAAATTCTGGGAGAAATAACTTCCATGTTGGAGTTCTATACCCAGCCCAACTAACAACTGAGTATGACAATAAAAATAAAGATATTTTGTGTATAAGCAAGAGTTTTTAAAAATGAAAACATCAGTTAATAGTTGGGACTGGTTATGGCCCTAGTTTTTCAGGGCTTTTTTTTTTCTTCCCTCATATCCCCAAGAACTCTGAAATGCATTGTTTTCTTAATAAACACCATTTGTTGCCAAAAATAAAAATGGAAAGGATGGCAAAAAAAAAAGATATTTTTGGGCATGAATGGTCTTAAAAAATTACCTCCCAAACACTATTTTCCAGGAGGATATTGAGGTAAATATTAGTTATCCAACTTAACTAGGAGGTAAACCAAGGAAAAGGAAGGAGACAAAGGATCTAGCAACCAGGCTAGAGACAAAGGGAAGTTTGAGAATGATAGTGAAGGAGAGTATTAGGATGATAGTCATGGAAAATATACAGAGGACAGTCAATCCATATTAGCCTTGAGGATGGAAGACTTCAGGTGGGAGGTCTCCAAGAAGAAAGTGAAACTGACAGTTATGTACATTCAAAGTAAATTTTCAGTTCCATCTTGTAATTTGGGGATGGATTAGTAAATTATACCTAGAAAATTAAGCAAATAGCCAAACAAGGTAATTACTAATTCTGAAACAACCAAAACATTGTACAAGAAAGGAAAAGTGGCTCAATTGTGAATGATGATAATACAGCAATATTAATGCAAACCCTGGATATGGTTGTGATCAATATCAGTATGATACTGCATGTGTGTATGTGTGTGTTTGTGTATGTGTGTGTGTGTGTGTGTGTTTGTGTGGTGGTGGTGGTTTTGTAAGAGAGCTGGATCTTCATCTTCCATTGTAGAAGGTCAGTAAGTAAAATCTAAAACTGAAAAATGTAAGAAATATCAGTATTACGATGTCATTTATAAACATGGAAGTAAACACTAGAAGAAGGAGTTAAAACAATTCAAAGTGCTTGCCTCAGGAAAGGAGGAGTCAGAAGTGAGCAGGATTGAAGCATAAGTCTTATGGTTTTCATTATAAACCTTGTAGAACATTTTACTTTCAAAAATATGTACATGTATTGCTTTGATTAAAAAATAAAGATTTAAATAAAATATAAAAATGAGAATTTTAGTGAGCTGTGCTAGATTATGTGGAGAACATCTTGACAAAATAAGTCAGTCCAAATGGCTTGGAACCAAAATCAGCTGAAAGACCTGCTCCATCTACTGCCTCTAGGTCCAAACCCAAGTCTTGGATGTGTCCACACTCACCAGAAAGCCACAAAAGGGAGCTCAAGAAACACAGAAACAACTTGCACTTGCTCCATTGCTCATGCCTTTCCAGGACCACGTGGCTGCTGCATGGGAGAGAAAGAGGAATGGGGAGAAAAGGTTCAAGCCAAAAGGGAGAGATGACTCGGACTTCTCCCTGGGAGAGCATGTCCTAACCTCATACTGCACCCATGTGGGCTAGAAATTCAGTCTGGCACATTGCAACCTCCTATCTTACACCATAAGATATTCTAGATCTAAGTAACTGTTGCAACATTCCTTCTTGAGGATAGAGCAAGCAGGAAGGGAAGAACTCTGAATGACCCTTAGAATCCACCACTAATGATGGCAGTGAAGCTGGAAGTGATTGTGTAATGATGGATCTGATAGAGGTAGAGAAATTGGCAATGAGAGTGGGAATTTTGTAATGAGCATAATCGAGGAAGTGACAGGAGAAGTGATGGTGCTAGTGGCAGTAAAAGTAACGTTGATGATGATACTGGAAGTCATAGTGAAACTAATTATAGTGTAATGATGAAAGTGTTTGCATTAGTGATGACAGAGGTGATAAGATGGAGATGTTAGAGGTGGGGATATTAGCAGTCATAGTGGCAGTGATATGGTGGTGATGGTGGTGGTGAGTGAGATGGCAATAGTGGGGCTGAGGGCAGTGATGGGAATGATGCAAGGAGAAATGACAGTAATATGGACGACATTGACAATTATGGCAATGAAAGTAGGAGTAATAGTGATTGCGTTTAGTGGTGAGAATGGTGAGAAGTGATTGCAGCATCGGTGTTGGAGGTGGCTGTGCAGGGAATGTTGGGAGTGATGATGGATTTCATAGTTGTGGATTATGGTCAAGATGGGGTAATCATGGTCAAGTTGTCAAACTTCATAGTAGTGAGGACCATGGTAGTGGTAACAGATGCCATGACAGTGGACGTAGCAACGACAGACACAATATTATCAGTATGGGACTATTACGCGAGATCATAAGACAGACACACGTGGTGGGGCTTCTAAAGACAATAGTCTGGATAGGCTGGGGGTTTTCACAGCAAACGTTTAGTTCTAACTATATGTGAGAAGGTGAGAACCACCTTCATAGTCACCCATGGACTGTGCTGATAGAAGGTTCAGTTCTATGTGCTTTGGGGATCACTGTGGCAGGAAGAGGAGAGTGTGGTGAAACATACATTGTTTCTATATTGGGCAGAATGGGCTAGGTTATTGGGTGCAAGGAAAGACTCCAAAATTTCCACAACTTTCAATAGCAGATTTCTCACTCACCTCTATGTACATTGCAGGTTGTCTGTGGCTTTGCTCGGCCTAACTTTCACTCTGGGATCCAGGCTGGTGGAGTAGCCTAGAGGCATCTGTAAATCTGCCAGTCTCGTGGCAGAGGGGGAAAGAGAATATGGTGAAACCCATTTTGGGTTGTCAAGCTTCTGTGCAGAAGTGACACCTATCATTTCCGCCTACATGGTATTGGCTAAAGAAAGACAAATTTTCAAAGAGGCAGAGAAGCACAATCTTCTCAGGGGCCTGAAAAGAGGAGAAATTGGAATACTGGTGAATTCTTTCATGACTGACAGGCGCTGTTTGCTCATAGAGTGCAGGAGGCAGTAAAGTCAATGAGGGCATCATAGAAGGCTGGTATCATCATGGGGGAAGGACTTGGGCAAGGTGGGAAAAAAAATTGAGAGAGAGGAAACACCAGGAGCTAGAGGCAGGACAAATCATGGCCAAGTCCACAAACCTGCTTGCCATTTCTCCTCAGTTCCCAGGGTATTTCTGGCTTCCCAGAAATTCAGCAAATTCTCGGAAAGTTGTCTGGAGCCCAAGATTCATAGAGACAGGCATTAGAATATAAGGATGGAAAGGTCAGCTCCATTCAGGGCATGGTGAGCTTTGAATGCCATGCTGAGGTATTTTGCAACATAAATTACTAATAAATATCCTCAGCAAATAAGCTTGGATGCTTATTAGAATGCTACCTGCTCTGTCCCCCTTTTGTACATTAACTCTCTTCACACCGGGAAACCCACTGCCATCCTCAGCATGTGGCCTCTGGTCACCCTGGATGGGTGTCAATTTTCTGGTTAGCAGGACAGGAGAAAACAAGGAGCGTTTTTGTGGACCAGGCCAGGAAGTGTCTCTTCCGCTCAAGTATCACTGGAGTCACAGAGTGCACCTAACTGCAAGGGAGTCTGGGAAATGTAGTCCTGATGCTTGCCCAGATTAGGAGAGATGAAGTCTTGGAAGACAGCTAATGTTCTCTTCATGACAGCTCTCCTCAAATAAAGGACTTTAATGTGAATATTGCTTCTGAGGGGAGGGAGAGATAGGGAAGTAGATGTTGGCTCAATGAATGGAAGGACTTTCGACCATTTACCCAATAGTGGACTGTCAGGGTTAGGAAGATTGGGAGAAATCTGTTTGGAAACCTCTAATTATGGAGCACTCTCCATGTGTGAAGCAGCCTGTCCAGAGTTCTGATGGCTAGAAGTATTGACCACTGAACTCAGGCAAACTTGTGAACGGGAGCAAATGAACAAAAGTATGGATTTTTACTGCTTGTGCTAATCCCCAACTCCGTATTTTTCTTCAACAATATGCTGATCTTTAGTTTGGTTTGATGGATGCCCCTCCCCCACAAATCCCTTCATATCCCCAAGTACAAGGGCCATATATGTGGCGGCTTTTATTTAAACTGTGGGGATCTTGTTTTAGATATTGGATTCCTACAAGCTCATCCGAGGTCATAGCTTAAAAGGTGATCTCTAGCCCTCACTCTTTTGAAAAGTCCATTCATCAGCTCTGCTGTTCATTCTCGTTGGCTGTCGTGCTGCTCAGCTCCAGGCTTCTCCCGACTGCCAGGCACCCTTGGGGTCTCTCCAGAGCTGTCAAATTTTCATTTTCCCTTGCCGAAAAATTACTTTCCCTTTGCCTCCTATCTCTTTTCCCTGAGGCCAGCTTTGCAAACCACACAGCTCTTCAAGGGACTGTTCTCCATACTTGGGTATCTACTTAGAAGAGGCAGATATTCTGTCACTGCATTACCCCCCCTAGGAGGCAGAATCACTGCAGGTAGGGTGTCAGATGTGATGGGATATTTTTCTCCTGCCGTCCATCCATTCACCCAATCATTTTGTATCTTATTCATTGAGTACCTACTATATGTTGGACACACAGCAGGTGGAGTCCTAGCACAGATCAAGGACTCAGAAACTGGCAGCTTATTTCCTTTCCTCCCTTTCCTTGAAGAATCCTCCTTGCAGCTGAAATGACACTTCTCACCACAAGACCTCCAGTTCTGGTTGCCAAGTGAGAGCTGTTCATCTGCAGGACTGATCGCCCTTGAGCATAGGGCCCCCTGTCCCTCAGGCTTCCACAGTGGAGACAATGGCCCAGCAAGGGCTCAGGAATGAGCGTTCAACTTCCAAGACTGTTCTGGCCTGTTACATCTGTGATTGACAATGGCAGTGACTCTGACGGCCTGATGTTCCTGCTTCAGGAAATCCAGGCTTCAGAGCTGATGGACAGGGGTTCTGGGCAGTCCTTCAGGGAAGGCTGATCTAGGCTCCCTGGCGCCAGAGCTGCCAGAGTGTCCCTGTCTCTCATTGACTGTCTCACGAACTGCGGTCTGTCTGATCTTGTCCTAACTGTGTGAGATGTGACGGGCCAGCTTCCCCCTGCAGCATCCCCCTGGGAAGCATGACTTCATTTAGACAAGAATGTCCTAAGCATTCTCCTGCAGGGACCTGACTCCCAGGGAGCCACCCAGTGGTCAGGTGACCAGGGTAACCCACTCCCCAAGCAGAGAACCTTCTGGACAGCCATTTTCCCAATCATAGTGTTGTATCTGCAGGTCTGCACCCCTCCCAGGACACCTTCACAGCACAGGGAGCACAAGGCTCACAGGCTACAAGGTGAACGGTGCCCAGGGGTTGGTGCAGGACAGCGGCCATGAGGAAAGTGTACTTTGCCTGCGTCAGTACCTACACTCTTGAATGCCAAGAACTTGAGCTTTCAAAGCCCACTCCTGGGCTTTCAGAAGATCCTCAAAACCCTCTAAGGACAGGCGGCACTTCCATTTCACAGAGGGGAACCTGAGCCCCTGAGGCAGAAAGTGACTTCCACGGTGTCACAGGACTGTGAGGTGATGGAGGGGGAGCCCGGGCCGGATGCTCTTGGCAGTGCTCTGTCCCCAGCCTCCGTGGTGGCTCCTTAATCCTCCCACGATGCTGCCAGCCCCACCAGGCTCCTGCCACCTAGGCCACCTCTTCTGCTCTGTTTCCTATTCCTTTTGGGTCCAGGACCTCCATTTCCAAAGCAACTATGCGATAAGTAGTCTGGGTTGATGGGAGAGAACGGAGGTGCTGTCACTCCTCCAGGTAACACAGGTGCATTTTCTGAGGGCCCTTGTCATTACGGCTCCTTTGTGCCTTACTGGAAGGTGAGACTGGAAGGTCACCCCCTTGGATTTGCCTTAGCATCGAGCCAGGCAGGCAGCAGCAGCGGGGGCACGGAGCGGGCATCTCTGAGCTCTACATCCCACCTGGGTCTGTGTCCCGGTCCCTTCCTGGCCTCTGCCCCTGCCTGTCAGATGCGCCTGACATCCAGAAATCTGAGATGCCTGGAAAAGAGGGGAAAGAAGCTTGAGCGACTATGAGCTCATCCCTGCCGGCCGGCGCCGGGCGCCCCTGCGGGACCCTTTTTCCATGGCGGGGTCCAGGCTCCTCGGCTGGTGATGACTTCAGGGCCGGAGATTCTCTGCTGGCTGCCCCCGGGGATGAACGCGGGCTTGTGGTGCATTCCAGCCATGTTCCCCTCAGCCCTGGAGACGTGAGAACCAGAGCCTGAGACCCTCTGGCTCCCGGCTACTCTCCAGGGGAGCCTCAGGCCCAGCGTGTCCCCAGCCGTCTAACCGTCACCTCCTTCTGACCCCTCTTTCTAGTCCCCACTCTTCCTGTTCCAGGGATGGAAAGCCCAGGAACAAGAGATGGGTCCTTCCTTCTTTCTCTTGGCTTCGCTTCTCCTCTGCCCTCCTCCCTCCTCCACCGGGTCCTGATCTGCCCTGAGCCCTTGGCCAGTAGATGTCATCTCAGAGCCAGTGGCCCCAGGACAGGACACGGATGGCTCCATGAAAGCCATGCCCTGAGAGAGCCGGTTGCGGGCAGACCTTGGATCTGCCCTCGTGTGCCGGTTATGGGAATTTTGCTTACCCTGCTCCCGCCTGAACCCGCTGTCTAGCCCCAAGTGGCCACGGGTTCTCTCTTCTCACACTGCTTCAGCAGTTCTTTCCTTTCTCCTGGTCTCCTTCATGATCTTGGGGTGTTTTGTGGCCTCTGCGGACAGGCTGTCCCCACCCATCCACTACACCTCGCGAAAGCATCCCAGCCACCACAGTCCAGCCCAGGCTTACCTTTCTTCAAGAGCATTCCCATGGCTCAGGGGCTCCCTGCACTCCTTGCCTCAATACCCCCGTCTGCTAGGCCTGCACACCTCTTCCCTCTGTCTCCACGTGGCTGGTAATCCGGCCCACAGCCCATCTCTTAGCTCTCACCCTGAGCCTGAATTCTCGAACTTGTTGTCTGCACCTGCTTCTCCATGCAACTTGACCTTCACAGCTCAGCCTACTCCACTGGGACTCAGACCCCTCCACCCCGCTAAGTCTGTGTCCGCTGTGCTCACCAGTGGCCTCATTGCCAAGTCCTTCTCTAATCTCTCATCTTTGACCTCCGTGGTATCTGAATACACGGACTGCCCTCCCCTTGGACTCTACAACCTTCTGAGCCAAAGGATCCCAAAATACAGTGGCTTAGGCAGGATGGAAGTTCACTTCTCTCTGCAGGAAAAGGCTGGGGGCATGGCAGGTATGGCGCTATGATGGTTTTGGGACCCATCTCCTGTTTGTTCTGCCATCTTCCATGTGCCACTTCCACTTCTTTCTTTCCTTTTTCCTTCCTTCCTTCCTTCCTTCCTTCCTTCCTTCCTTCCTTCCTTCCTTCCTTCCTTCTTTCTTTTTGCTTTTTAGGGCCGCACCTGCGGCATATGGAGGTTCCTAGGCTAGCGGTCTGATCAGAGCTACAGCTCCTGGCCTACACCACAGCTACAGCAATGCAGGATCCGAGCCGCATATGCGACCTACACCACAGCTCACGGCAACGCCAGATCCTTAACCCACTGAGCAAGGCCAGGGATGGAACCCACAACCTCATGGTTCCTAGTTGGATTCATTTCCGCTGCACCACAACGGGAACTCGCCACTTCCATTTCTTGATCCTGAGTGGCTCTTTCAAAACCTCTCATCCATGGTCACTGGCCAGAACATAGCATGTGGCCACACCTGGTTGGGGACCGTGGTCACTAGCCAGGCAGAAATTCCCTTGCAAGTAAGGAGGGGAGAACAAATATTGGGGGACAACTATCTCTGATGGGTCCTTGTTAGTATTTTTCATGGGCAGTTCTCCTCTGTCTTCCGCTTCAGTGTTGGTGTTGCCTTTTCAGGCCCATTCTCTTCTCTTTCGCTGTTTTCCGTAGGGACCTAAAGCACCCCAGGGATTCAAAACTTGCTGTAAGGGTTCCCAAATCTGTATTGTTATTTTTTATGGCCACACCCACAGCACACGGAAGTTCCCAGGCCAGGGACTGAATCTGAGCTGCAGCTGTGACCTATGCCACAGCTGTGGCAATGCCAGTTCATTTTAACCTACTATGCCAGGCTGGGGATTGAACCTGAGCTGCTGCAGTCAGATTCTTAGCCCACTGCACCACAGCAGGAACTTAGTGGGAATTTTTAGTGCAGAAATATCTCCTGACTCTACTCCTCACAGTGGGGTAATCCCTTCCGGGGGGGGGGTCCTCAAAATCCATATGCCCCCAAACCTAACTCTTGTTTTCTTCCCAAACCTTTTCCTCATGGGCCCTTGCTCCTGTGTGTGACCCCAGCACATCTCCCTAGGCTCTCTCCATCTGCCCCAGTTTAATCTGCCCCTCCAGTTCCCTGAAAGCTGTTCCTTCTCCCCATCCCCCTGCCTCAGGCCAGGTCTCCTCACTTTTTTCCTGGCCTCTCAGCTGCCGGGTAGCTGTCCCTTGTCTCCCTTTTGGACTTGTGTTTCCAGGTCCATGGTGCAGCCAGACTCTTTTAAATATGCATCTCCTCTTAGATGTCATCCGTGGCTCCCCACTGCCCACAGCATACCCCCAGCCGGCGGCTGCTTCTCCTTCTAGCCCTGGCCCCGTTTCCTATTCCTGTTTTGCTACTCCAGGTGGCTTCGTGACCTCTGAAAACTGCATGTCCCATTCCTCTGCCTGGGTCTCCCTTCCATCCTGTTCTCTCCATCTCCCCAACCATGTGGTAGACACCTGCTCGGCCCCTAGCACTGGGCCTAAGTGTTGACTCCTCTGGGAAGTTTTTTCTCACCCCCTTCCATGCCTTTTGGGGGCGCTGGGACATAACTCCAGCCCCGCCCACTATGGCACAGCCTCTGTCCCAGGGTCAGTGCTATAACCATCCATGTGTGCATCTGCCTCCCACCTGCCCAGGAGCTCTCTGAGGGCAGGACCGTGCACTGTCCTTCCCCTGTCCCCAGCCCCAGGCTCAAGGCCCAGAGTATAGCAAGCATCTAGGAAATGTTTGTTGTGTGAATGCATGATCACGTTACCTTGGCTCAGACAACGTCAATGGCTCCTCGTGGATTGTATAATAAAGTCAAAGGGCCCTCAGGCTTTGCAGGCCCGATCCCCACCCCCACCACCCAGACGCACCATTTCTTGTCACATCCACAGGCTTTCAGCTCCTGTATCTCTGCCATTTTCTCCTCTCAGCTTGGAGTGACTTTCGTCCTTCTTCACTCACTGTGAGGCCACCTTCTTCAGTCTGCCCGACTTAGCCACGTACGCTCCGCTCCGCCATCCTGCTGCCCATGCTGCTTTTATGCCTCTTTATTGTGACTGTCAACAGACGGCGTGTCCAGCTGCAGCATTAACTTCCAGCCCCCCTCCTCCCACCTGGAATTCTCTCCCTTCCCTGCTGTCCCCACCACGCGCACAGCCGAAGAGCGGGGACTGGCTTGGTCTGTGGCAACCCTGGCTTTGCGGTCACAGTTGGGACTCTCCCAAGCAGGGGCAACCATAGCTTCTTACCCTTCTGATTCTGATTCCTTGGTTTAAGACCAACCACCTCACATAATTTCCTATCCCTAACACATTTTTTTTTTTTCAAACAGAAGCTGAGAAAGAGAATGAGGTAGAAATGGTATAATGTAAAACTTGGAAAGTACTGGCCACCATTTTTCTTGTGGCTGTGAAGGAAGCCACTGTCGGTAAGAGAAGGAAGTTAATGCCCAGAGAGCCATGGATGAGAGATGGAGGTCGAGATGGAGATGTGTGTGTGTGTGTGTGTGTGTGTGTGTGTGTTTGTGAGAGAGAGAGAGAGAGAAAGAGAGCATTTGTGAGAGAGAGGGAGAGAAACCTGGGGTGCCTGAGGGATTCCTGGAGCCCAGGTGCATCGTAGCTCTTGCCATGACTCGGTTGAATTCTCTTGAGGGGATATGCACCTTTCTTCCCTAAACTAGTCCAAGTGGCAGCTAAAATTCCTGACCCAGACATATACCTTTCTGGTTCAGCTTACTACTGTAGGCGTCTGAGTGCAAATCTGACCGCCGCCCCCCACCCCCCCAACACATACCTATCCCCGAGTCTATAGAGAGTATTAGCCTCCACTGGGCACCTCCATTCTGGCCCAGTCCCCACCCAGGCCCATGACCCTAGATCAGGAGTGACCTATCTTTACTAATTCAATGACTAAAGTCTCCCACGCAGGACAACTGGGCTGCCGCCTGACCGAGGCTCTCTTCCCATTTTAGGCTGTATAAACCCATCAACAATCAGCAAATTAATAGTCTGCGAGCCAAGGTCACTGGTGGTTTGTTTACTGAAGCTGTCATTCCCCTGGGCTGAGGAGTTCTTTCCACAGGTGCTTCTTCAGCCCGGGCTTGATTTACTCCTTTTCCCTTCCCTCCCTCACCCAGGCTAATTACTGCTTTTGTTTATAACTGAGTTAAGCAAACTGACTTCCATCTTGCCCAGCAGAAGCCTCTATGCCTGCAAGGTCCATTGCAGTGTGGCTGGACATCGGCTGGGCTGCAGGCCACCAAACATCTGGGTACTGAGGAGGCTTCAAGGGCCACTGCTGGAGGGCAAGTGTCGGGGCTCAGGGAAAGGGACACTGCGGCAGACTCTCAGTGCCAGCGACCCGAGACTTTGCCTGGCATTCATACCAAAGCGTCCCTGAAACAAAGCAGAGAGGTTGGCCTGGGTGTGAATTCTGAGCCATGGGCCAGGCCTGGGAGGTTGGCCAATGTGTCTTCCTGGGAAGAGACCATGGAGCAGACCCGTAGAAAGGGGTGGTCAAATGGTGGTGGCCGAACAGTGGGGGCCTTGATGGGCCCAAGGGAGGGACTGTTCTCTGCTTAGCTGGGAGCTAATGGGATGGGCAGTCACCGGAGCCCTTTCTGGTGGAGTTGCCTGCACTGGAATTGGAACTGCAAGGTCTGAGTCCGACAGTCTCCAATGGCCCACTTCAAACAGGGGCCCAAAAATAGTGGGCTGTTTTTGGTGTGCAAACACCAGCCAGGGAGTTCTGGGTGCGGCACAGTGGATTCAGGATCTGGCTTTGCTTCAGCTGTGGCATAGGTCTTAGCTGTGGCTCAGATTTGATCCCTGGCCCCAGAAAATACCACATGCCGCAAGTGCTGCTGAAACAAACAAACAAACAAACAAACAAACAAAAACGGCCCCAGGCCCATCAGTAATGTGTCCTTAGCAGGGAGGAACAAGCACACTCTTTTTCATTCTGGCCCTCATGTGGCCCAGCCGTGGGGAGCTATCTGGGGGCTGGGGGGCTACCAGCCAGAGTGTGGCTGACCGCCAGCCCTTTGCCCTAATCCCTGATGTCACTGCCTAGACATCTAGCTGTCAGGTCTGACTGGGCTTGTGCTTGGAGGGAGCTGCATGCTGGGACACCTAACTCTATGCACAGCAGTGCCACCCAGCCAGGGTCACTCACAGACACTCACCAGGCTTAACTTAATGTCCTCATACATTAAACGAGGATAATAAGAGCACCTACTTGGAAAGATTGTCCTAAGGATTAATAAAGATCATGAGCTGAATGATTGCAGCATATGGGACCTGGCATACTGTAAATACCCAACAGGTGTCAGCTACTACTTACTAGTATTACATAACCAACTGCTCCTCTTATGCTGTGACACTAACGTGCTGTGTGACCTTGGGCAAGCCACAGACTTTGAGCCTCAGTTGCCTTATCTGTAAACAAAGAGCATTCCCACCAATTTTTCTTTTATAAGCCAAAGTTTCATTATCTGTAGAATGAGAGTGATATTTAAAAAATTATCTTAATGGGGGGGTGGGGGTTGGAAGGAGAATCTCAGATGACATATGGCCAAAATGATAAAGCTTTGAAAAGTTAAAGAGCTACTCTAATTCAAGGGGTAATAATGATAAGAAATAATGGTAAATGCTAATTAATGCGAGTAGTTTCCTGATATGCTTTTATCCACTTATCAAAGGGTTGGAGGGGAGAATTTCCAGCGTATGTGTTGAGGAGGAAGTCTGGCAAGTGGTCCTGAGTAGAATGGAAATTCTGCAGGGATGTGGTTGAGCTGGAGACATTCAGCCCTCTCTTGGGATGTTTCCAAATTATGAAGTGTGTGGTTTGGACAAGCTCCCCAAGCTGTGCTGATGCTCTTGACTCCCACCCCATTGCCCTTCTTGGATATTCCTCACTTTAGCTCAATCTTTGACGCTTGTTGTAAAGTCAGTGCCCCAGGGATCCCATTCACAGCTATTCTCAGATACTCGCGCCTCTGTGTGATTGAGATTCCTGTAAGAGAAGAGTCTGGACTAAGGAGCAGTAGACTTGGAGTTGGATCGTGCGGGGAGTCCTTCACAGAAGGGAAGGCACCAGGCAAATGCCCCCTTGGCCAAGGATCTTTCCATGTCTCTCCTTTGTATTAGCTGAGAATGGTTCACTTGCTGTGTTCTCAGGAGCCAACAGAGTGTCTCGATTAGAGTACCTCTGCCTCTTTAATCCCATATTTCCCTTCTCTCCATTGATCTGCCCCTCTTCTGGTAGGAATCATTGCCATCTTTTGCATAACTCCAGGAGTCGGCTGAGAGTGGCAAGCTTTAATTTCAGTGCCTTGTATTGTAAGGGCAATACATGTTTCATTTTTTGAACAGGGTGTTATAATGTTAGCTAAGTATCTTGGGGTGGGATCCCCTCGAAGAGGTTCTGAGACGAAGATCGAATTTAAGTAGGGAACTGATCCCCCAAACTACTGGGGGCACAGAAATGAGAAGCGGAAGGGAAGGAGTCTATAAAGTGCTATCGAGTAGCTCTTAGTGTGGGCAGCTGGGGCTTAGTGTCAATGGGAACATAGGGGACAGTGTTGTCAGAAACAAGTGAAAGGGAACTGGGGCATCTGCACATCTTTCTTTGGCTGAGGACTGCCTCCAAGAGCACTAAGCCTCCTGTGCCTCAGGCTGTCCTGGCCATGGGCAGAGTGTGTGTAAGAGACTATCTTTGGTTTCTTAGGTGACTGCTGAGGACGATGGCAGGGCACCCAAAGAGCCTGCCACCCTGTGATTTTACAAATGAGGTATATCCCCTACTCTGTGACCTCACTGAGGCCCTGATGTGCGGTTTGCAGGTGGAGATCACAGGGTTTTGGCCAACACCGGAGATGGTCACTATGAGATGAATAAAAAAATGGATTGAACCTCCTATTAGGAGATAACGCTCCACAGGTCTCTCAAACACACTGTGCCAGCACAGGCCCACCTGGCTTTGCTCCAGATGACCTTGACAAGGTGGTTTGCATGGTTAACAGTCTGAGAAGACAGAGACATGTTTGTTTACTGTTCAGTATAACAAAGAGAATGTTAGGCATGCTTACTGCCTATTATAAAAGGTTCAGGCTCCTTAAAGTCAGGGATCCCTACAGTGTGTGCAGGCATCCCCTGGCCCTCTTTGCCTCACCCTGTAAAACATGGGGTTCCTAGAACTGGCTCAAGTGCTGATGCTCTGGACACTGCTATCACCATAAGAAACTGTCTTTTGTCTTTGACCCACGAGTCTTGTGTCTTTTGTCAGCATCCATGAAGCAGTGTCAGGCAAATGTGTTAGCTTGCAGGGAGGGTAAAAATCTCAGCTCCTTCTAAAATTCTTTTTATTTTAAAAACCTTTTTAAGGCCACACCCACAGGACATGGAGGTTCCCAGGCTGGGGGTTGAATTGGAGCTACAACTGCCAGCCTGCTTCACAGCCACAGCCACATCCACGCCAGATCCAAGCCACATCTGCAAACTACATCACAGCTCAGGGCAATGCTGGATCCTTAACCCACTAAGCGAGGCCAGGGATTGAACCTGTGTCCTCATAGATACTAGTCAGAGTTGTTTCCACTGATCCACAACAGGAACTCTTCCTTTCTATAATTCTTTTTTTTTTTTTTTTTTTGTCTTTTTGCCTTTATCTAGAGCTGCACCTGTGGCATATGGAGGTTCCCAGGCTAGGGGTCTAATAGGAGCTGTAGCTGCCGGCCTTCACCACAGCCGCAGCAACACAGGATCCGAGCTGCGTCTGCAACCTACACCACAGCTCACAGCAATGCCGGATCCTTAACCCACTGAGCAAAGCCAGGCATTGAACCCGCAACCTCATGGTTCCTAGTCGGATTCGTTAACTGCTGAGCCACGAAGGGAACTCCCCTTTCTATAATTCTTGAATCTCTCCCACCTGCCCCCCGAATTAAGTGCCCCATCATCATGTAAGTGATAAAAAGAAACCTAAGATCTCCTGCTCGGGAGCTCAAAATCCACTGAGATAAATAAGGCAAAGGAATAGGAAGTAAGGGATCATCACAACACAGTCGGATGGCTCAGAGCACAGAGCTTGAGTAGGGGCCCTGAGGTGGGGGATGGGAGGGAGGGAGAAAAGCTGGGGCAAAGCAGGGAGATGGGGACAAATGCAGAGTCTCTGTGTGTGGTCCCGGCAGAGGTGAGGGTCGGCCCCAACACGGATAGTCAGGAGTGTCCAGCCTGGGATTGCAGACCTGGCCCTGGGGAGTCCTGGGAGCCCCTATATCCTGTTGCTTGTTTCTCGCGTGCTTCGTGCTTACTTCTCTGGGACTCATTGTCCTGACCCCTTCATTCCCCTCAACTTATTGTGCCCCAGGTGCCTTGGGAAAACCCCCATAGAATGTGTGGCGCTTTTGTGAGGCACGTGGTTGTTTGTGTGGCCCGGGAGCCGGGGTGGGGGCTGAGTCCGGAGTCCATGGGAGCCCTCACCTGCTCTCTGGGGCTGCAGCCGAGGACCACCAGCAATGTCCACCAGGGAGAAGATTTACGGTCAAGCCAGGAGGGGCATCCTTGGGAAGATACCTACACAGCCGTTTCAACAAGAAAATTTACAAGCGTCCTCCTTCGCTTGCTACTGAGTGGAAAAATACACTGGGCCCAGAGCTGTGAGCTCCTTGCCAAGGCCTGTGACTCATCCCCAAGTCATAAATAATGGGTCCCTCATGACAAAGCAGAGAAGAGAGCTGGGCCCAGGGCCACATATTTATTAGAAAAGAGAGTGGAACCATTAGTTGGGGGGCTTGGCTTCCGGAAAATTCAAACCACGCCACGTTAGAGAAGGTCAGGGGGCACTTCCACAGGGATGCAGACCTGACATTTTTGTTTTTAATACTCTCGACCTTTCAGCTGGAGTGTAGACCCCCCACCAGGGCATCCACAGAGGCATGCCCTGGCCACTTAGTTGCAGGGACCAAGGTGAGGCTTTGCCACGTCCCAGACCCTGCTGGGCACCCCTGCTGCCCCTGATGCTTCTGATGGCCACAAAGGGAGGCAGAGAAGTGAGTCTCAGTGGCCACCAGACTGCCAGCATCAGGAAACATTCACTGCCTGGAAGTGTGACCTCTGGCAAGTTAAGGCCCCTCCTGGGGTCTCTGTTTTGCAAGGCTTCGAGGGCCACTGTGAGAATGAGGTGGGAGCGTGGATGCAGGCCCTGTGCAGGCAGTGGGACTGGCTTGCCTGTGTGAGAGGCCCAGTCCGGGGGGAAAGGAAAGAGAAGGACACACTCGCTCCTCTGTGCTCACTCTCCCTGTGGCTCTCTCCCTGTCTCTGGGAGTAGAGGACACAGAATCCAAAGGGCAATGGATGCAGACAGGGAGGGGCAATAAATCAGTTAGGAACCGTCGATAAAACCTTTCATGCTCGAAGAAAACATGGTCACGTGTGATCCGGGGAAAGGCGAACTTGGTATCTTCCCCTAAACCCACTCCCGTGTGTTCACCACCACCTCGCTACTGCTCAGACCAGAAAACCACATGACTGCATCTGCCATTTGCCCCCCTCCCCGCCACAGCGGTCAAGGCCAATGCATGTGCCCCCTGCCATCTCTCACTTCCTTGCACCTGCTCGGGGCACTACTGTCCCTCACCTGACGGCACAAGCCTGAGCAAGTTGCGCTTCCCACTCTTCTGCTGCCCGCCGTGATCTTCTGGCTCAAGTCCATTCCCTCCTGCATGACTCCCAGGCCCCTGGGATGCAGGCCTGGGGCTGCCATGCCCTTGAGCCTTCCCGACCTTGTTCACCCACCAAGGCTGGGGGGGCCAGTCCCTCCTTCTGCATGCTGCTTGCTCAGAGCCATCCAGCTGGGAAGACACCGAACTCCTGATGCTTTAGTGGCCCTTAACGGCTGCTACCCATCCGTGTCCCCAGCCTGGCCATGTACTCCTCCACTGTCTTACTCACCTAACCCTCCTAGCTGCACAGACCCTAGTGTATAACCGCCACCAGGGAGAACTCAGACAGCGAGTGATGAAAGGCTGAAGAGTTGAATGGAATGATGGATCGATCCTGCCTTTGCGACAGCCCTTGGCCCCCACAGGACTGCACGCTGAGTCTGCTTCCCTTCTCTGAACCGTGTCCTGCTTCCACTGCTTTCTTCTGCTCTTTGAAGCCGACGGCCTTAACTCCAATCGGCCTTAGACACACATGACTAACAGCAGCTCCATGTGTGGCTTGGCTGTTTGAGCTTTGCTACCTCTGCTGTTAGGGAGATGCCCCTCTTCTAGCCTGAGCGTCCCTGGCCATTTCAGACCCTGCATGTGGGCCGTGGGTGTTTCCTGAGGTGGACCTCAGGGCCCTGGATTGAGACACTGAGGTTAGGAATGTGTGGCGCCACTCGCTGTGTACTGCAGTCACAGAGCATGAGCGTGAAACAGACTCTTGACTGTCAGACCCGGAAAACCAACAACTTGATCACACGGGGTTCGGTCCACAGACCCCAGTGCTGGTGGGGAGGTGGCCCTGGAAGCCAAGGGCTCACTGGTGACTCTGTGGCCTTGGCAGTTGCGCCAGCAGTTGCGTCTTGCTGCTCCCCTCTTCCTCACGTCCCTGGGCTGGGATGACAACCCCAGCTCATGTCTCTAACCCCTCCTAGACCATCGCCCCTTCCCCCGGCTGCTTGTTTCTTTTCTGCCTCCCACCCAGTCCCGGTACTCAGGGTCTGCTGTGGGGGGACAATGAGACCTCAGTCTTGAGGACGACAAATATGGGTCACGGAACTCCAGGGCTTAGAGTCAACGTCAAGGCAGAAGGTCAGGTGCCTCCCTGATCCTGTCCCAGTTTCCAGCAGGCTCAGCGAGGGCCGGGATAGCCTAGTGTGGAGTCAGTACAGGCCCATTCATCTCAGAGGGCAGAATGCCCTCAGCCAGAGGCTCCGCCCAGAAAGAAACAATGTGAATAAACGTAAGGCCTTGGCTTGAGTCTTCACCGCTCAGGTGTTCTCAGAGTCAGGAGGGTTTACAGAGGCTCAGGGCAGAGCTGGCCTGGGAGCAGAGGCTGGACAGAGGCCAGGAGGGCGCCCTTTTCTCCCCGGCCTCCGATCATCACTCGTGTTGGAATAATACCACACGGGGCCCCGGGAGCGCAGCGCCTCGCCCCCCGCAGCCCTCAGATGGGTGGGAGGAAAGCGGCACTTAGATTTCGCCTGGAGGAGCCGGTCCAGCTGGGGCCTGGGCTGAGGGCCTCGATCTCACCACCTTAGGCCTCGGAGGTGACCTAAGTTGGGGACCCTGTTTATTACCTTCTGTAAGCCTGGGCCCGACCGTGGTCCTCAAGGGCTGGCTCTCATTCTCTGCTGCTGTCCCTGCACCCATCAAACCCACCCTCTGGACACGGAGTCTCCCCGGGAGTAGACAGAACTCGATTGGTCCCTTCCCTCCCCACGCGCATCGGGTTCAGCTGCATCTGTGGGGCGGCGAGAATATGAGAGCCGCGGCTCTAACGGTGGGGTGGGAGGCAGCAGGGATGAGCTCGAACCTTATGTGGGAGGGCGGGGGGATAAGGGCAGCTGGTCCCCCTGTCCATGCCCAGGAAACCTCTCGGGGAGAGAAAGGGGCACTGCTGCTTTCTGCAACTGCGTTTTCTGCCCGGACCCACCCTCCCGTTGTGTTCCAGGTGCATCCAGCTCCAGAACCATCTGCGTAGTCCAGGCTCTCACTCAAGCTGTTTTCTTTGCTTAGAGCACCCTTTCTACTCCCTTCCTAGCTCCATCTCAGTCCCACCCCCACCACATAACTCCTGGGTCATAAGAATCCACGCATACAGCAGGCACGTGATAAGTATCTGTTGAACAAGACACCAAGCCTGGATCCAGGGGCCGTGGGGGCTGAGAGCTCTGAATTCACGCTCAGTTCCCTTCTGCAGATAATCTGCATCAGATTTGCTTGTGATCTCGGGCAGATCTCTCCGGGTCTCTGGCCTCAACTTCTTTATCTGTCAAGGAGGCGGCCGCGTTGGCCGAGCTGAGAGCCTTTCCAGCTCTGACACAAATCTTGGGTGGCAGCAAGGCCAAGGTCCCATCCCCACTCTCTCCCTGCTGGCCTGCCTCACCCTCCCCAGCTGGGAGGAACCTCCTGAGCAGCGTTAAGAATAATAAACATGGGCTGATAAACATCAATAGGGCCGCTTGGTGCCAAAAGAGAAAGAAGGAAGACTGTGCTTTGCTGGCCGGGGCCTCCCTGGACCAAGGAGCCGCTGCCAGCTCCTTAATCAACTGGAGACAGCCGGCCGGCTCCCCTGGCCCCGCCCTGGGTCCCAGGGCAGGCGGAGGCCAGGCCAGGCCCTGGGGAGCCGGCCACTGTGTCGTTAGCCACAGTCCGGCCACAGATGGCCCCCCTCCGTTGTGCCAGGGCCTCCCTCTAACGGGGGTTATGTCCCTGCCCTACTTGAAACCTTCAGTGGCTCCCCACTGCCCACAAGACAGAGTCCACGTGCCCCAAGGCTGGCATGGCCTCAACTCACCTCCAGCCCCATGGCTCACTTGTTCATGGAGTGAATGTCCTGCCGTTTTCTGGAAATGCCAAACTCTTATTCTTCTGAGATTTTTCACAGACTGCTTCCCTCTGGGGGAGGCAGAATCTTCTCTTGACACCCACTTGTGTCACCAGGGCCCTGCTGAGTTAGCAACGTTGGCTCCAGGGGCTCCGTATTCTAATCACTTGGTTCCTTGGCTGGCTCTCTCCCAGACAGCGAGCTCTTGAAAGAGGAGGTCTGTTAGCGGAGGAGTAGGGTGGGCTGTTACCTGGGGCTTGAGCTCTGAAGTCAGGTGGTCTGGATTTGAAACCTGCTTTTGTCACTTTGCTGGGTGGACTTTGGGCAAATTACTTAACCTCAGTTTTCAGTCAAATAAGCATGATAAGAAAGGTTGTTGTCAGGCTTATATGGGCTGACAACACATATGGAGTGTTTGAAGCCGTGCCTGGGACCCAGCTGTTCTCTACATAATAGCCCTTATTATTGACCTGTGTACACCAAGCATGGCCAGTGCCCGGCACACAGAAGTCTTTGGCTGCTTGTGTTGCGTGACTGCATGACTGTCTGACTCATAACTAGAGAAAGGACCCGGGGCCTGGTACCTCCGTTGTGTCCTGGTCGGCTGTGGTTATGCAAAGTGTGTGTTGAGTGCCTAGCTGTGGGGGCCAACGGCGTGGCCAAGAACAAGCACCCCCTAAGGGCGGCAAGTGCATTTTCTCCACCAGGGCAGGGAGATCATTTCAGGTGGAGCCTATGGGTGTTGGTGAACTTGGGGGCTTCTGGTTGCCTGGGCCTCTCCAAGGGGGCCGAGGAACTCAGTGGTTGGTGACTCTGGGTGCTGAATCATGTAACACTTAGAATCAGTGGTGGTTGGGGGAGGGAGTGTGGCCAAGGCAGGAAGTGGGCTGCCGTGGTCAGGGTGGGCTGCCCCTGTGACCCACGGGGCCTCAGAGACCCCTCCCAGAGCGGGTGACCCGGCTCATTCATGAAACCGCAAGTCCAAATGCATCACCACTCCCAGCTTCCCGCCTCCCTGGGGAAGCTGTGTCTCCCTGCTTCGGTCCAATTTTCCATGTGGGATTTCCGGAGACACCAGATGGGTCATGTGATAGGAGACATGGTTCGGGAACCTCGTACATTTCTCAAATTCCTAGCCCTATTTTCAGATGCCTGCTCCCCTGTGCATACCCCTCCCCAAACATACCCTTTCATTATGAGCAATATCTTCCTCTCCAGTGGAGAATAAGAACCATTAAAAGATTCATGAATCAGAGTTCAGGGGATTGAGAACCCTCCCTTCATTTGAGAAGGTCTTCCTACTAGATTATGGTTAAGGCTTGACTGAGGGACTCCTGGTGGAACGCGCACAGTGTTTGGAATGCAAATATACTGGAGGAAAAATAAAATATATATACATATATATATATGCAGTGGAGGAAACGTAAACACTCAGCTTTCAGCTGGGGATAATCCATTGTCTGGTTGTCCACAGCAAGGAGCTGCCCTGACCTGTCCTTCAGGGAACTTGGGAATGACCTTGCCTCAGGCTGTCTCCGGAAAGTCCTGTCCTAGCTCCTTGCATCTGTAACCCCAGCAGTGTGTGGGCACCTGTAGCTGTGGGCTTCCCATTCTGAGCAGCACAGAGACGGGAAGGGCAGGGCAAAGGGCACCGAAAAGTCAGCACCTGGAAAGGATGGGTCATGGGGGCAGGGCCTCAGGCTACACACAGAGTGGGGAAGCAGCTGGGGAGACTGAGGTTCCAGGAGGAGGCAGGCCCAGGGTTATAAACTAGGGAAGGTGGGGCTGGAAGGAAGCAGGAAGCCAGTTGTATGTCTGTACGCCCAGCGTGGAAGCAGAGACCGTAACTTCGAATGAATCAGAAAAAGTAATCAGAGTACGGCCCTGAGCCAGGGTGCAGGGCTCAGTGGGCAGTGGCTGGACTGGATTTCAGGTGTGTGTGTTGGGAGCGGGGTTGGGGGGTCGCCTCTCTTCCAGGGGCCCTTATACAATGAATGCATCACATGGACAACCTCACACAGTAGCCTGGGGCTCTGGGGCAGAAACGCTGGGTGTGTGCCTGCTGGAGCTTCCTGGACCAAGGACTGTGTCTTTTCTCTCCTCTGTGTCCTCCTGCTCCCTCTGAGGCAGGTCTCTCCTCTACGGGACCACAGTGTGGGGGCTGTGAGGCTAGCAGGGAGGGGGTAGGCTGCCGTAGCCTCGGGCCTTATTAATGGGGGGGGGATACTAAATGCAGCCAGGGGTGCCCTCTTTCCCTCTGCTGAGATGCCTTGGGGACAGCTGATTAAGCAGCCTGGCACGGTGTCTGCGTGATTTATGGGCTACCCAGAAGCTTCTGCCTGGAGAGCTGGGCTGCTGCATTATTCATGGCTGTGAGCTATAAATCTGCTCCTGGAGCTGGCTCTGGTTCTGCCCTGGAGGATGAAGACTAAGGGAAGGGTTGGGGGCAGGGAGGGGAGGTACTCAGAGCACCCAGCAGTTCTGAACAGGTTTGTGACCTTCTACATCTTCCTTCGGTTACCCTGGGCCAGCAACCCTCCTCTCAGCTAACCTGGATAACTTTTACTGCAGTTGATGCCTAGGGTTCCTGACTGAGGCGGTTCTTAACAGGGCTTTAAAGACTCAGATCACATTTCTTTAGAACGAACAGTCTGCCTAAAGCCCTGGAACAGCAGAGGACTCCAGCAGCAAAGTCCAGACTGAGACTCTGCTAGCCTGACTCTGGCTGTGTTTATCTGACCTAGCATGCTTATATCTCTGCAAGAGAAAATGCAGGGCAAGAGGACCGCTTGGCTCAGCGCTTCTCAAACCTGAACTTGCATCAGAACCTGGAAGGGTTGTCAAAACACAGATTGCCCTGCCTCCAGTGTTTCTAATTCAGGAGGTCCCAGGTAGCGCCCGAGGATTGCCATTTCTGACAAGCTCCCATGTTATGAGATGTGGCTGGCCTAAGGATCACACCTTGAGAACCACTGTTTTAGTGTAATTTATCCCAGCTTTGCTGTGCTAACATCATCTAATGAAGGCAGGCCCCAGGGGGAAAATATGCAGTTATTAAATTCATTCATCAATAAACATTTATCGACATGTACTAAAAGCACAGACATGAAGAGAAGAAAATGTGAGCAGACTCTAGGTGCTTGCTGAGAGTTTAGTCAAGCAATGTAATGAATTTGGCCCCTGATGGGGGCCCGCTCTTGGCTGTGGGCTGTGATCTAAATAAATGGAGAAGGCATAGTCACACGGTCCTTTCTCTGCTGTAGCTAACTGGAGAAACACTCGGAGATGTATTTGATGGGCTGGGAGTTGGTCAAGTCTGAAGGTACTACTATCCTAAAAAGAAGATATTCCTGCCGATTGGGGAATTAGGAAGGCTTCATGGAGGAGGTGAGACTTGAAGAATGGATTTGGGAAGGAAGGGGGACTGGTAAACATTTGGAAAGGAGGGGAAACTCGTAACCATGGAAATCCATGCTAGATTAACAATCTTTTCAAAAGTTAAAAACAACGTGACTATCCATTTGCTTTCTGAAAACCCTTCCCCCTGAATTTATTGATCACAGATCCTTCATTTTTTATAGTTTCTTGTTTGCATTTTTTTCTCCTGGGACTTTAGACCACAAACAGGCTTGTCTCAGACTTAAATATAAGTGCAAACACACAGTAAAGAGCAAAAGAGGGTGTCTGGGCAGTGTTTGAGCCTAAGGGGTGAAGTGGAGGATTAAGAAGGAAGGGTATTTTGTGACAGAACTGAAATGGGTTGCAAGGTGCCATAATGGGGGCGGGGTGCCTTGCTAGGAAAGGGAAGTTGCATGGGATAAGAGCAGGTTATTTGGAGGCTGTAGGAGGAAGTCCTGTTGAGCACTCAAGACTGCAACCTTCACCCCACTCCCACCCTAATTCCCGAAGAAACATTTTATACTTTTTTAGTATTTTTTTTGGTATTTCTATCCATATTTCTAAGTAAAACGAGTGTCTTGCTTTTTCTTTATCTATTAACTTCAGACATTATTGACTTTCTATTATAGTAGATAAAACCATAAGCTCATTTATACACTCTCTTCTACATCCCCCACTCTCCTAATATCATTATATCTCAAGTCCTGGTTAAAATCGTTTTCAGAGTTTCATTATTATGGCTATACATTTTGCTCAGTATTGACACTAACAGTATAGTCTGACTACATCTCCATTATTGTTCAACTTTTAGTTTTTCCTGGAGTTAATAATTGCTTCAGTTTTTCATTTGTTTTGTTTCCTTTGAACTTCCGACTTAGGACTTTCATACCATTCTATAGTTCTGTAAAATAACTCTCAATATAATTTTTTGATTGATCAAACCTATCAGATCATTCACCACTTTCATTTTCTCCTCTTCAGAGTCATGTTTCCTTGTTCTCTGAGACCTACTGCTCTATCTGGACTCACTTCTTTCCATGGCTGCTGCATAGTCTCATCCTGCCCCCTTCCTCTCTCTAACATTCTTGTATTCCTTTTGAACCTCACTTATGTTTATTCCTTGCTCATTTGATTTCACGTCACATCTTCTCTTTATCTCTCTTTCTCTCTCCTTTTGATTTACTCTCTTGCTTTAAATTAACTCAATCTGGAGACCCCAGATCTTCAATTCTGGGAAAATTTTGTGTGATCCTTCCTCCCTCCCTCTTTTCCTTCCTTCCTTCCTTCCTTCCTTCCTTCCCTCCTCTTTCTTTAAACTTTCTTTTTATAATTACTTTGGTGCTGTCTTCTTTCTTCACCCTGGAAACTCCTAAATGTTAGAAACTGGGTCTCTTGCATTTATTCTTGAATATTTGAATCATCCATCATATAGTCCATGTCCTTGTCATTTTGTTCTACTTTATCTTTCTTAATGTTACCCTCCAATTCTCCTAATTGATTTTTTTGGCTTATATATTTAATTTTCAAGAGCTCTTTATATTTGTCTGATTGCACTTAAAAAGTAGATTCTCTTCATATCTCATGGATTCAGTATTTTAAAGTTCTCCCTGAAAATATTAGAGTTCTCTTTTGTTTGTCTCTGTCTGTCATGTGTGGAGTGTCCTTCAGATGTCTGAAAATCCCTGATTATCCATTCATATTTAGAGATAAAGACTAAAAAGCAGATCAAAAGCTGGGAAAGGAGGTGGGGCTTGTAGACAGGTAATCAGGTAGCTCAGTCTTTTGTTGCAAACCTCCAGAAAAATCTCTGCATCTTTTCTTTAAGGTAATTCAGTTTCTCTACTGGGGGAAAAAACTTCCATTCTCCTTTCTATATTCTCCTTACAATGTAAGTGAAGAAGAGCCTCAATTTTACTATACACTGGCTGTTAGTGCTCTGGAGCTGGGTGAGTGTGGTGCATTAAAGACAGTCACTGCACTTTTGCCATTGTTCTTTCAAAAATGGAGTTTTCTTTCCCCTTAAATCTGGATTAGCTTTTGACCGCTTTAACCAGTAGAATATAGTGGAAGTGATGCTGTGATTGTTCTGAGACTAAGCCTAAGAAGACTTGAAAGCTTCCACTTTTGTACTTTTAGGAGTCCTGAGACACTGTGTAAGAAATCTACTACCTTACTGGAGGTGCTATGCAGAAGGACGACCTGGAGAGGTCAAGTAGAGAGAAGTCTAAGTCTCCATTAGTCTCAGGACTAATGGAGAAAGAGAGGTCCCACTACCCTATCAGCCCAGCTTACCCCAGCCTTCCAATGTGACCAACAAAGGAATGTGCCAGCCTTGGGAATTGGCCATCTTGGATGTTCCAGCCCAGATGAACCCTCAGGTGACTATAGCACCCAGTCAACATCCTGTGGTGTGGAAGAACTATCTAGCTGAATGCAGTCAACCTACAGAACTATAAGCAGTAAAAACCTGTTGTCTTAAGCCAGTAGATTTGGGAGCCGTTGTTACATAGCAATGGATAACCAGAACAGTGGGGGAAGAGAACTTGAGGCTGCATCACATGGTTCAATCTGAAGATTTTCACTCAGTGCCCTATATTAGCTGGCTCCTCTTTCTATCATCTCTCTGCTTGGATTCAGGAGCATATAACATTTGGAAATGTAACTACTGATATTGACCTCCACATTCAAGACTTCTTTCTTGATATAGGTCAATTCTAAAATTTGGCATTATGACGATCCAAAATTTTTTAGCCAATATCCTGACTGCAGCTAGAAAACCTTTTTCATCAAGCTGGCTTCTCTCTCTAATCTAGGACATCTTCCTTACAATCCCTTTCTCCATAGTCCACCTGCATCTTTTAAGAAAAACCCACAATGTTTTTCTAGAATTAACCACCCCCCCCATGCATTCTTTCAGCAGATGAGATGTGGACATCTACCAGACACTTTTTCTGGACTAATAATAGGTTTTAATGGGGGCAAGGAAGCTTGTAGCACAAAGATGAAGGGATCAAAGAAAATTTATTTTGAGAGTGGCAGCTTTGGGTCCAGGACAGCAGAAACCATGGCACAAGCTACAGTCCAGGGTCCAATGCTAGAGCGGTAATTCTGTGAGCAGCCCCCAGGGTTTAGTGGTAGCAAGCCTGGAGTTTTCATTGGATATGGTCTGTGGTCTAACTTGGCTGTCATTCTGCTGCTGCTGAATTTCATTCTGGGCTTCCCATGTCTGAACTGGGTCTTGGTCTTCTTGATATTTTTGTAAGGTTCCCAATATCCATTTAATAAAAATCTCTCACTACTAAAGCAGCCAGAGTTAGTATGGGTTGTTTAAAATTAAGATCCTTGGCTTGTACAGGATATGGATAAAGAATAATAGGTGTTGCTGTGGGAGGAAAACCAGGACAACTGGAAGAGGCAATAATCAGTCAATGCAGAAAAAAATGTTGGCTTCTTAGAAGTCAAATGGAATCCAAATATGTGTCCATAAGAGTTTTACTGTATTTTAGGCAAGATAATAAAAGATATCACATCTAGACATATCATGGAAATAATAATATTTAATAAGAAAAGATATTATACAGGAATCAAGAAGTTAAAAAAAAAAGATTATCCACAAGTTAGGATGACCTCAGATTTCCCATCTGCAACACTAGCTGCCAAAAGAAAGCATGGAAATGTTTCCATTTTTCAGTTTTGTGGGTAGCAGTCTATGATCCACATTCTTTCTTTAAAAGGAATTACTTGAAGATGTTTAGCCCAGACTGAGTGATTCCCACACTTCATTCTTCTTTCTCAAGGTTGTTTTAGCTTTTCTAGAGCCTGTGTCTTCCACACAGACTTTAGAATAAGCTATGTCTTCAAAATATCTTGATGGAATTTTGGTAGGAATTTCCTTAAATCTATAAATCAGTTTGAATAGAACTGACATATTTATTGAGTTAAGCTAATTCATGAACTGAGTTATGTCTTAAATTTATTATTTTCTTTGATTTCATTCATCAGCATTTTAAAAATATTAGCATACAGACCCTGTACATGTTTTGGTAAATATATACTTAAGTATTTTATTTTCTTTGGAGTGATTATAAACGGCATTATGTTTTTAATTATTAGTATATAGACATGTATTTGATTTTTGTGTATTGGCCTTATATCCTGAAGCATTTCTTAACTTTTTTTGTAAAGTTCATGAAATTTTCTACATAGACAATCATGTTATCTTCAAATAAAGACAGTTTTATTTCTAAACTATATGCCTTATATTGTTTTTTATTGCCTTATTGCAGGGGCTAGGACCCAATACTAGAAGGAACAAAAGCAGTGAGGGTAGACATTCTTGCCTTGTTCGTGATCCTAGGGAAAAAGCATTCAGCCTTTCACAATTAGGAATGTTAACTGTAGATATTTTATAGATGCTCTTTATCAAATTGATGAAATTCCCTTATAATCCTAATTTATTGAGTTTTTACCACGAACAGGTGCTGGGTTTTGACAAATGCTTTATCACGACAAATCTAAAACAAGAAAACTATAAGTCTTTTAGAAAAAAAAAACGTTTTGGGATCTGGGGCTAGACAAAGAGTTCTTAAGTTTGACATGAAACAATGGTTTCATACCAAACCAAAAAAGATAAATTGGACCTCATCAAAATTGAAAGATTTTTGTCGTTAAGAACCCATGTGAAGGGGCTAAGGGAAGCCAGTAAGAGAAAATATTTGCAAATCACATCTTTGACGATGACTAGTATCCAGAATACCTAAAGAACTCTCAAAATTCAAGAGTGAAAGAAATCCAGTTAGAAGATGGGGAGGAAACATGAACAGATATTTCACAATAAACAGAACATGCAGGTAGCAAGTAAACACATGAAAAGATGTTCAACATTATCAGCTTCTTTATTCATAATCGCCCCAAGTGGAAACAACATAGATGTCCTTCAATGAGTGAATGGTTAAACCAATTGTGGCACATCCATGTCAGGGAATATCATTCGGCAATAAAAAGAAACCAATTACTGACAGGCAGCTATTGGATATTGCCAAGGAATTATGGTGAAATTGTGAAAAAAGCCTATATCAAAAAATTATGTATTGTACGAGTCCATTTATATAGCTTCCTGGATGTGACAAAAATATAGGAATGGAGAAAAAATTAGAGGTTCCCAGGAATGAGGGATGGAGTGCAGGCATTAGGTGGGAAGAGGTATTTGTGGCTATAAAAGAGGAACACCAGGGATCCTTGTGTTGGAAGAACTGCCCTATATTTTTACTGTGGTAGTAGATATAAGAACTTACGCATATGATACAATTCCTCAGAATTAACACACACACACACACACACACACACACACAACTGGGAAAACCTGAATAAGATGGGTAAAATGGATTAATGTTAAGCTTTTGTAAGCTATAACTTTATGGGAAATGGGGTAAAGGATACATGAGGTCTCTTTGTAGCTTTACAACTGCATTTCACTCAAAAAAAAAGTGCAATGAAAAAAATGAAACATTAGACATTTACATTAAAGTCAGACAAAAATGTTGATCATAAGCATTATTAATTGACATTGTTCTTGAAGTTGTAGCTAATACAATTACTTAAGAAAATGAAAGAAGAAACTAAGAAGAAAATGAAATTATAATTTGCATATAATAATTCTTTTCTGCCTTGGAAATCCTAGGGAAGCTGCAGAAGAGAGTTTACAGGGGAACTAGTTACCAAATGAATTCAGTTAACAAAGCCAAGACCTTTCTTACAAAATAAAAATAGCTAGTTAAGAAGAACAAGAAAAGATTTCCCTGGCACGAACTATTGAAAACTGTGCAGGACCCATAGGAATAAAATGCTGAACAATACTGAAATTCATAAAAGAGAACTTGAATAAATGGAAGGGCATGTTCCTTGCTGGGAAGATTCAATACGTAAAAACATAATTTCACCACAAATTAATTTATACCTTTAATGAAATTCTGATAAACATTCTCATAGGAGTTTTTCAGAACTTAAAGAGAATACAAAGTTAAGTTGGAAAAAATAAAATGGGAAGAACTCTTCATTACTAAATAAAAACATTAGCATTCAAGTCAAGAAACTTAAAAAAGAATGAAACACATCAAAGGAAATAAGGAGGAAAAAAGTAATGAAGAAAAAATAGAATTACCAAAAGAAAAGTAGTAGAATTGATAAATGTACTCAATAACACTTTCTTCTAAAAATGTAATACAATAAAAAATTCTCCCTTACACCATTCATCATAATAAATCATTCAAGAAATAAAGTGTAAGAAAAAATAAATCTGTAATTCATTTCTGATGTTAGGAATAAGATAGGTATATATATTTCTTCCTATTAATTTATTCACCTGAACCCTCTCTCAGTACCAGCTTATTTTAATTTCTCTAAGCTTTGTAAGATGTTTAATTAGCATAGAAATTAAAATTCTTTAAGTTCTGAAGCAGTGAGTCTTGGATTCTAATAAACTCCTGATATTTAGTACTTCTGTGATATTGTCAAACTTCTTAACATCTATTTATGTCTGTCTGTCTGTCTGTCTGTCTGTCTATCTGTCTTTTTTAGGGCCACACCTGCGGCATATGGAGGTTCCCAGGCTTTCCCATGCTTTTGCCACAGCCACAGCAATGAGGGATCCAAGCTGCACCTGTGACCTACACCACAACTCACCACAACGCTGGATCTTAACCCACTGAGCAAGGCCAGGGATCGAATCCATGTCCTCATGGCTTCTAGTCGGGTTCATTAACCACTGAGCCATGATGGGAACTCCTAACACCTTTGTAAACATCTCTAATTTGCAGGTAATCACGTTTCATTGAGTTTTGGGGAGGAGAAAATAGAGTCTAAAATTCATGTGAAATAACTCAGTACAATGAAAACACTCAGTTGATATAAAGTTTTTGCTATGTGGTAGGCAACATCCCAAGTTTTTCCTGGCTTCCATTAAGTCTTCCACCTCAATTTTAGAATTGTATTGTCAAATTTTGAAAACAATCCCATTGGGATTGCATTGAATTTATAGATTTATTTAAGGTGAATGAACATTTTTACAATATACATCTTATTATCCATAAACAGTGCACGTCTCTCCTTTTACGAATTCTCCTTTTTATATCCTCACATAAAATAGTCTACATTTTTTCCATATTTGTACGTCACTAGCATCAATCCTCTAGGTACTTCATAGGCTTTTGTTACTACTGTAAATGGAATTTTTCCCCATTGTTTTTTTTTTCAAGCTAGTTATTGTTGATTTATAGGAAAGTTATTGATCTTAGAATATTTATTCTCAATGGATGGAAAAGCAGTTTTACCTTTTCCTTTCCAACATTTATTCTTTTTTGGTTCTGATTCATGAACTTCCATGTAATAGCCCTACATGTGTAAACTTGACTTGGATTCTGTTACTTGCAACCAAAAAAATCTTGACTTACACATCTTGGAAAGAGTGAATTTAAAAAAAAATCTATTTGATGTCAGCTGATATCTTCTATATATTTCCTTTTACCTGCTCATTTAGAGTGAAGAGATTTCCTAGCATTGACTCATTGCTGGATTCCTGGAGTTAAACCTAGTCAGTTATTCGCTACTCTTAAAATGTATTGCTGAATTCAGTTTATTTTTATTTGTGAAGTTTTAATTTCTTTAGTCAAGTTCTGATATCAGGGTTTTCCTGGGTTAGTACCATGATTTGAGATACTACCTAATTTTTCCTCTGGTCTTGGAACATTTGTATAGTGCAGGAATGATTTACTCCTCAAGAGCTGGAGATACTTCTGGGCCTAACACCTTTTGTTTGGTAGGTAAGGCTTTAACAGTTTCTCAGGTTCTTTCAAGCTTATTTCTCTATTTAAAAAAAATCCATTTTGCTATCCTGTATTGCTAGTCTTTTTACCTCTTTCTCTTCCCTTCATGAATAGTTCTTTCAGAAGCCATTGGGTAGGGATGGACAAGGTGGGGGTCCAGGGTAGGTGGTGTCCATAACTCTAAGTTGGGGTACCAGGATCTGAGTGGGTGGCAGAAGCTTTCAATGGGTGGCAGTGATTATAAATGGAGGGTGGGAAATTTTCTCAATAAATAAGTATATTAAAGAATGAGTCAGAGTCTCACTGTCTGAGAAGAAAGGTCACAATTATGGAAAGGAAGAAAACTAGAATTAATCCTGGGACATTGAATTGGGATCAGAAGCATGGGTGTGAACTTGGGGCTTTCAATATATAGAATAGATATAGAAATAACTATATATATTTATGTATGTATATATACTTAGTTTTCTATTGCTGCGTAATAAATTATCCTAAACTTACATGGCTTAAAATAATGTCTTATTGATTAGCTCATAATTTCTGTGCATCAAGAATCCAAAAGTGACTTAGCTGAGGGCTTCTGCCTCAAGAACTCACACAGCTGCCAGGGTTGTTTCACATGTGAAGACTCCATAAGAGGAAAACTTATTTCCGAGTTCATTCATGTGGCTGTTGGATGGATTCACTTCCTCACTGGCCGATGACTGGAAACGCCCTCAGTGGGCCTCTCAATCTGGGCAGCTCACAGCATGGCAGTGGGCTTCCCTCAGAGTGAGAGAAAGAGAGAACGACCAAGGTGAAAGTCACAGTCTTTTTTTAATGTGAACTTGAACTTTTGCCACATTGTTATAAATGAGTCACAAAGTCCAGTCTGAGTTTGAAAGGAGAGGATTACATGAGAACTTGAAGACCCAGGGGCAGTCTTGGGGCTGTCTACCACAGATGAATTGATGGTACATAGATTTATTGATAAAGACAGATTTCTCAGCTCTGTGCCCTGTAACCCTAATAACAATGAACACCCCTAGTATCTAGATCTGTGTTTTTAAGTGTCTTTCCCTACTAAAATGAACTCGGGATTTTGAAGAAATTGTGGATTCCAGGACTGGGACAGGAAAGTTACAAGATGATCTGGAACATCTAGTGCCAGAAAGTAAGGAAGGGCTCAGAGAGTGACGGGTACAGGTCAAAGGGACATAGAAACTGAGTTTGAAGGGATCCCACCAGACCGATCTTGGATAATTTGACAAAATACAAGAGAATAGTAACATATTTGTACCACTGAATAAACTAGAAGTCCAGGAGGCCACACTGATACAAATAAATGAATAAATACGTAAATGAAGACATGAGAAAAATCTTTCCTTAAGAATAGAATCTCATCTAATTTTTATTAGAAGGGATGGTGGGAGTCCAAAATGGCCATCTGAAGATCATCGTGAGTGACTCAGCTAAGAAACATCACTATATGCTGTAACAGTGGATGAGAGACTGGTCAGCTACATCGTCTCCAAATCCTTCCCCCGTAAACTACTTATTGAAAACAATGGAAAGACGAGTCTCCCGACAGTGGAAGATACTCCCTTAATTCAGGGATCAAGGTCAAATGGAAATCATGTGACACCTGAAAGGTTGCACCCGAGAGACAGCATATGATATTCTTGTTCAAAGTACAGAACATGAGGAAACATCAGACAAACCCAAACTGAGAGACTCAACAAAACAGCTGGCCTGTAGCTTCAAGAGTGTCAAGGTCAAGAGTGTCAAGCAAAGATAGAATTGGTCCATCCAGATCAAAGGTGACTAAGGAGAAACGACAACTAAATGCAACATGTGATCGTGAATTGAATCCACTTACGGATATTGAAACAATTGGCAAAACTTGAATAGTATCTGTGGATCGGAAGGTAGTAAAGTATTGATATTATTTTTCTGATTCTAAGGGGGTTATCTATACTTCCTACCTCACAATGTGACTGTGAGATGAATGTGTGAATTTAAAGTATTCAGCATGGTACTTGCCCATGAGCCCAATAAATGATTATTATTATTATTCTAATTACAGTCTTTTCAAAGACTGGGATCTTGAATTTCTCAAATCAACAGTTTTTATTATTTTTAATTTATCATCTTGCAATTCATGATCTTCCCATTCTTCTGCTAGCATTTCACAGATTCACTTTTTTTTTGCTTTTTTGCCTTTTGAATCAAATACTTTGTCCAATAAATTTCTTTCTTCTGTTTAATGAGAAAAATATCAAACTATATGTATTCTGTTCTTTAGAGCTTTGTGTTTCCTCTCTGCTATAGTTCCTCATTGTGTCTGAAACAATCATTAATTGTAGTTTTGATTTCCTCTTTGACTCTATGGCTATTAAAACATGTTTCACCCCCTCCAGCGTGGCTTCACTGTATTGTTTCTTTGTTTTTTCTTTTGCTATTAGCTCTAGTTTTGTAGCATTGTGGTTTGAGTTTGTGTATTGTACTATTTCTGCTTTTGAGATTTTAATAAGATTTTCCTTGCGGCCTAAGATAATGATCAAATTTGTAACAATTCCTTAACCATTTGAAATGAATATGTGTTTTTCTATATCTAGGGAATATTTTGGTATATATTAAGTAAAACTTTTAATAATAATTTTTAACTCTTCTATATTCTTATTAAGTTTCGGTCTACTTGATCTTGGAGAAATGGTGAGGCAAATTAAAGCTTCTATTACGATTGTGTTTTTTCCCCATTTTGCCTTAATTTTTAAACTTTTTGGCCTTGTGTATTTGATGCTATATTCAATACACAGAGATTCATGTTCTTTTTTTTTCTTTGCTTTTTTTAGGCCCACACTTGCTGCATATGGAAGTTCCCAGACTAGGGGTTGAATCAGAGCTATGGCTGCTGGCCAACGCCACGGGCACAGCAACACGGCATCAGAGCCATGTCTGCAACCTACACCACAGCTCATGGCAACACGGAATCCTTAACCCACTGATCGAGGCCAGGGATTAAACCCGCATCCTCATGGATCCTAGTCGGGTTCTTTAACCACTGAGCCACAAAAGGAACTCCCAGATTCATGTTTTTTTTTCCCTGTCTTTTTAGGGCCGCACTCATGGCATATGGAGGTTTCCAGGCTAGGGGTCGAATTGGAGGTATAGCTGCTCGCCTACACCACAGCCACAGCCACAGCAATGTCAGATCCGAGCTGTGTCTGCCACCTACAGCACAGCTCATGGCAACACCGGATCCTAAACCCACTGAGCGAGGCCAGGGATCGAACCCACATCCTCATGGATGCTAGTCAGATTCCCTTCCACTGGGCCACAACAGGAACTCCAGATTCATGTTCTTAAATTCTCATTTAGTTTGTATAATTTACTAATACAGGATAACCCTTTCCACCACTTCAGTGCTTTTTTTTTTTTTCCTACGGTGAATTCTACATTGTCTGATATGAATATAACTTTCTTTTTGTTTGTCCTTGGGTAGCAGACACCTAGTAGATTGTCCACACTTTTCCTGGAGAGTGGTCCACTTTGCACGGAGTTCTGTAAGATCTTGCTCCAGGCTGTACTTCTTTATTTATTTATTTTTTGCTCCGGATGGGCTCTGACCCACACTGGGCCAATCAGAAACCTCCCTGTGTTTTAGAAAACGGAACTAAGGATTTTCACTCAATTTTGCTGTTCTCTGGATTCAAGGAGACTTGCTGGCCTTGGCCTGCCCATCTTCCTACAGGTGCACTGGAAAACAGAGGTCAAGGATTATTGCAAGTGGGAAAAACAAAGTGGACTCAGCAATAAGAGACAGAGACAGACCCCGGCATGAAGTCCCCGGTGTCATTTTAGTCCTGAATCCTGAGGCTCTGGAGTCAGGATATTTGATCATTTATCTCACTTGATAATCTGCTCTTCACGTTTCCTTATATTTTTCTTTTTGATTTTCCCATTTGCTTAAGTTGGCTCTGCAAGTTTCTTTATGTTTAGAAATAAGGAAAGTACACTTTTCATGTTTAGTCTACCTCTGGTTTCTTTACTATCTCATACACACACACACACACACACACATACACACACACACCCCACACACCATATATAGTATATTTTTACCAGCCTTAAAAAGAACATATGTATTTATTTGTGTAAGATGATCTCATACTTTTTAAATTTCCCCCTACTTCTGCCTCCCATTTTTCTTGATATAATGGCATTTTAGATTAAGATTATTATTATCAATTTATTTCTTATGCATATGTAACTTCTCATTATTTTGCACATTTCTATTATTTTTAAAATCATGTTAATATTAATTTTTAGTGAATTAACCTCTAAATTCTACTAATTTTCTGTTTGTTTCTTGCTCAGTTGGACCATTATTTTGAATAAATTTTTCTGGATGGGTGAGTGTGTGGTATACATTTAAATGTTTAAATTTTGAAAAATGTTCTCCTAATTGAGCTCACAAATGAATGATAACTTTCTTGTTATTCTCATCTTTGAATACAGGCTTCTCCCTTGCCTTAGAACTTTGTAGATATTATTATATTTGTCATATTTCTTTGTTTTTAGGTTTTAAGAGGGGAAGTCTGATTCCAGTTCAGTCCGCTTCACCTTGACATGTACAGTTTTTTTTCCTCTCAAATACTTAAAGGGTTTTGAACTTTGTCCCTGACATCTAAAATTTCACCAGGAGGAGTTCCGTGGTGGCTCAGCAGAAACGAATCTGACTAGCATCCATGAAGACACAGGTTCGATCCCCGGCCTCACACAGTGGGTTAAGGATCTGGCATTGCCGTGAGCTGTGGTGTAGGTTACAGACACGGCTCAGATGCTGCATTTTTGTGGCTGTGGCGTAGGCCAGTGACTACAGCTCTGATTCGACCCCTAGCCTGGGAATCTCCATGTGCTGTGGATGAGGCCCTAAAAAATAATTTTTTTTTTTCAGCAGGAGACATTTAAGTAGGATTCCTCTTTTATTAATAATGCTTGGTCCCCTATGGGACCTTTTGTTCCTAAGATTAAAGGTTCATCTCTCACATGTCCCACTTGATCTACCTTCTCCTCTTTATCTTTCTGGAATAGTGATAAGCAAACTGGTTTCAAATGTAAGTTTTATTGTTATGCAGGTATAGTAAGGCCAACAGATCCAGAGATAATTGCCATTGAAAGGGCGATTGTTCATCAGAGTTCCCAAGAGGTGGCAGCATGCCACACCAGCAGAGCCACATGGGGAAGCACCAGAGCCAGTCAGGAGGCAAATGGGGTGAGGGGAAAGCGTGGGAAAGAGACTTTTGTAGTTTCTGAACGAACGGGCAAGGGAGAGTAAGAAGGCTGAGGACTGGGTAGTTTGGATATTTGAATAGGCTCTGAGGCATGAGGGGTATCTCTAGTTGTCTGGCACCTGCCATAGGGTGGTTAGGGCAGGTGGATAAAGGAAGTAGATAGAATGTAGTCTCTGGGTCGGTTGCTTTGCATATGGAATGTGTCTCCAGGTGCCTCCTGTACTATTTCTAGGAATTGTGTGTTTCTAGGGTCTGCAAGGTCCCAGATATCAAAGCATCAGAGATACAGGAAATTAAGACATGATTCATACAGAAGTAGCTACTGAAAGCCCCCAAATAACTCTATGGTGTCTCTAGTTATGCTTGCTTGATTGTAACATTTTAATATTGAAATAATATTATCAACATTACAACATATTTTTCAACCTTATTAGAGGTTTTTCTTTTTTTTCTTCAGTCAATATCAATTTCATTGGTCCTATTTTTTTTTTTTTGCTATTTAATTTTATTAGTTTTGGCTTTTATCTTTACAGTTCTGTTTTTCTTCCTTTTGGTTTGCACCATTATCCTATTTTCAGCTTTCTTGATGTGAATCATGGTCTATTTATTTAAAAGCTTTCTTGATTTCTACTAAATTGATCTAGCCATTTCTTTCTAGCGACAGCTTCACAAATTTTGTTATGCTGTGCTCTCATTATTGTTAATGTTTAAATTATTTATTTTTATATCCTCTTTAACATATAACTTATTTGGCAATAGGACTATTTTGCTTGTTTGTTTCTAAATATAGGGACTTTTGGGGTGCCCTTTTTTAACGGTTTATTTTGAGTTTTATGTGGAAGTCAGAACATGTGGTCTCTATCATATTGAGTCTTTGGAATTTAGTGAGACGAGCTTTGACATGCAATCCATAGCAAATATCAGAAATGACCCAAGTGTACTTGAAAGATATGTGTTTTCTATTTATTGGGTGCAAAGTACTACAAGGCTCTATTATATCAAATCTATAATTTTATAATTCAAAAATTTATATCCTTGGCAACTTTTGACTGTATAATATGTCCATTTCTGAGAAAGTAGCCTATTCTGATTGAGGATTTGTTGACTTCTTTCAGTACCATGAGTTACATATCCTTTACATATCCTAAGTCTGTGTTGTTACATGTAAACAGGCATTATTGTTATATCGTTTTCATGGATAAATCTTTGTAAGACTAGGAAACATTATTTTTCCTTTCCATAAAGTTAATGTTTCCTTCTTTTTTATTGCAATTATTTTATTTTTTATAATAATGTTTATTTTTCCATTATAGCTGGTTTACAGTTTTCTGTCAATTTTTCAACTGCACAGCGTGGTGACCCAGTTAAGTATACATATATAGATTTGTCACAAGTGATTAGACATAGTTCCTGGTGCTATGCAGCAGGATCTCCTTGCTTTTCCATCCCAAAGGCAAGAGTCTACATCTATTAACCCCAGACTCCCAGACCATCCCATTTCCACCCCACCCCTTGGCAACCACAAGTCTGTTCTCCAAGTCTGTGATTTTCTTTTCTATGGTAAGGTTCATTGGTGCAGTATATTAGATTCCAGATATAAGTGATATCATATGGTATTTGTCTTTCTCTTTCTGACTTACTTCACTCAGTATGAGAGTCTCTATTTCCATCCATGTTGCTGCAAATGGCATTATTTTGTTCTTTTTTATGGCTGGGTAGTATTCCATTGTGTATATATACCGTATCTTCCTAATCCAATCATCTGTCGATGGACATTTGGGTTGTTTCCACATCAATGTTTTCTTCTTTAATTAATATTTCACCAGCCTCCTTTCAGATAGCATTTTATGTGTGTATGTTATGCAGATCTTCATTTCTAACCCTTCGGTCTCAATTTTAGATGTTTCTTTCAGGATTAGCATATATATGAATGAAAGGGAACAAACATTGTGAAGTTTTGTCTTTTAAAAAAGACAACACAACTCATTTAGGTTTATTTATCATGAGTATCAATATATTTAAAATTACTTTTAAAAGTAATTTTTGTTTCTATTTATGATTCATCTTTGCTTCCTTACTTCCTCTCCATTCCTACTCTCTGATGAATCAATTTTTTGCTCACTTTTTCTCTACATATTTGAAAATTACACTTTCCTCTTCCATTCTTTCAGTGAATATATCCTCTTTGAGAGTTCATATTTCTCAGTGGTGTTCTCCCAATGCCCTTCCCTAAAGGGGGGCTTTGTACTTACCTTGGCCCCAGTTCTGCACCATGGGCTTCAGAGTTGTGAACAAGATGTTATGTGAACAACTTGTCCAGGGGTCATGCAGGTCGAGCAGTTTTGAACTTCATACCTATACAGGCAACAGGGTGGGGACTCAGTTTTGTTCTTGGGTTGCATCTCTATTTCTGGCTTTGATAAACAGTGCGTTTCCAGACATCTGTGCAAGAGTGAGCAAAGTCAGCCTGCCTCCCCTGGTGGATGGGCTGCATGTGCCTGGCTCCCCGATTTTAGGGAGGAGCCCATTCCTTGTATTACAACACTTTCCCACTGACTCATCCCTGTTCCCAATTTTTTAAAAAACTTTTAAAAATTTTAATGATTTTTATTTTTCCCATTATGGTCGATTTACCGTGTTCTGTCAATTTCTACTGTACAGCAAAGTGACCCAGTCATATATATATATATATATATATATATATATATATATTTCTTTTTTTCACGTTATCCTCCATCATGTTCCATCACAAGTGGCTAGATATAGTTCCCTGTGCTGTACAGCAGGACCTCATTGCTCATCCACTCCAAAAGCAGTAGTTTGCCTCTATTAACCCCAAACTCCCTGTCTATCCCCCTCCCTCTCCCTCCCCCTTGGAACCACAAGTCTGCCCTGTTCCCAGTTCTGAACAGCAATTCAGCTGCTGTTCACCACTTCAGTTTCCTTCTCTATCATTTACCTGTGAATTTCTTCCTTTCTTAATTCTCTTTAATATAGTTTAATATATATATGAATATATATGAGAATATACATTCTATAGAATATATTAGAATATATATATTCAAATACATATGTTTAGAATATATATATATTCTAAATTAACAAGTCTGTCATTCCTATACACTGTGATGGAGCTGGGAGGTTTGGCACCTTGATCTGAAAGTCTCATATCAATTATTCATGTGTAAATTAGACTGAGGGACTAAGCTAAATGAGCTGCATGTTAAAGCATCTTAGGGTAAAGTTCCCTCGGGGCAGCTGTCATCCAGGAATCGGGGGCCTGTCCTTTTCCAGCGGCCGGAAAGGCCACGTCTCTTTGGTTTATCCTGTGCCTTCCCTGGCCTCCCCGGGTTCTTCGGGGGCCCGGGCCTGGTCCTTACTGCCGCTGCTCCCAGCCTCACTGGCCGGGACAATGAAGCCCAACAATTTCTCCTGCAACGCCCATAAGCAACTTGGAGGTCAAAGAAGGCAACAGGACAATGCAACAGCAGAAACAAAAACGCGACGACAGAGACGGATGGGGGTAAGGCTAAGAAAGAGCTTTTTCCTCAGGGCTGGTTTCTGAACTGCTTGGAACACTGAACAACTGTGTTCAGCGATGTTTGCCAGAGGTAGTCAGGGCCGGCTCCAGAGCTGCTGGCTGGAAGGACTCTGGCCCTGGAGCCTCCTTCCCAGCTGGGGGTCCTGGCACAGGGTGGCCAGTTCGTGGGTGCTGCCGCTGACCGAGCTCCCGTGTGGTCCTGCCAGGCCCCCTTGCACGATTCCCCGGCACTTCTTCCTCCCTTTTTGAGTAAAGCAAACTCACTGCCTGATGAGGCTGACGGAAGCCTCTCCACTCCCCACCCCCTCAGTACAGGCCACTAACGCCAGAGAGCATTGGTGAAGCACTGACGAGAGCTTCAGGTCAGGCAGACCCTGTGCTAAGGGCAGTGTTCTCTTTCACCCTTGCTAGACCTTACACGAGTGCTATCACGAGATGGGGACTGATGTTATCACCATTTTATATTGTTTTACGTGAAACTGAGGCTTACATAATTGAAGCCCCTGCCCAAGTTCACATACCAAGCACGTGGCAGAATTGGACATGAAACCCAGATTCATTTTTCTCAAAAGCTGGGCTGTGTCCGCTATACTCTTCTGCTAATCCATGTTATAGGAGTCAGATATGATGTTAGTTGCTTCCAGAGTAACTCCCAAAGCTCGCTCCTTCCTTCCTTCCTTCCTTGCTTCCTTCCTTCCTTCCTTCCTTCCTTCCTTCCTTCCTTCCCTCCTCCCTCCCTCCCTCCCTTCCTTTCTCTTTCTAGGGCTGTACCTTTGACATATGGAGGTTCCCAGGCTAGGGGTCGAATCGGAGCTGCACCTGCCGGCCTACGCCACAGCCACAGCAACGCCAGACCTGAGCTTCAAATGCAACCTACATCACAGCTCACGGCAACACAGGAGCCTTATCCAGAAGGGGCTGTTTTCTAGCCTCGCCCCCTTCCCTCCAGCTGTCTGTTGGAAATGCGGACTGGGGTCACGCTGTTGATGCTGAAGGAGGAGACTGGATCGTCTAAAAGAAGAGCTAGAGCCCACACCCCTCCACAGGGTCCTACTCGCTCCCAGGAGACTCCTCCCGGCAGTCTGAAGCCCAGGCCTGCTGCAGCAGTTAAAGTTCCAGAACCCAGGTTCATGGGGGACCCTGTCCACTGTGCTCAAGGCCTCCCTGGGGGAGGGAGTCTGCACTCAGGCGACGGGGTCCCGGGGCTCCAGGGCCCATCTGCCAAGGTGCGTCTTACGCACCGATGCCCACCTGCCATTGTGAGAGGCCCTGCTGGTACTTGGCCTGGGGCGAGCCAGCTCCACCCACAGCCAAATTCTGGCTCCTCTTGCATGAGGTCTGGGCAGCCTGGGCCTGGGCTGTGTGAAATAAGACTTCCAAGGTGTTCCCGTCGTGGCTCAGTGGAAACCAATCTGACTAGCACCCGTGAGGGCACAGGTTCAATCCCTGGCCTTGCTCAGTGGGTTAAGGATCCTGCGCTGCCGTGAGCTGTGGTGTAGGACACAGACACGGCTCGGGTCTGGCGTTGCTGTAGCTGTGGCATAGGCTGGTGGCTACAGCTCCAATTCAACCCCTAGCCTGGGAATCTTGTATGCCATAGATGCAGCCCTAAAAAGATTAAAAAAAAAATGAGAATTCCGAGCCCCAGCCCCCATGACCTCAGGATGATGCTGCTGTAGTCTGAAAGCTCTGCGGCTCAGGGCGGTCGGAGACCTTGTCTTCCGTAAGACTCATCTCCCCAGGGCATCAGCATCTCTGAAGCACAATTGTGTGGCAGATGGACATTTGCCCCATCCTTTCTGCTTGCTGACCACTGCTGCTGACCTGCTTCCTCCTCCCTCCCAGAAAGCAAAATGTACCAGTCAGGATGGTATAAGTTACGCTGCAGTAACAAACCTCCGATCTCAGTGGTTTAAAGCAATGAAAGTTTCTCTCTCACTCATGCTCTCATTAGCTGGAGGCGTGTCCACATGTCCCTAAAGTGGGATCCAGGCTGAAGGAGCAGCCTCTTTAGAACAGGGGTAGTTGCTGCGACAGAGGGCAAGGGGGCTTCCTACTGACAATGAAACGCTCCACAGTGTATGGTCTAGCAACCACAAGGAGACCGGGAAGTGTGTTCAGAAAGCAGAAGAGTGCAAGTGAAAACTGTAGCATTTGCAGGATGACAGGGCAAGGACACATTTCTGGAAGAGTGAGGGGCTGGTGTTTCACGCATCAGTAGGGCCCTGCGGAGATTGACTTCTCCAACTGTGTCTTCATTCAACACTATTGGCTTCGAAGCTAGATGGTCCTGGTTTTAGTTTGAATGCTGCCATGAGCTAGATGTGTGACTCTGGGCAAAGTGCTTAGCTCACCGAAGCCTCAGGTTCCCCATCTATAAAACGGGGTGGTATCATCCAAAATGTCACAACCAGTAAGTTTTAGGGCTGTGATCCATAGCCACCTGGGTCTGGATCTGTGGCAATTCTTTCAAAATCCAGAGTCTTCAATGTTTAAAAAAAAAAAATGTCCAGGCGGCTTAATAAGACAAGTCGGCAGTGTAACCGCTCCTTGTCCTACTGGCCATTCTCCTTCCCCTTGTCCCTCTTGCCCCAGATTTCTTCCCAATAGTCCCAGGTACTCTGGAGCCTCTCTCTAATCCCGGCTCTAGCCTGGCTGGAAGGTAGCACTTGTTCTCAGCTCCTTGAGAGTCATTGGCTAAGGACTGATGATGGATCTGCTTCAGACCCGTTCAAGCCAGGTTCTCACCTTCCCCCTGCCTCTCACTGCACATCGAGTGACCCCAACCCCATGGGAGGCCCTGAACCCCAGGCTCCCTTAGCCCTGGCTGCACTTGGGAGGGTTCTGGGGAGTCCCCTTTGCAGAAAGGAGGGAAAGGCTACAGAATCACTCTAAACAGGGCAAAACAAAGCCATTTATCTTGGGGCATTAGTCACTGAGCTGCTGACGCAGGAAAACATGTAGTACTCTTGGCAATTGCCATTTACATTAAAACAGCATGATTTGTGGACTTGGAGGCCTGAGACCCTTCCACATTCCCCCACCCACTTCTGTCTGTCCCTGAAAGTGCCAGAGGCTGGGGCTGTAGCTCTTTCTTGGGAGAGAGGGGCTGGCTCTGGTCTTGGGCATAACAGGTGCCCAAAAGTCCCAGCCCTGTTCCCTTCTACACGCACGTTGCCTGAGGCCTGCAGGAGTCACACTCACTGGGTTCAGAGTCAACATCATGTTTTATGTTTCTCGGCTACGACCGTTTAGTGTTTGGAAGCAAGGATTTTTAATCCCCAAATCTCCCTACATTCTAAAGGAAGATGCCACCACCAACAGCACATACACAACGAAACACACACAATCAGTCGTCCCAGAGACAGATGAAAGTTGCACTGCTAAGAGCTAATGCTCTCATTCCAGCCTCCATAATACGGAAAAATAAATCAGGAGAAGGGAAGCTGGGAGAAGCTAAGGGCCTACAATTTTCTCCCAGAGTCTTGCTTTTCAAGGTGACTTGGTTGCTTTGAAGTAAATCCCAGGTGACTGTCTTGCCCACATTAGGTTCAGGACAGGTGCTTCTCCAGCCCTGGGTCCATCTCCTGTGCTCTTGGCTCTAGCATCCTTGGTGCCCAATCACTACTTATATGCTCAAGGGTGGAGCACGTGGCCTGGCCTGAGCCAATGAGAGGGGCACATTCTCCTAGCTGCAGTGATTGGTTCCGAGATGGCTCTTTAACCCAGTCATAGCCAATGAGCTTCAAGGAAACATCTGCTGTATTTCTGAGAGAATGAAGCTCTACCAGGAAGGGAGGGAGAGTGAAGGTAAGTGTCTTTGGCACAGGATTCCTTCTCCTGGGCTGGGTGGGGTCAGGGGGCCTGGCACTGCTGCCTGGAGTGGAGAGATGGAAGGTTCTGGAACTTCATCCTCGTAGAGCTGAGCGTGAAGCAGAGACTGAGAGAAACTGAGTGTCTGGTGATGTCCTTTAAACAGCTCAGTCGAGATTCTCTAACTCAATCTGTTGAGTTTGGGTTGAAGCTCAGCACATTCCCTTCATTGTTTAAGTCAGTCTGGGGTGGCCTTAAACAGCCTCAGCCCGTACTCGGTAAGTGTGGTCAGGGCCCAGGAGACTGTGAAAACCAGCCTCTGAGCCTTTGCCCAGGCCATCCGGCCACTGAGCACGCCATTGTCCACTAGTGGAGTTCTAGTCCTCTTCCTGTTCCCTGCCCCCTTAGAAGCACAGTGCGACTCTGGGACCCAGGGCAGGCTCTGGGCACAGCTCTGCCGCAATGATGGGGTCACATCCATCTTCTCCACCAGGTTCTCCCGAGAAGCTACGCTGGGGGCGGGGAGGGAGGACTGGGGTGCGGGCGGGAAGACAGGCAGACCTCTGGGGGTGAACCTGAAGAGTCCAGAGCAGAAGCTGTGAAGGCTTGAACTGGGCAGTGGAAGCGAGGCGATCTGGACGAGGGGAGAGAAATTGCTTCTAAAAACAAAGGGGGGGAGAAAAAAACCCTGCAACCAGAGCCAAGAACGGTCCATTTAGAGCCTGGGAGGTGTGGTGACTGGCACGGAATTCCTAGAACAGAATAACAGAAGAGCTTCAAGACAGAGTGGGGCGGCCACGGCAAGGCGTCCTGCTCCACTGCACTCCTCCAGCAGAACAGACAAATTAGCAGGTGCCCCTTTCCCCATCCAGCCCCCTGTGCTGACCTAGGTCATCAGAACGATGGGCGGTAAAAAAGAAAGCATTCCTAATTGACTTGGGAACACATTTTTTATACTTCACATGGCAGAGAGGTTCCCAAAGTCCAGGGTATAACTTTAAAGTGATCGTTACCGTGGGGCTGGGAGTGAGGAATCCGTGTTCCCTCCCACTTCAGATCTGCCCCCGCTTCACCCCGACCTCTTCTTTGGGACTTATACCGGATTAAGGAACCAGCCCAAGTGGCACTGTCTTTTCTCTTTGAGCTACGGGCAGCCTGGCCTTCCGTCCCGGCTGGCTGATACCAAGGCGGGATAAAGGACAGCCAGGGTGGAGTCCTGGGGGGCGAGGGCAGGGGCTGGGGTGGCAGCCTGGGAGCAGAAGGTCTGAGGCCTCCCTTTCAGGGAGAAGAAATGAAAGTAGGAAACCAGAGGTACAGGCAGAAGGTGGCTGGGTGAGGGTCGGGCTATCCCCAGACGTTCTTGAAGGTACTTCAGCTCTGCCCAACCCCTGGCTGCCAGATCTGCAGATCCTGGTTGCCGGCAGGGGAAGGGGGTGCCCACTGTCCCTCTAGGCCAGTCTTGTGACTCAGAGCCAGGAATGCGCTAACCCCGAGGCTCACGGCTGGTACCGCTGTCCATGACCAGCGCAGGGACAGAGGCGGAGGGTGGCCTGGCTAGGAAGGGATTCAGGCCCTCACCTGCCCACCCCAAGCGGCAGCTCCCTGAAACTTTCAGCCTGGACACTTGGTGCCACTCATCCACAGGGCTAATCCAGTCAGACTCTGTCCTTTAGCCAGTCTGGAGCCTGTAACAGGCAGCTCAAGTACAAGTGCTGAAGCTTTGGGCAATCGCAGAGCTGGCTTGCTCTGGCCCCCCAGCTAATACCCACTTTGTGGCCGCCTAACGTCTGTTCTCATCTGGGCTCAGCTCCACGGTGCTGCTTTCCCCTTGGGCCTGGGCCGCTCCTCCCTCTCCCCCATCCTTACCGCCCACCTCCCAGCCCAGCCCAGCCCTTCTCACTAGCAGGGACCCCACCTCACATCAACGGAAAGGTCAGAGTTGGGGCACAGCCACTAGCAGGCCCCCTGAGCCCCGTCCAGACCCCCTGTGACTTGGTCCCCACGATGTTGGGATGTTGGCACGGAGCTCCCAGTAGCTTCTGACTTGGACTGAGGAGGACTGGAGCGAAGTGAGGCAGCCCGGGGTGGGCTGGTCTCCCCTGCCCCTCCTGTCCTGGCTTAGCCTTCCCTTCCTTCCTTTCTGCCCAGCCTCATTCATGTAAGAGTCTTTATACAGACACGCGGCTTCATTTCTCTCGGGTGTATGTCTAGGAGTGGAATGGCTGAATCACCGAGTAGGTGTGTAGTTAACTCTGGAACAAACACACAGACAGTTTTTCAAACCCGTTGTCCCAGTTCACGTCCTCCCCTGCAATGTGTGCCAGTCCCGGTCGTTCCGCCTATTTGCCAACACGTGGCTCCTTCGTCGTCTCCAGTGAGGGGCTGAGGTCATGTGAGCGACGGCAGCACGAGGGAAGGGAGAGTTAGAGGCGAACGTGCAAGCGGAGAGTAAACTGAGAAGAGAGAATGGGTTTGGGGGTGTGACTGGCTGTTGGAGTCTCGCCTTCACTGGTTATTGGTCCTGTGACCTCGGGCAAGTACTTGACCTTGCCATGCTTCCGTGTGCTCACCTGGAACATGGGGACACCGCATCTGCCTTTGTCGAGATGAAACGAGGTTATGGCTGTCAGTGCACAGACCTGCAGTGATTCTATTTGACCCACGCATTCGTGACCAAAGCACGCTGAGCAGATGAAGTTGAAAAAAGAGGTGAGTGTGTCTGTCAGTGGGGTCCTGTGTGTGTGGACCCCTCCTCCCCGCCGCCCCCAGCCCTTTGCCTTGCTCTGGTGGCTCCTGTTCCCTCCACCGCCCACCCCTCTGACTCTCTCAGAACCCGGGTACCCATCTCTAGCTCAGATCCCAACCCCGGGGGGTGGGGGGCATCTTCAGAGTCTGGTATTTGTACCGAGTCATAGAGAAGCTTACTTAAATTCCTAGTCTGGGTCTTGGAAAGGATGCAGTGGCACGAAGATGGGCTGGAGGCGACAGTGCTTGTGCTAACTGGCTTTGGTCTTTGGAGGGAGACAGAGGCACAGAAGAGCCGGGCTTCTCAGGAAACACAGCCAGCGTCTTGCTCTGTACAGCAAGGAGAGGCTGAGGAGCTCGAGACAGAGTGAGAGGACCCTGGCACGATCTGAAATGTCTCTGGGCTTCTGAGGTGAAGCCTTTGGTCACAGAAGCATCTCCTGGGGAGGGGGGTGCTCTGTGCTGCTCGCTCCGGCCCAGACATACGGAAGGCGGGGGCCCATTTGCCTAAAATGGGAGCTCAAGGGAGGCAGCCTGAGCTCCGAACACAGAGCTCAGTAGACAAATAACTCAGCGGAACCAGGCCTTCTGATTTATGTGTTTACATCCTCACAAGGAGCCTTTCTTTACCTGAGGGGCTTTTTGGCCAGGCTCCTTTAATTATGAGAACAGGACACGTAAAGTTTGTTGATGGAGAGGCCAAGGTGGACGGGGAGGCGGAGGCCTTCAGAGCTGGGGGCTGAGTGGCCCCGCTAACCACCGGGTGGAAAATTTGGCTTCTGAGCCCTCTGTCTTTCATGCCTCCGCCAGGGCACACAGTAGGACTTTCTGGTTGGGTGACACATGAGTCACTTCTGAGAGACACTGGGGAGTCACTGGAGAAGCCGTGTTACCTTTCCAAACTGCCATTTTCCGGTGACACGTGGCTTTCAGCTTGGCTTGAAGTGAGTAAGGGGTACAGTTTCCTGTGTCCCTCCCCCAGCCCACCGCCCCCACCTGGTCACAGATTGGGGGGGGCGGTTGGAGGGGAGAGAAGGCACCTTTCAGCCAGGCAAAGAGGATGGAGCTCCACCTCTGCTTTCTGGCCGCCCCCAGAGAGATCACCGCGTTCAGTTTTTCCCCTTTCCAGCCTAAGAGTGAGGTTAGACCTCAGGAAAGCGCTGATCAGGGAAGGAAATGCAGCGGGACCCACTTTCCTCCAGGCTCCCCAGCGCTGACCCTTGTCAACCCCGGAAGGAATTGACCAGACACAGACAGGACCCGAGGGAAGAAGGTGACAGTTGGGGTCAGGGGGCTGGGCGAAGGGGGAGCAATGTTAGCGCCCACAGGCCGCCCCCTGCAGAGCTCAAGGTGAGAAGGGCAGGGCGGGGGCCGGGCTGGAAGCCCCACCCACCCTGGTGGGAATGCAGGCTGCTCGGTCCCGTCCCGCTGCCTCTGAAGGTGAAAGTCACCTTCCGCCGCCGCGCTCCCGACTGCCCGCCGCTGGGGTGGGGAAGCGGGAGACATAAATCCTTCCTCGTCCCTGTCCCGCGGCGCTTGCCTGCCGCGGCCGCGGGGAGGAGACTCCGGCGGCTGTAAATCAGCGTCCCCTCCGCGGGCCGCCTGCCCTTCATCACGGTGCTTTACGGCGCTGACACCGGCCAGGATTTAGTGGGCCAGCCGGGCTGAGGCCGCCTCATTGAAATGCTCCCTTCCACCGTCCCACCTCCTCCCTTGGAACCGGGGCCACCCGTAAATCCTGGAGACGCCCCGTTTGCATATCCATCTGCATACATTTGTCCCTCCAATTGCCTGCCTCCGGAACTCAAAGCATCCTCCCGGGCCGGCATGGGTTGGGAGTTTCTGGAGGCCCAGCTCTTGTTGGAGAAGGGGCAACGGAGGCCGGGGAGGGCTGGGGCACGGAGGAAGGATGACGCAGAGTCAGGGTTCCCGGCGGAAAGCTGGAAGGGGCACAGGGGTCAGGAGTTGGATGAGGGAGGCTGAGCAGATGGCTACCGCTACACTGAGGCCAAGGAGCCTGCAAGCGGAGGGGACAAGTAGGAGAGCCCTGGGCAAGGTCCACAGAGGTGGGCGTGGCAGAGGGAGCAAAGGGCAGGATGGGGGGCACTGAGGGAGTACATGCTGCCTGTGGCGGGGTCCAAGGAGGCCTCACAAGGGAGACTGAGAGCAGAGGCTGGTAAAACACATTCCCCGGGCCCCTCTGGCTCCTTCCATCTCCAGCTGGTGTCAGCCAAGACCATACCCTGGTCTGGGCAGGAATATTCTCTCGGGAAGGGCTATGGCCTGGTGGGGGCCTGTGATGCAGCCAGATTCTTCTCATTCTGCATGAGCCCCCTCGCCCTACACCTCCTCCACACCAATCCAGCCCCCCACGGTGCTACTCATTGGTTCCAGAATGGCCTCCGTGGGCTCCCTGGGCGGGGTACTTCCCAAGCGTGAGTGCGTGCCTGGTCCTTTCCTCATGTTTGCTTCTGCTCAGGAAGTTTCAGATCTTTCTGGGCTCTCAGGGAGAGGTAGGGCCATGGCAGAGCCAGTGAGCATTGCCTCCAGTGACTCCAGGCAAGTGGAAGCCCCATGGGTAGGACTCAGTGTCCCCAGAAGGGTCCAGCACTGGCTGCTCTGCCCAGGGAGGTTGCCTCTGGCTGTGCTGTCTGCTCCCTCCCCTGTCCCCTGTCTGCGCCTCAGTCCCGCACCCCTGTGGTGTGCGTTGCATGTTTCTGGTTGACTGAGAAAAACCGCCTTCTCATCGGGCCTGTATTGATCCAGTCCGGGGAGGGGTGGGCCTGGGGGCAAACCTGCTGCTCCTTCCAGGAGACCCAGAGTCCTGATGGATTGGCGTGGGCTCCTCCTTGAGCTGGGCTGGCCCATTACCACAGCAGGGCCTGGGGCCTGCCTTCCTCTGTCCCCCAGGCTGGGATGCAAAGGCGCCACTGTCCTTGTTTCCAGGGGTGGCGCCCTCTTCTCAGATGTCCTTTCACTTCTCAAAAGTTCCCTTTTCCACTCCACTCCGCCCCGCCCCATCCCACCACCTGGAGCCTGGTCAACGAATCCCAAGCAGGACAGAGAGGGGCTAACCCTGTGTGGATCCTTCTCGAATCCCTCCAGGGCCAGGTATGGGGTGGCCCAGATGAGGTCTGCTGTCCAGGATGGGGCGGCATGTGCCCATCAGCCCAGCTCAGGGAGGGGCTGACGGTGAGTGAGGAGTGAGGATTGGAGCCAGGATGGTCAGAGGGGACAGAGGCCAGGAGCGGGGCCGTCCCTGAGCATGGGCACCACCTGGCTTTCCCCAAGAAGTAACCCCAGGGAACAGCAGAAGAGGCATGCGAGCCCACCCAGCCAGCCCTCAAGGACCCCAATCCCCCTGTCCTTTCTCCGTCCTGGCCACAGAGGGTCCCTGGGGGTGCTGTTTTCTCCTCTCTTGTAAACTTCCAATGGTCTCCTCTGGGTTGGGGAGAAGCAGGTCCTTCACTGCAACCGCTGCCTTCAGGGCAGACTGGTCCCGATGAAGCGGACAGAGGGGAGGTCAGGATGCGGAGAAGGAAGAGGGCGACACAGGTGGCCCCAACTGTCTGTCTCCGTAGCCTTTTAATCAGAAAGAATCATAGGAGCGGATGAGATAGGGCCTCCTGTGAGCTCCGGGAGAGTGGGAAGCGCAGAGGCAGGGGACTGGCTCGGAGGACCTCCCCAGAGCCTACCCGGCTAACATTTGCTGGGATTCTTAGAAAGCACCGCGCAGACTTTGTGGCGGCGCGGCAGCAGGCCTGGGCAGAAGGGCCCCCCATCTGGAAGCCTTTAAGGTCCCCCTCCCCCTCTTCCCCAAATAGCTTGTTCCCAGAAAACAGGAGGAGAAGTTACCCAGCAACAAGCTGGGGCTTCCTGTGGGGCTGGCGGCCCCCTCCCTGCCTCTGTCATAGCACACCAGGCCCTCGCCTGCTCCCCAGGCTCTGCTGGGCGGGGCCCCTGTCAGTGACACATTGCAGAGTTGGTTGCTGTCACCTCCTCGAAGATCCGGGTGGGTGCACAGCTCACCTCCCCCAGGAAGCCCTCCAGAGCCACCACCGCTCCGCGTTTCTGGTAACCGCTGCTACTCCTTTGTGAACACACATTCCTCACCTTCGTGCCTGCGCTGGTTCCGGTCCAGGTCTGTCGGTCTATTTGCAGTTATTCTTCCTTTTCATCCAGGCTTGGCTGGAAGAGTATCTGCGGCCCGGTGAGCACCGCCCCCCACTTTCTATTTTACATAATGGAAAATTGAGGCCCGGAGAGGCCAAATGACCTGCACCCAAGCAAACAGAGCCCGATGTAAGACCCCAGCTGGCTTTCCCCGGTCCAGGGGTCTGTCTCCCTCTCACCATGTCCATTCGGTTGGGCCCTTCTTCTCAGGGTGACGTCACAGCCCCAAAGAGAGCTCCCAGGTTCGGCTTTGCTGATCTCATGTGCAGTTGGGTGCTGCCTGGGTATGGAAGCTGCCAGAAACTGAGGGGCAGAGACTGGCCGACCAATGGCCTGAGGTGTGGTCTTCAGAGGAAAGAGTTGCCGCCCACCCGCAGCGATGCCAAGCCCTACCTGCAGGGCCCCGCTGCCTGGCCCATGTGCTGATCGGCTGATCTGGCTCCTGGCATCTGAGGGCATCACCTTGGAATGAAAAATTCCCAACAAAAGGAAGTGTTTCACTTTCAGATAAGCAGAGGGTTCAGTTCTAGATGGGACTCTGGTCCCTGGAAGAGGTTTCAGTGTCCTCATCTTTTTTTTTTTTTTTTTTGCTTTTCTAGGGCCGCACCCGTGACATACGGAAGTTCCCAGGCTAGGGATCAAATCGGAGCCACAGCTGCTGGCCTACACCACAGCCACAGCAACTCGGGATCTGAGCCGAGTCCACGAGCTACACCGCAGCTCACGGTAATGCTGGATCTTTACCCCACTGAGCGAGGCCAGGGATCAGACCCATGTCCTCATGGATGCTAGTCGGGTTCGTTACCGCTGAGCCACAATGGGAACTCCTCGGTTTCCTCATCTTTAAAATGGGGATGGGAGCACCTAGGCCTCATGGAAGACGGAAATGGCCTTCAAAATTTGGGAGGGGAGAGGGCTTCTAGAACAAGGCATGAGCGAGGCTTCAGAGGTGTGAGTGGGCACCAGTCACTTGAGACTATGGAGGAAGCCGGGCTCCGTCACTCTTACCAAGTGTGGGGCCTGGAACGAGCACCTTACTTTGGCCGTGCCTCGGTTTCCCACCTGTGTGAAGGGGATGACAGTAGCATCGACCTAAGCAGCCAAGACTCTGTTTGTAAAAATGAAGTCATTTTTGTAAAATGCTTGTAAAAGTGCCTGCCACATAGTAAATGCCCCCTGAGAGGCTTATTTATTTATTCATTTCTTTAACTACCCTGTTTTCTTTGTACTCTCCAATTTAATTCCTATAAGCAACACAAGATGGCATTTATTCCAGCTTGTGACTTGTGGATCCTGGGCCTGAGGGCCCTTCAGGGAGGGAGATCCTGGGACTTATGGACTCTGGGCTTGTCACACAAGATGCTGTCGGCCTTCCATGCCTCCCTGAATTCTTCCCAGGGCTCTGAGGGGAGGGGCCCAGAGGGGCGGGGGGGGGGGGGGGGGGTTCGGGCGGGGGGGCTGTCAGTCCCCAGGCTCGGGAGTCCAGCCTGGGTCTCAGCTTCTAGTCCCAGTGTCCAGGACCGTGGTGTGGTCAAGGAGGGGTCTGACTAGCAGGACACACCAACCTGCACCGGGGACCAGAAAACCCACAAGTCCCGGACTCTGAGGGCAGCCTGGGCAGAAGGGGTGGGGGAGGGGACGTGTGTGACCAAGGATTGCAGCGCCAAGTGGGAAATAAGCAGGAGCAGATGGAGCCCAGAGCGCAAGTTTCTGTTTTCACGCAAATGTCTGGGACAATAAAAGTCTGGGGCGGCTGGGGTGGGGGGCGGGGGGTGGTGGTGGTGGAGGGAGGCAGAGAAACAGAGTGGGGGGTGGTTGCGAAAAGAATTAGGTTGGCAGAACTAGCCCTTATTCAGAGATGCCACTGAGTTGGTTGAGGCTAGGGGTAGCCTTTCCAGCCTCCTACCCCGGGGCCCTCAGCCAGCCTGCTGGGGCCCAGGCTGGTCCCCTGGAGACTGGGGAGGGGGCCTGGGCCTGTGCCTGCTGGGGGCAGCCAGACAGCAAGTGCTTCTCAGAGCCGATTCTATTTCCTGGCCTTTGATGCCCGAGATCAAAGCAGGACCAGGCCCTCCTGGTCTCCCAGCTCCTGGCAGCTCGTGCTTGCCCTGGCGGGGGGTGGCGGTCGGTGGCAGTGGCTGGAGAGGGCAGACCAGCCTGGCATTCGGGACAGACCCCGAGTGACTTAGAGGGGCTGGGATATGAGCTCTTTCCCACTCTGGGGCTGCCACGAGCTACAGCTGCGCGTCCAGCCCATATGCACTGTCTGACTTTGTCATGCTGGCTTTGTGTCCTCAGACACCCACTAACACCAGGCCATGGGGGGTTGGGGTTGGGGTCCACGTGACCCAGATCGATGGCAAGTGCCAAGGCTGGGAAACCACAACCTGCGGAGACGGCACAGGGTCTGTTGCGCTGTAGCAAGACAGACAGAGCTCCAACACTGGTCACGCAAAGCCACCTTTCACGGGATCCTGGCTGGGAGGGACTTGGCGTTGGTTTAGAGGTGGGGGTCCCCATGTGGCCTTCCTCCCAAGAACCCCTGACCCCCCTACTGACCATCCAGCTCCATCCTGGGGCGTCTGCCGCACCCCTGACCTGAGCTCCTCATGGGGAACTAGCCCAGGGGCATCCACTGCTGAGAAGAAGGCCAGCTGGGATCCTGTTCTGAGCATCCAAGGATGCGGGCAGGGCCCTCTTGAGGCACCACATAGATTGGTAAATGTCCCATACCCCTGGGAAGCTTCCTGCGCCTTTTTATTTGTGATGCCCTTGGGAAGACTTCAAGGGCAGGTGGCTGCCTCAGCTCCAGACAGACCACTTCTGGCCGGGCTCCTTCCACCCAGGTGTCTCTCAGCTGGCACTGCCTCAGTTTCCCTTGGGCAGATGTAGTTAGAGGGCCGCTAGGCAGAGGGCAGGCCACGAGCAGGAGGTAGGCGGCGCGGAGTCTCCGAAAGGGAGTCAGAAGCCTCTGCAATCATATACCTGCGGGTCCGGGGTGGGGGAGGGCTCCTTGGGCAGAGGGATGGCGGGCTCCTGCGTGCCGGCTCCGGGCCCTGGCTCTCCGTGGTGCCCGCCCATGTGGAGAGGATTAGGGCCCGGAAAGACACGTTTTTCCGCCTTCTTTCTTGGAAGGAGGATCAAGGGGACCTGGTGACAGCCCAGAGATTCTGGGCATGTGGACAGCCCCGCTTCCCTTCCTGTCCATCTCCCAGGCAGCCTGGAGATGAACACCATCTGCTGGTGGCCCGGAGCCTCGAGCCCCCAGCCAGCCTGGAGGAGAAGCTGCGAGCAGACCTGCCTTTTTGCTCCTGGAGCCCCTGCCGGAGAGGACGCACTGGGCTGGGGGCTTGCAGGGAATAAAGCTGCAGGAAATATGCACAATGCTTATTGGGTGTAATGGACCTGTGAAAAGTTGGTCAGGGGCTGCAAAGATGTAGTGAGCCCTCCCACCCCGATTTCCCTGTGCCCCTTAGATTCAGGAGCCAACACTGGTTCAGGGCAAGGAGTTACAGGACCTGTTGGCCCGGAAGGTAGGCCACTGGGGCTGGGACTGAGGGTGTGTGATCCTGTTCTTATCTGGGTTTGTGTGTCACAGGTGGGAGAGTAATTCCTAAACCCAGATGAACATGCACACGCGTGCACACACACTCACTCACACATCTATGAAGACAGTGTCCTGCATCGTGCTTGCAGGTACTCAATAAATATTTGCTGAATGGATAGTTGAATTAGTGACTGAACAGCTCCCAAAGTTTGAGCCCACAGGGCTTTTCCTCCTGTCTACTCAGAACCTTGGTTTTTGAAGCTCTTTCTTTATTCCCGGCTGGTGATATTTCCCGGGTTATCTGGAGTGGTTACTTCTCATTGGCTGATTGTTCTCTGATTCTTTGCATGGAATTACACTGTGGCTTCTTGGGACAGGAGCTTTAATCTTACTCCCCTAAAGTCCCCGTATGGTGGGCTTGGTCTTCAGCCTGTCCCTTTCCACTGATTTCCTGGGACGTCTATTGGGCTGTGCAGGGTTCAAGGTTGGGCACAGAGACGGCAATTACCCTTCCCGTCTGAGCCTTGTTTAGGGGGCTAGGAAGGTCTAGGGCTCAGGAACCAGGCAAAACTAGGACTGCAACAGGAATTTCTAACCTGGTTTATGGAAGGCCAGGCCGTCCCCCTCCCATCCCCCAGCCTTCACTGCTCCCCATGATGTGTGCTTGAGTGTGCCCGGGAGGGCACGGGAGAAGGAAATTAGATATATTTAACTCTACTCCGCCCAGGCAGAAGCGGCTGCAGAGCAGCCGTGTGGCACCTTATTGCCCCTCCTCTCTCGTCCCTGCCCCTCCCCTGGCCTCCCCACCCCTCCTCTCCGCTCTCTCCCTCCAACCAAGGACTGGGTGGGACCAGTTCTCTCCCACCGCCCCGTGCCTATTAGTGCCTATTATCGATCACTAAGGAGCTGGAAACTTCCATGCTGTCCTCTGGTGCGGACCTTCTGGGATGGCTCTGTCTCCTCCTCGCCTCTGAGGCCCTGGCGTAGGTGGGTGTGGCAGGAGTGGCCCCGTGTCTGAGCCTCGCTTGTGCTCACCGGGTGTTTGGGTGCGTACACGGAGGCACGTGTTCCCCGGTGCCCTTGAGTCAGCCTGCGTGGGCCCGCGAGTGCATACATGCAAGTGCCGGGGAGCGAGCGTGCGTCCACGTGTGCGTGGACGTGCATGCACATGAGTCTGTGTGGGGATGGGGACTAATGACTGTGTGCGCGCGCTCACGGACGGAAGGCTGGGCTGGGAAACCCGAATCTCCCCCTCCCAGGCCTCAGCCCCTGCTCCCTGGGGCCCTGATGGAGGAGAACACAGAGTCCCCAAATCCTGAGATCCGGGACAGTGGCTTCTGTCGGATCCTGTCCCACTCCCCCCCCTTTTCTTGACACAAATAGCTTCTGGAACAAAGGGATCTGGGGATTTGGATTATTTATACAGTCAACATTAAGCAACTTGTGGTCTATTTAAATTCTTCTTTATTAGGCCGGGAAATTCCATGGCAGACACTCAGGCAGTAAGGAAACCTCCAACACGGCAGCTCCCAGCTCCCGTGGTTCCTCATCGCCTTTTCTGCTCCCGACCTCCGACCCCTGCTTCCATTCGAACTCCCCCACGGCCGGCCCAGCTCCGTCTTCCCTGCCACACGCCCTCCAGATTCCCCCTCCGTCCTGCGCATCTCTTCGACGTTCGTCTCTCAAACCTCCAGCCCAGACCCCCCGCCCCGGCCCCCACCTCGTGCCTCCCATGCTTTCTGTGACTGGGCAGCGGGCTGCCAGACTCCAAGCCTGACACCTCGGGCTGCGGGGAGGGACCCAGCCTGCTCTCAGACGTGCCTCCAGTAGACAGTCTGGGTGGGAGAAGAAAGGGTGCTACCAACAGGATGAGCCACCCAGTGAATTCCAGCCTGGAACAAGCTGAAAGACCTGATGCTGGTGTGAAGATGAGGGACTGTGCTGTCACCTGTGCCGACACCTGGGGCCCCGTGACCTGGGGCTGCAGTAGAGGATTTGGCTGGGACCCAGTGAGGGAGGTGTGAAGAGTTAGGTCAAGGGTGAGGAGCCCTGGTTGGGGTTCCCCGAGGCAGCCGGCTGGGAAGGGTCTGTGGGCAGCCTGGTTCCCAGGTAGCGGGAGCCACGTTAGCTGTGTTCTTCAGGATTTTTTTCTTTTTTTGCTTTTTAGGGCCGCACCCATGGCATATGGAGCTAGGGGTCGAATCAGAGCTGCAGCTGCCGGACTACGCTACAGCCACAGCCATGCCAGATCCGAGCCGCATCTGCGACCTACACCACAGCTCACGGCAATGCCCAGATCCTTAACCCACTGAGCAAGGCCAGGGATCGAACCCGCAACCTCATGGTTCCTAGTCAGATTTGTTAACTGCTGCACCACGACGGGAATGCCTTCAGGACTTTTTTCTATGATGTCCCAGAGCCTAGAGTGGGAACCCGAGGCTAGAGGATTCAGGGAGGTGGATTTTGGCCCCTGCAGGGCAGGGAAGCCCTGTAGCTCCTTTAGAGCTGTCAGAAGTGCTCCTGGATGCCTTCAGACCTTGGGGTTGGCACCACAGAAGTGCTCCAGCAGAAGCTGATGTTGCATGGAGGGGCTGCTGGTGTGGGTGCCATTGGGCCAGGCAGCCTCTCCCATCTCCTCTGGCCGCTGCAATGGCATGTGGAGCGGGCAGGGTCTGGGGCAGAGCAGGGGCTGAGGGTAGGCAAGCCTGGGGCCCGTGAGATCCCTTCAGAGGGGACAGCCTCTGGGCTGAGGGTGTGCAGAGCCGGCCTCTTCTCCCCTGCAGAAGGCCTTCCATCCTCTATCCCCAGGCTGTGGTCTTGAGGGCCTGCCCAGAGGCGGACATGGCTGAGGGCAGAAGGAAAGCTCTGGAAAGGGGAGCAGAGGGGGACTGAGAATCGGTAGAGGCCCCTGGGGTCCTGGAGGACCCCAGCCAGCCGCCCCTGTCTCTGGTTCCTGGGCAGGTGTGGGGGCCACTCTGCCAGCCCTCAGCTCCCGGGGGCTCTCCCGTGACTGCCCTAAACTCTAATGAAAGCTCTTCTTTCTTTGTTTTTTCTCTGCAACTAGACTGTGAGCCTGCTGAGGACAGAGAATGAAAACACTTGGGAGTTTCTGTTGTGGCTCAGCACATTATGAACCCGACTAGTGTCCGTGAAGATGCCAGTTTGATACCTGGCCCTGCTCAGTGGGTTAAGCATCCTGCGTGGCTGTGGCTGTGGCTGTGGGGTAGGCCGGCAGCTGCAGCTCTGATTCAACTTCCTAGCCCGGGAACTTCCATATTCTGCAGCCATGACCAAAAAAAAAAAATAAATAAATAAACCAGTAACAAAAACACCAAAAGCAAAAAATAACGTTTACCTTGCAGCCCGGTGCCTGGCATGCAAGTAACGTCGGGAGCATCCCCGGGCCGAGGGGAGCCCAGTGAGGGCACAAAGGCTCATCTCGAACCTCTTGTGAGGGCAGGCTGTGCTGAGGGAAGGGGGACATGCCTCAGAGGTTTTGGGGGACTGTCAGCTGGGAAGGGACGATGCAAAGGTCACGAAGCCTGACTCCATCCGCAGGCGACAGGGCCGAGGCTTCAGCCATTGTCTAAGCTGCTGCTGGGGTTACGGATGAGCCACGCGCCCCCGCTCCACGCAGACAGGGTCGGAGCCGAGACCCTGCTCCTTCCAGATCCCAGTGGGACAACCTCTGTCCCTAAACGGCAGCCCGAGAGGGTGGGGAGACGGACCTAGAGCTTGCTGCCAGTTATCACCTCGCCGCCGGCCCTGCCCTCTGGGCCTGTCCCTGCTGCCACCTCTGGGCCTGTGTTTCTGATTAGTGGGCCCCAGCTGTGCAGCATTAGTTGCATTTTTCCAGGATGAATCTTGGTTGTGACTTCCTGCCACGGGTCTGAACCAGCAGCCTGCCTTTGCTGCCTGCTTCTCGTCCCGGGCTGCCCCATGTGCCCTCACTCCCTGGGGCTCCTCCTCCAGGGGACAGGGAGGCTGCTCCAGTCTCAAGGGCTTTGTCTCCTGGCTCAGGACAGGTGTCCCTCAGCCTCCCTGGGACAGCTCAGGGCACAGCCATTACTCCCAAGCCGAGTCCATTCAGCTTCTCAGACGTGTCACCTTCGGAGTGGGTGACAGGGCCCCAGATCTTAGCAGCCATGCAGAGGCCACTCGGCCAAGGCAGAACAGGTCAAGGCCAGGAGGTGTTTGCACAGGGCGGAGCGAGTTGCTCAGGGAAGTCTCCACCTTCTGGCTTGCTGGGGTCTGTCCTCCACCCCATCGTGGTCTCCAGTTGCTGGAGCCAGTCTTCAACTGAAGTTTCGTGCTGCGTTAGCCTTTTTTTCTCTGGTTTTCCAGTGTGCTTCCTATGAGCTACTCAGTGGAGACACCAGCTGCACACACTCGGCATCTTCCTGAGAGGTAGTGAGATCCCTGTCCTACAGGTATGCAAGTGTGAGCTGCGGAAGAGAACCTTTTACCTTCCTGGCAGCCTTTAGATCTCATGTGCTCCTCACTACACCCCTGTAAGGGGGCAGGGAACAGGTGGGGCGATCGTTATGATTTTCAGAGGAGGAAACAGGCCGGAGAGAGGGAGGGAGTGAGTGCTGAAGTCTGGGCTAGAACCCAGATGTGACGCCCACTTAGTTCAGGGTGAGTTCGATCAATGTGCCTCCTCTCTGAGTACAACTAGACTCCCAGAGACTAGAAGCCCAGAGCCCAGCCTGGCTGCTCAGTTATCATTTCTCTTGCCTCCCAGCTTCCTGGCTGATCCCCCCCCCCCACCTTAGTCTGGCAGCCCGGTTCCAGGCAAGCCTGATTCTGATTGTATCTCCTTGTCCCAACAGCCTGCCCCCAGCCACAGCCCCTAGTCTCTGCCAGGATCCGTGACCTGGGACAGGTCTCTGGAAAGCAAAGCCCTAGCGGATCCTCGAGGCTGTCAGCATCCAGAATAGGCAGTTCATGGAGGGCAGCTGGCTCCCGTGTCCCCAGTGCCCAGAACAGGCCTGGCACATGGGCCAAGCGGCTGGAAGAAATGGAGCCAAGAGTGGCATGGGGAAGCGACTATAGCTGGCACTGGGGACGCCAGGGTCCTGCTCAGTCTGGAAAGGAAGCGGGGACTGGAGGTGGGTGGCACACGGTCTCCCTGGGGAGAGGCGTCTCCTGTCCCAGGACCATCAGGTTCTTGAAAATGCTGCCCAGAGAAGGGCCGACAGCAGCAGCCACTGTGGCCTTGGGGTCAGGGCTGCTGAGGGGGACCAGATGCTTCTGGGAGCTGGCAGCTGCCACAGGCTGCCTCTCATCTGGACCCACTGCAGGGGTGCCGTGTTCCGGCCCAGAACCCATCCCAGGAGCCCAGCCAGTCTCCCGAGAGATGGGCCCATCAGCTCCCTCAAACAGCCTCAGAGAGTTTCCTGGCCTAACTTGGTGGATGGTGTCAGGTGGGGGACAGAGGCCTTGCCCTAAGGAAGCCTCTGTCCCAGCCAGGGAGATGCTGTCTCTGTGCTCAGGCTTCTCTTGAGTTAATGATGTGTTGACATATCATGACCCCCAGGTTTCCTTTGCCCGGGAGCTAAAGGTTTTATTCCTTCAATGCTTTAGTTATTTTAGGCAAATGTGAGCTGTCTCTCTAATTATCTGCAAGGGACTGCCAACAGCTACATTTGGGTAGATTGAGAGGATGAATGAAGCTTGTGTTTGTCTCTCACGGGCTTGGTTGGTTTTCGGCTTCGCTGGCCCTGGGACAGCCGGCGGCAGGGTGCTGTGTGTGCGGGTCAGCTAATGAGAACACAGCATGGGTTTTCCTGGGCTCTGTCAACAGGATCTCGGAGCAGGGGTGGACCCATGTCAAACTTTCTCCTGAGAAGGAAATTCCCCTGTTGGAAGACAACTCGTTCAGCTTCCATCACATACCTGCAGAGGCAGGGAGCTCCCTGTCTGCTAGTTGATTTTAGGTTCTGTCGTTTGCTCTAGGGCTGCAGGCCAGGCCAGGGTCACTGAACGTTCCCCTCCAGAACCAGCTCTCGCAGGGTCCCCCAGAGCCCCCTGGTGGTCAGTATGAAGGTGTGCCGCTTTCCCCAGGGGTTCTCTCACAGCCCTGGAGTGGACAAAGGGAGCTTCCTCACTTGGCAGGGGCTCCCTTGTGCTAGCCCTGCGGCTGGCTGGCAAAGGGCCCTGCGTTAGAGTTTCCTTGCTGCCTACCAGGCATTAGGTCAAGGCCCATCCAGTGATCACCACTGGACACCTCTTCCTGAACAGGCTCACCCCACCCAGCCAAGTCCTGGCACATCCAGAACCAGCCTACAAGGAGCTCAGCCTAGACCTGAGCCTCCCTGTGCCGAGAAGCCCTCACCTCCTAACAGAGGCTCGGCCTTCATTGCAGGGAAGAAGGGACCACGGACTGGGGCGAGACGAGGAAGCCAGGCAGGAAGCAAGGCAATGTCACCCCCACCTGGGGCCCCTTTCACCGTCTAACCAGACAGCTCAGCCTAGGAGCAAATCTGCCCTGGGCTGAAGTGTCCCGGTCACTGTGGCTCCAAAGGAGAGGAGGCCTTCATCAGACCCTCATGTCTTAACTTGGAACATGGCCACCTGCGGCCCCAGTGATGGGGGCTCTGAGGAAGGGCCCTCTGTCTTCCCCATCACCAGCCTTACCACCATGGCCATAACCATTTTTCCAGACAAAGCCTTTCAAAGCCGTGTCTTGGCAGGTGGAGAGGAGGGTGACTCTTCCATACAGTAGAGTCTAGGCTGCGACTTTAAATTACTGTCACCAAGCAGCTGGGGATGATGGAAGGGAAGTAAGAGGCCAGCAGGGCTCCAGTCAGCCCTTGGCCAATTCCGTAAGACCAGAGTCCTCCAGGCCAGTCTCTGGAGCTGTCCCAGCATCCTCAGGCCCGGGAGCACAGGAACGCTCTCCAGGCTCCCTCATGTCCTGTACTCTGTCCCGTCACAGACAACAGGCGGTGTGGGCTTGTCCCATTGCCCTAGTGTGGAGCATCAAGCTGGTTCAGTTTGAGCTCTTCATTCTTCAGTAGCACCAAAGCAGGAAGTCTGTGGGCCTGTCCCGTTACTTTATACAGCCTCCTCCAGCCTGAGCTGAAACCCATGCCTGCAAGTCTTTCCTGCAGCCCTTGGGGTTCCTCGTCAGCCCTCCTGCAAAAAAAAGAAAAGAAAAAAAAACATTCCAACAAAAACCTCCATAGCGCCTCAAGAACTTGCCATAATTTGTAGGCACAAGACAGCTCAAATCCATGCAGGGAAAAGTAACATTCCTCCCCAAGAAGCAACTCAGCCAGTTGCTAGAGAGAGCGGGCGAGAGAAAGCGATGTTCTACTAAGAGACACAGTCATTTACGAAAGACACAGGTGAAAGACAATGAGAAAAGTGGAAAGTGAGCAGATGCCGTCCTCACAATATTCATTCTAAGGGTGACCAGTTGTCTCCAAGGACAGAAAGTGCCTCTGGACAAAGGATGGCTACTTGTTTTTATTTGCCCAAAAGGTGGTTTTCCCAGAACGAAGGGACACTCTTTACTCAAAGGTCAATCAGGCCACCTCCTTTAGAGAAGCCCAGAAAGATCTACGACTTTTCAGTGTGTTTTTTCCAGTATTTACGCCCTTATACAATTGAACTCTCACAATACACTGGGGGAGTTTGGGTTTCATCATCCTCATTTTATGAATGAAGGAACTAAGGTTTAGGGACATTACCTGGCTGATGTAGCAACGAGGAGACAAGGGGCAGAATGAGGCCTGCAGCCTCCAGAGCCCCCATCACAGGGCTGAGAGGTACAAACGGGGGACCCCGGAACTCAGGGGACATCAGCTCGAGAGAAAAGGCCAAGCAGGGCTGCACAGGAATGGGAGGGCTTAAGTGCCAGACTGCGGAGGCAGTCTTTTCAACACCACCCCCTCCCCCCTTTTCTTCTCTTCCTTTTCTACTGAGTTGACCTTTAAATTATGGCGTCAGCTGCAGTGCCAGACACGCTGCGATTTCCCCTCGCTCCATCTGCCCAGCCTTCCTCCTGGCTCAGTCTCTCCTCTTGCTGTTTTCCCCCCTGCCTCTTTCCCGCTCTTCTCTCTCTTCTATCAGGGCAACACCGCTGCCTCCCTCGGTGTGTCCCATTAACAAAACTCCAGTGTCACGAGAGGCCCTGCCACAGGTGGGCGACACTGGCTCTCTGCCTCTCCGCTCTGGGGCTCCACAGTCAGGAAAGTCTCTTTTGCACAGACCTCCCCTCCTCTGGCCCTCAGACCTTCTTCACGCCAGCCCCTCCCTGCCATTTCGCAGTTCCCAGTTCTTTCTGCTTCCCGCATTTGCCCCAGCGTCACCCCTCCCAAAAGCCTAGCACGGGGATGTACCCTCTGCTTAACGTTCATTTGCATTTGGCCCAAGGCCTAAACGATACTTTTTGCTGTGACTGTAGAATATAGCAGACTTTAAATCTTATCAGTTTAATTTTCTTCCAGATAATCGTACAGCCTTTGAGTCTCCCCCACCCCCACCCCAAACTATGGAAAAAGTGTCAAAGAAAAGTGGAACATTAATCAAAGGACTTTGATGAAAAGAATGAACGTGTTTTCCTTAAGAGCCCAACATGTGGTGCAGCTGCTGGTGGATATTTAAATGACATTTTTCATATGTTGCTGTTAAAAAAAAAATTCTCTTTGAGTCGATTCTGGAAATATATTCCAATTTGCTACAAGGCCAGTGGTTTTCAAATTATTTAGAAATAAAATGTGTTTATGATTTCTGCTCTACTTTGTATGTTTGTCTGCTGCAGGCCACTTTTCCTTTGAGGAGGGCCTAGGCCGTCTCTTCCAGAAGCTGCGGGCCTCTTAAGACAGAAACGTTCAGACTGGGGGCTCTCAACGCTATGGCCTAGCCCACCACTGGGTCCCAGAGGTTTAAACAGCCGCAGGAAGGATGGAGGCGAGGAAGGAAAGGAAGATGAGACGGAAAGTCACTAGGATTCCGAAGGTCTGGGGAAGCCTTGATAAAAGGTGAGGTTTCTCCCATAAATGAATTCACTCATTCAACCCCAAGGTTTCCTGACAAGCCCAAACACCTGAGTGAGGGAAATCCAGGGGCCAGAAAACGTTGGCCTCCAGCCCCTCATGCATGAGGCTTTTTGCGGCAGCAAAGAGAAGCAGCCATGGTCCCACTCGGGCTCGGGGACACCTGAGTTTCAGGTCCAGTTTTGGAACCCTCTGGGCCCGGAAAGCCTTGGGACAGTGCCCTCTTCCCACTCTGCTGGAATCCCTCCCTCAGAAGGCCTGTTGGCGCAGTCCTGTCTCCTGCCCTCAGGAGGACCAGCTTCTTCTCTCTTAACGGCGCCATCTTGGGGAGCTCTACCAACGGTAATATCAGGGCAGGGAGAGAGACCGCTGAGAGGCGCCCTTCTGAGTGTGCTCACCGAGGCTGTGCTGTCCCAGGCTCCCTGACCACCAGGGCAAGTCCTGGCCAGCAGCAGGGGGAACATATAAATCACAGTCCAGTCAGGGAGAGGGCCCACAGACCCTCCCCAGGGCCAGGGAGGCAAATGGCCTGGAGGCTTGCAGTCCTTCCCTGAGGCGGGGTCACCCCCTGGGGGCATGAACTAAGGCCTGAAGGCCTGTGGGCCTGGGCCCGGGCCCTGAACTCTCAGTGGTCCTGTGCTGGCTGGCCAGTGGGGGGCACACTCTCCCTAGTTTTCCTGTCTCCACCGTCGTCGTCCTCATTGTCTTGGACCTGAGGGATTTTGCAGGGGTGCTGGTGCCAGGAGCTCCCCCCGGGACACCTTCCCAGCCCGTCCGAGGCCGTCTCCAGACTCCAAGCTGCTCCATCCTCCTGCCCTGCCCTCGGCTGTCCTCTGTGTCCTCAGAAGGTCTTACCCGAAGAAAACCTGTGATGGAGTTTGCATGAGGGAAGATGTCTGCTCAGGCCCAAGGCTGAGATGAGAGCTGCTGAATTTCTTTGACCCTCAGCTTAAGCCCGAGCCCAACCCAAGGCTCGCTTCCTTTCAGATCTGCCTCCCCCTTGGCTCCTCCTCTTGTGTCCCCCTCTTCCTACCCCACCCGCTCAATTCCACACTGTCCCCCGAGTGTCCAGCCCAGTCCTGCCTCTGTCTTGATCCCCATGAAAGGCCTCTCTCCGGCCCTGCTTGGGCCCCACCTTCTCTCTAGGGTCGTCACGCCCAGCTCCTGAGAACTCACTGGCTGGAGCGAGGGAAGGAAGGAGTCAGGGTTGTGTCTAGTCACTTGCCCTCTGCGTTGTCTAGTCTTCCATCCTTGTTGAACCTGAACCCTGGAGGCGGGACAGTAGGGGCCCTTCCTTTGCTTTCCTGTAACACTGCTTGGTGCGGGCTGGGGCTTGGTGGGTTTGGAGCTGCCTCTTAGAGGCAGTCTGTCTGCTCCCAGCTGCTGCTCTAATGTAGCTGAAAGCACAGCGATCCCATTCTCTTGCCCATGATTGGTGACGTAAAGAATGAGCTATGAGGAGTTCCCCATGTGGCTCAGTGGGTTAAGAACCCAACCCACCGGCCTCCCTCAGTGGGTTAAGGATGCAGCGTTGCCACAAGCTGCAGTGTAGGTCACAGATGCGCTTTGGATCCAGCGTTGCCATGGCTGTGGCTGTGGTGCAGGCGGACAACGGCAGCTCCGATTTGACCCCTAGCCTGGGAACTTCCATATGCCCGTAGGCGCGGCTGTAAAAAGGAGAAAAAGAGTGAGATCTGAGGGCTGTCAGTTGGGAGCTTCCAGGAAATGATTCCTAAGACAGACACAGGGAGGCAGGCCCTTGGCCTTCCTCTGAGCAGAGTCATACCTGGATAGGGGATGCTGGGCGTTCCAGCAGCGTCTGGGCCTGATGCTGAGACCCAGGCGGGAAGATCAAGAGCGTCCCCAGCGTCAGGGAGCAGGAGCCCTGGCGCACCTCCTTAGAACGAGGGATAATCAGTTTCTCTCCTCATTGACTGCTTAGCGGTGGGATGTCCTTATTTACAGCTAGAAAGCAGCCTACCTGGCAGGTGAGACAGAGGGTGGTGCTTGGAGGACTCCCCCTCCTCTGCTACTGCCGCTGAACTGGGACTGGCTGATCCCAAAGCCTTTCCTTTTCTCCCTCCCTCCTCCTTTCCAGAAGAAAAGAGATCTGAGTTCTGTCTGAGACCACCTCTGAGCCTAAATGGGGGTGGCCAGCCTGTCTCGGTGTGGCATTCTGTGTATTCGCTATGAGAACAGACATACTAAAGGCTCATTCTCTGTTCTCTCCCTTCCCCCTGCCGCTGCTGTCTTGCTTGCAGAGATGAGATCTCCGTGCGCCTTCCTGGCTACATGCTCTAGGCTGGAAACGGGAACTGAGAGCTGTAGGAGAGAAATCCCGATGCCTGCCCTTGATCCCAAACCAAACAGATCTGAGGATTTTCAACGGGGACAGGACACTGTAGTCTCTCCATGTCCTGAACACTGTATTTTTCATTTAATATAATCGGGAGGTGGATAGTACTTCTCACTGAACTGGAGAACACAAGGGCTGGCCCCCCAGAAGCGCTGTGTGACCATAGGGTTGTTCCCAGCACCCATACCCTACTGGGCCAGGGGTGGGTCTCAGCAGCCCCGGCTGCACCCCAGCAGTTGCCCTTAAGAATATTGGGAACCAAAGACCTGGCCGTGCTGGTGAGAACGGGCCAAGCAGAGGGGAGGACAGAACCTGGCCTCGCCTGGGCCGGTGCATTTGGCCTTTTGAATGTTAAGTAGAACCCAGCGTTAACCCGAGCTCCGAGGAGTCAGCTAAACCCTGTGCCTCTGCAAACCAGAGCCAATAAAGGAAGCATCGCAGCAGAGCGCCAAGTTTCACTACAAACTGGCAGGTAGAACAGGCTTGAATTACACCCAGAAGGGTGTGGGTAAGCTGCAAGGAGAATTCCTGAAATAGCGGTTGGGCTGTGGAGAGAAATGGGCAGCCAGTGATATTTTCTCTGTTTTCCGTTTTAGACTCAGGTGTCTTTAAAGGCAGGAGAACTGCTCCGGAGGCAGGTGTGGAGTTGACACTGCTCTCAGTTAGAGGCTGGGACCATCTGACCTCCCACTCCTCTCCAGACGTGGACTCAGTCTCACTCCTGAAACATGAGGACTGAAACATTGCCTAATCTGTCTCGGGTTTGCTGGGACTTCCGCGAACCCCAAATGCAAAGTAGTTGGACTCAGGGGCTTTAAGTTTCTCCAAATGAAAATATCTTCCTGCTGTGTCCATCCCTTTGTAAGGGGTACTGGCTAGCGTGGTTCTGTCTCCCCACCATGTTGAAAATTCATCCATCCAGTTTCATGAACACACACAAAAGGACAAAGAGGGCCACGATTCCAAGTGCATCACTCAGTCTCAGACAGAGAGGACTGAAGGGAGGATGGTGATGAGCTTGCTCATGAGAGATGGGTCCTGGGAAGGAGAGAGATGGCCAAGACACAGCTGGGGGCAGTGGACATGATCGGGGGAGAGAGGGACAGAGAGCGCCTACCTCAACCCCATGGCTGGACTCTGTTCTCGTGACCAGCTGAATCATCCTGGATTTGGGGGCGGAGGGAGCTACATATTTCCTGCCTTTGGGAAACCTTAGCCTGGTGAAGTAGTCAAAGTCCTGGTCACCAAGGAGCTGCCAGTTGATCTCTGGACTTGGGCAGCTTCATGACCAATGGCTCAGATGGAAAGCAGAGACTACTGCTAATACCTAGCACAACTAAGAGTCTTTGGATCTGCATCTGAGTACTCATCACAGGGCAAAGGAAAAAAAATTCTCTCCCAGGGAGCTGGGACAACAGGGACTTGGGTTCCTAGACCTTTGTCCCTAGGCCCTGGCTGCCTAGAAATGAGCTACTTTTCTTTTTTTGAGATATCCCACCACCTCCACTGTCTAACATCACTAGAAATTTATCAACTCTAGAGCTTTCTTTTGCTAAATTGCAGAAACACTTAGCCCCTGATGTCCTTGGCTTCCTCCTAGGATATCCCTGGCTAAGAACTCCTTTCAGAGGATGTCTTTATTTTGATTCCAAAGAAAATGGAGTCTGAGGCAAGGATCACGTGCTACTGCTTTCTTTCGGGGGGGTGCAAATTCAGAAGAGTGAGAGTAAGGCAAAGGGAAGGGAAGCATTAAAGGATGGGGACAAATGCGAGATGATGTGTTATTGCACTGGCCATCGAACTGGCTTCATGACAATTTGCAAAGATAATTTGCCAATCAAGGCGTAAGCACATCCCATCAGCCAGGTAAGACATCTCTGGCTAGACTGTACACAAAAAGTGTACCTTAGAGCAATCCATTAGAAAGGGGAAGGAGAGAGGATTTTATCTGAAGTTCTCATCTTCTCTCTGCCAAACTCCATCTCATCGGGAGCTAACTAACCTGAGCTTCCTGACGAAATCATCAGCTGCTTAGGAATACGGAGTCCACGCTCTGCATATTGACGCTTCTTCTAAGTGCAGTAGAAGGCTGAGATTCTGGCAAGACAGCTGGTCAACCTCAGATGGCAGAAGTGTGCAAACACATATGGAGTCAGTTGCCTGTGGTGGCAGCTGAGCGGGAGAAAGTCGCTGAGGGTCTGAGAGAGCCTGAGAAGTTTTATAAGCCACGTGCAGTAGAAATGGAGGAGCCTTTGGAAGAGGAGCATGAGAAGGGGGTCCCTGCAGAGATCACGGTCCTGAGAGACCAGGAAAGCCAGAGAAGAAGGACACTGGAGAGACAGAAGGTGAGGGTGACAAGTTGAGGAGTTTGTAGAAGTCAGATTAAACAAAGTGGAAGGACTTGGCGACTGTAGGTGGGAAGTTAGTCCCATTCTGAAAGCTATTCCAAGAACATTCCTCTGAATAAAAAGACGCATTATATTAGAGTCCTCTTGCCAGTGTACGCTTGCTTGTAAAGATTAAATCTTCTATTTTTCCTAATCCCACTTGTATGGTAAACTATAAAATAGCCATAAATCCTTCCCCTCCCTGAATCCATGCCCTTACAAAGTGACATTATAGATTCTCCCATCAGGAGGTAGTCTGTTTCTCCATCTCTTGAATCTGTGCCAACCTTGTGACTTAGTTTAGACAGTAGGACATTAGCAAACTCTGTGATGTAAATAGAGGCTTGGAAAGCACCGTTGTGCATTGGGGCTTGCCCTTTTGCTAAGCTTAGAACCCTGAGACCACTGTGTGAAAGAACCCGAGCTAACTGGCTAGAGGATAAGAGACCACATGAAAGAGAACTGAGGTGTCCCATCAGGTATCAATGAGACGACCCCTTCTTCTCCAGTTGCTACCTGATCTATCAGCTGACTACATATAAGGAAGTCTAGTGGAGATCGGTGGAGCCAACCCTGGACCAGAAGCACCGACCACTGTTCCAAGAGTCATATGATCAGTAATTAAATATTTGTTGTTTTAAGCCACTAAATTTGGGGGTTGTTCACTATACAAAAAAAGACAGCTAATTCAACCTGAATAACCCATTGTGTGCTATATTCACAGACTGTGTTTAGCATAAATTTTTAGAATAGAGCTGAAGTTCGTAATCTATTATAGAAAAAAAATCAGCTGATTAAAGCGTTCAAAGGATGTCGGGAATAGTGATGCGCAGTGACGGTGACGGGTGTTGAGACTAATGATGTTTTTGAGGGTGGCAGTAGCAGTGGTGGTGATGACGGCAGTAGGTAATGAAGTCTGTGAAGGTGACAAGCGATGAGATGCTGGTGGTGCTTGATGATGGCAGTGGCGACGGTATCTGTGAAAGAGACAGTGAATGTGTAATTGCTGTGGTGTTGGTGATTTTCATCCGAGGGTGGCAGTGGTGTTAATGGTTGTCCTGACCACGTGCATGGTAGTGGCCATCATGGTGTTGAAGATGATGCTTTGACAGCACCAAGCTGGTGTTGCTAGCTAAGATCTGTCCAGATCTCTCTGGCGATCAAGTCCCTTGGCTTGGATTTCTCCCTCCCATTAGAACTCAACACCAAAGCCCAAAGCTCAAGGGAAGAGGGGTTTTCTGAGAAAAGTTATCTTCTGAACCGGGGAGATGAGAACCCTTGGCTTTGCTTCCCTTTTTGACAAGAACTGATGAACTAGAGCCAGGATAGAGGTGGAAGAAGAAAGGAGGGGCCTCGGCTGTCAGCACCAGATGCTTCTTTGAAGGCGGAATGGGAGAAAAGGTCCACGAGAGGCTGGTCAGCTGGAAGAGGGAAGAGAAGGCACGTCTCACACAGCCTCAACCCAGAAGCCACAGTTCTGGGTCTCCAGGAGCTCCGAGAGCCAGCTCCCTCAGCCCTGGAGAGCCCTGGCAGCTAAGGAGCTAGACACGGACACCGAGATGCCTACGGTTTCAGAGGGCCAAACTGAGTCACCATGGAAATGTGTGGGGAAGGCTCAAGGGGCTCCGTTTTGATGGGGTGTGGAGTGCGTATCATCTGCCACCTGAGCTGGGAGGAGCCCGAAGGGCCTTGGCTGTGCCAGACACTCTGGGAGTATGAGCTGCAGAGTGTGCTCTGAGCCAGGGGATGGGGAGAGAGTGAAATAAGAGGCTGACGACAGGCTGCTGGCGTGGGGGGCAGTGTGATCCTCGGGGCCATGTGGAGGTCAGACGTGGGGAGGACGAGGAGGGCCAGAGCTGTCCCAGCTGCAGTGCAGTTGCTCACTGACCGGTCATCCAGACCTTGCCAGAGACCGGGAAGGTTGCGGAGGTTTTATCACCCAATGTGGGCTCTCCTCCTGGTTAGCGGGACACGGTCCTGGCTTCCCCAAACCCTGCTCTGGAAAAATGGAGACCCCCCTCCCCCAAACTCCCAGCCCCACCACCTGCCACCTGCCCTTACTAATCACAGAAGAGCGGCTGGGAGCCCAGTGGAGTTCAGGCCCTGGGAGGCCCTGTTCCCCCTCCGCCCCCAGCAGAGTCCCCTCGTCAAGCATGATTCTTCATGAGGCCCGTGACAGGTGTCAGCAGAAATGGGAAGAGAGTGGAGGAGGGCGAGCCCTTGATTTGGGAAGAAGAAGGGAGGGAGGGGAAAGTGGGCGGAGCTTGTGGAAGGACCTGAGATGCTGGCAGAGCCAGGGTAGAAAACAAAACTATGAGAGAGGTTTTAAAGGCCCCTTGAGGGGAGAGGGGACATAACTTGGGAAACCCCAGCTGGGTCTGGAGAAAGCTGCAGAGTTTCAGAACATGGGTCAGTGTCTTTAGTTAGCTTGAATTAATTTTAGCACCTGTGTTTTTGTAGGGGCATGTGCAGCAGAAAGGGGCTTGCTCTGCAGGTGAGTTGGTGCTGAAAGGCAGCCAGGCCCGACTGCACCCTTTAAGGCCTGTGCCTCGCTATGGGGCTGCCCTCCCCGCCCTAAGGAGGAGCATCTTTCCTTACTCTCACGAAGGCGCTCTACAGCCTAACGGGAGCTCTGGTCTAAAGGCACTTGGAAAGCATCTTCAACCCAGGATAAATCAGACCCACATCCTGCACAGGATACAAACCTCCGCCTACTCTGGGCCATGAAGACCCTCCCGCCTCATCTCACGCTGAGGGCCCTCTCGCTTGCCGCCGGCTCTCTTCGGGACCTGCCCTGTGCTGGCTGCCCGCGCCTCCCCCTCAGCTTCCACGCATGCTCTTCCCGCGCGCCCACCACACGTCTCCCCACACCCACTCTCTTCTCCTTGCCCACCCCTGGCACGTCATTCATCAGTTTCCTCCCATGCTGATCCGATCCGGCCTGCAGGCTTCCACCAGTCAGTCAGAAGCGGGAATGGGACAGAGGCCTTGGCGCTCCTTCTGGCAAAGGCCTGGAGTTACTTGAGTCAGCCCAGTTATCTGCAGCCGACACAGTCAAGGCCCTTCTCTCAAGGCGCTTATTCTAATTGAGGGAAAAAGACATGCCTACCTAAGTGATTATTGAGGGAGTTCCCGTTGTGCCTCAGTGGTAATGAACCAGACTAGTATCCATGAGGACGCAGGCTCAATCCCTGGCTTCGCTCAGGGTGTTAAGGATCTGGCGTTTCCGTGAGCTGTGGTGTAAGTGGCAGACATGGTTCGGATCCCGCGTGGCTGTGGCCGTGGTGTAGGCCGGCAGCTGCAGCTCCGATTAGACCCTTGGCTTGGGAACCAGCACATGCCATGGGTGTGGCCCTAAAAAGACCAAAAAATGATTACCGAAGTTTCGTGGTGGTAAGAGTATTCAATAGGGCATCGACTTTACCTGCAGGTCAGGTAAGGTGTCCCTTTCGGAAGAGGGGCCACTGACAATTGAAAGGTGAATGACGTGCCAGGGGTGGGCAAGGAGAAGAGAGTGGGTGTGGGGAGACGTGTGGTGGGCGCGCGGGAAGAGCATGCGTGGAAGCTGAGGGGGAAGCGCGGGCAGCCAGCACAGGGCAGGTCCCGAAGAGAGCCGGCGGCAAGCGAGAGGGCCCTCAGCGTGATATGAGGCGGGAGGGTCTTCATGGCCCAGAGTAGGCGGAGGTTTGTATCCTGTGCAGGATGTGGGTCTGATTTGTGCTCTGAAACATCTCCCAGGCTTCTGAGTGGACGTGGATTGGGGCTGAGGAGGTGGGAGGCGGCCTGATGGTGGCTTCGTTAGCGAGCAGTGGACAGGCAGGTGCCACTAGAACTGTCACTCACAAGGAGTTCTTGGAATTTCGTTTTCACTCTGCGCACCAAGTTCTGTGCCCCTGGAATGGATCAGCTTTATCCCCCCCTTTTTTGAATGCTCATTCATCCCTTTATTCCAGGTATCTTTTTTTCTTAATTTTATTTTATTTTATTTTTTTTTTTGCTTCTTAGGGCCGCACTCACAGCATATGGAAGTTCCCAGGCTAGGGGTCAAATCGGACCTATAGCTGCTGGCCTATGCCACAGCCACAGCCATAGCAACATGGATCCGAGCCACTTTTGTGATCTACACGATAGCTCAAGGCAACGCCAGATCACTTACCCACTGAGCAAGGCCAGGGATCGAACCAGCATCCTCATGGATTCTAGTCAGATTCATTTCTGCTGTGCTGCAACGGGAACTCCCTTAAAATTTTTTATTATAGTTGATTTACAACATTCTATCAATTTCTCTGTACAGCCAAGTGACCCAATTTTACATACATATATATATATATATATATACACACGTTCTTTTTCTCCCATTATGCTCCATCATGTTCCATCACAAGTGACTAGGTGTAGCTTCCTGTGCTATACAGCAGGATCTCATTGCTTATCCACTCCAAAGGCAATAGTTTGCATCTACTAAGCTTTATCCTTGGTCAGACTATATATCTGGGCCTGGAATTCCTGGCTCTACTTTATAAACTTTTTTTTTTTTTTAATGGAGAAAGAAGATAGAAAGTACACAGCACTTTGTATATTTCAGGGTTTTGATCAGTATTTGGCAAACGAAGGAACAGTCAGAGAAATACAAGGTGGAGTTAGTTAAAAACAGCAGCGGAAATGCCCCATCTTCATGTGGTTTAAAAAATTCTGCGAAGGCCAGGGAAATAGAGATGTCAGGTCAATATGAGGAAGGAAAGGGAGGCCCTTGTCTTTGCACAAAAGCTGGCGTTTTTTTTGCAGAAAATGGGAGTTCCCACTGTGGCTCAGCTGGTTAAGAACCTGACATAGTGTCCGTGAGGATGCAGGTTTGACCTGTGGCCTTACTCAGTGGGTTAAGGATCTGACATTGCCACAAGCTGTGGTGTAGGTCACAGATGCAGCTCAGATCTGGTGTTGCTGTGGCTGTGGTGTAGGCCAGCAGCCAAGCTCTGATTCGACCCCTAGCCCGGGAACTTCCATATGTCATGAGTGTGGCCCTAAAAAAAAAAAAATTAAAAAAAAGAAAATGGGAGTTCCCGTCATGGCTCAGTGGTTAACAAACCCGACTAGGAACCACGAGGTTACGGGTTCGATCCCTGGCCTTGCTCAGTGGGTTAAGGATCCGGCGTTGCTGTGAGCTGTGGTGTAGGTTGCAGACGCGGCTCGGATCCCGCGTTGCTGTGGCTGTGGATTAGGCCGGCAGCTGTAGCTCCTGTTAGACCCCTAGCCTGGGAACCTCCACATGCCGTGGGTGCAGCCCTAAAATGACAAAAAACACACACACACAAAAGAAAATTATTATTCAAACAAATCCATAAGAAGCCCATTTTTAGGCAATTGGGAAAGGAGAGGGGCAGAACTGGGACAGGAAATAAGGTGTTTGGGACTGTGGCCACCTCCAGGATTAACTTCCCCATTGTTTCTGCCACACTGGACACACCGGAGACCCAGATATATCCAAACACACAGGCCGTGACTTAGCACATGGAGTTTTAGGAGCCCCCATGGGCTCCGGGGATGAAATAAATTTGAAAGAAGTGACATCTGCACTCGAGAGACTTGGAGAGCTGGCGGGGACCCAAGTGAGGGTCAAAGACGAGGCCCAGGGAGACCTCAGGAGACCCGCACGGGGCAGAGTCTGAAGAGAAAGCTGGGAGAGGAGCACAGCCGTAGAGGGGGTAGTGCTTGAATAGACCCAGGGGTTAACGCCGGGGGAGAAGTACAGAGGACGTGGTATTGACACTGTTAGGCTGCCATCTTGGACTTGGAGCTTCACACAAGCCACTGGGGGCACCGGGAATTGGGGGCAGGATGTTTTGCGGGGCTGGAGAGCCCTTCCTGATGGCAGAAGAGTTTCTAGGAGGCAACGAACTGGGGGAGATCAGGCTCTTCCCACCCAAGTCGGGCCATGAGGAGGGTTTCCACGAATCGGTGGGAAACACACTAAGAAAGACAAGCTGGGGTGGACACCTGGTTCTCCCCTTACACAGTTTGCCGCCTCTCCAAAATGAATCAATCCATCACACAGAGGACCACCTCCCTCCACCAGCCCACGTTGCATAGTTCTCCATTGCCTGGTAGATGCCTCTGACCTCCTCGTCCCTTCCTGGCTACACAGTGTCACTATAGCCTCGGGGACAGTCCCCAATCCATCAAGCTACAGGCTCACCATGCATATGGAGCCCACAGGAGGGTCAGTCTCACTGGAGTGTGGTCTCCACACTGGCTTATGGGCCCATCTGTGCTGGGGTGAAGGGACCAGGGCAGACGAGACATCCCTTAAATGGAAGACGTGGTCTTCCAAGATCACCAGAGCCAGCAGGATGCTTTTCAGGGACAGGGAAGGGGAAGGACAGGGTCCTGAAGGGCCCTGACAGAAGGGAAAGGATGAGGTGACCTTGGAGGAGGTGGAAGGAGGGGTGGTGAATATCTGGGCCAAGATTCCTTCAGGCAACGCAGAGCCAGCAAGCTTGAGAGGTGATGGGAAGACAGAGCAGGGTGGGAGGGAAGAAGCCAGGCTGTTCCTAGGCGCTCAGACCACCTCGGTGGCCTCCCTGCCTCTTTCCCCTGAGACCTGCCTAGGATGCTGCAGAGGAACATAAGGGCCTGGCCTTGCCTGGGGCCTGGAGTCCAGGGAGAAGAGATAGTGGCCTCCCTGTGGTCTGGGTGCTGGCAGCAGGAAATGGCCTTGGGTCTGGACCACTGGGAAGCCAGCAAGTGGAAGGGGTGCTGAGGGTCGGGAGAGAGAGGAAAGTTGGTGGAGCTGGGGATGAACGTACTGGGAGTCTGGACAAAGCATTAGGTTTTAGGAGCTGGGTCTATCTAGGACCCCCCACCCCCACCCCAGACAGACTCCAGGGCAGGGATGAGCTCTGAGCACCTACGACCCAGGCTGGGAGGACGGACCCACCAGATGGAGGCTGGTGGGCTCCAAATGGATGGTGAGCCTGTATCTTGATGAACTGGGGACTGTCCCTGAGGCTATGGTGACACTGAGTAGCCAGGAAGAGACGAGGAGGCTGGAGGAGTCCACCAGGCAATGGGGAACTATGCAACGTGGGCCGATGGTGGGAGGTGGTCCTTTGTGTGATGGACTGATTCATTTTGGAGAGGCGGCAAACTGTGTGAGGGACAAGGGAGGGGAGACCCAGGTGTCCACCCCAGCATGTCTTTCTTAGTGTGTTTCCAGTCGATCCATGGGCTCCATTTTCTCACCAGTCCTTTTATACTGGGTTTAGGCCTCTACACATTGATTCAAGTATTCATTCAACAAATATGGGTGTCTCCATTATATCAGCACTGCTCCAGGGGCTTGGGACATGTCAGTGAACAAGGAACCAGAGATCTCTGCCCACAGTGGGGTTCACCTTCTAGCAGGAGCCCAGGTGACCAGGAGGAGCTGGGGGTGGGAGGTGTCGGGAGTCTGGGAGCAGGGGCGGAGCTCTGGCCATGGGGCTGGGGATTCAGGAGGAACTTACGCCTCTGGGAGGAGAAAATAGCAAAGCCCAGGCCTGGGCTTCAAACATGGTGCCAGGAGGATCTTAGGGTGGAGGTTCAGACTCGGGAAATGGGTTTGGCTGGGTCCTGGGTCTCAGGCTCAAGGTAGAATCCACGTGTCAGAATGCAGGTGCAAGGTCAAGGCTGCCACAGGCTGGGCCAGCCTCTCCCCACACTCCCTTTCCTCTGGCCTGCCTGAGGGACACCTGGGCAGGCTGGTCTGGAAGCTAGGTCACCCTCCCATCCGCACATGGAGATAGTGGAGCCCGTAGTTCTGACAGCGGCACCTCAGGCTGGGGACGGATTCAACACTTTCAGCAAAAGATGTCCAAAGAGAGGCCTCCCCCCCAAGCCCCGGAGCACTGTGGATACTTTAGTTTGTTCCCTGGGTGCTCTGGAAAATCTGCTTTTTCATTAACCCTCCGCTGTGAGTGAGCTGAGGTCAGGATGCAGCTCCATTTTGCAGAATGACCATATCGAGTCCCTGACCATTTCAGTGATCCCAAGGGCTACAAAGGGAGCTGCTGGGAGGACGAGGCCTGGCTGCTGGCTTACTGGGGGTAGCCTAGCTTTCTCGCACAGCTGGGAGCCAGAGCAGATCACATCTTAGATGCCCTCGGATGCAGACTGAGAAGCAGAAGCAGGGGGGGCCGTGCCTGGGGTCTCAAGGTCATGGCCGTGGCCTGGGGAGGAAGGAGGATGTGTGGGAAACCCCACATCTTCCCCTCACCTCCTTCCCTGTTCTGAGGGATGGTGGTGAGCTAAGAACCAAGCAGGGGGCCCAGCGCCGCCTGATGGCCCCTGCCCTGTGTTAGAAAGGTGCAGCTGGGACGTGCCACGGATTCCTGGTCAGGGTTCTCTCTCTCTCTTTTTTTTTTTTTTTGTCTTTTTGCCTTTTTTATGTAGAGCCGCACCTGCGGCATATGGAGGTTCCCAGGCTAGGGGTCTAACAGGAGCTGTAGCCGCCGGCCTTCGCCACAGTCACAGCAATGCGGGATCCGAGCCGCATCTGCGACCTACACCACAGCTCACGGCAACGCCGGATCCTTAACCCACTGAGCAAGGCCAGGGATCGAACCCGCAACCTCATGGTTCTTAGATTCGTTAACCACTGAGCCACGAAGGGAACTCCTGGTCAGGGTTCTTGAAACAGCATCAGTGTGGTGCAAGTGGTCCCTCAGAGGCCTCCTGGGGGGCCGGAGAGCCGGACCAGCTCAGCCTAACCTTGACTCTCATCCACTTGGGCTCACTCTGCTGCTCAGCCTGGGGCTGGTTCCCCTCCCTGGCACGTGGACTCCCTCCTGGGACCCTCTGCGATCTCTCTGTATCTGCTTCTGACACTCTTACTCTCCCTCCTTACGGTCTCGCTGCCAGTCAGTGGCTGATCTTTGTAATTATTGCTACCTCTTATGCCGCAAAACTGGCCCAGAGAACATGGGCCGGATGCTTCAGCGGACTGTAGGCGACCCAGCTGAGATGCGTGTCTTTCTGGGCCGTGAGGCCCTCCCAGCCTTGGGTCTGTCTCTTCCTGGTGGCTCTTTGCCTCTCCTCGGGGATATGGTGGCAGCGGCGCCCCCAGCTCTGTCCCCTTCCCCGACTCTGTGCCTCTGATCCTCAGCCTGGGCTCCCTCCCTCCACAGGCAGCCTCCTGGCTGACTTCACTCCCTGTCACATTCCTGGCTGTGAAAGGGACCTCTTCCAGGGCCCTGGGGAGATGACATGAGTTTGTTTGTTTTTCTCCTGTCTCCACTTCAAGGGCTCCACTGGCAAAAACAACACCCTGATGACTTCCAGCTCTTTCCCTCCTTTGCCCTGAACATGGGAGAGACGGCCTCCAAGCTGAGCCCTGTCCGCTGAGAAGGGATGAGCACAGGGGCCCTTGGAGGAACGGTCAGAGTCACCTGGCATCCACAAAGCTCTCCCATGGGACCAGCTTCAGGAGCCCCTTGCAGGGGGGTGGGGGTGGGGGCAGGAAGACCATTGTTTAAAGAGAAGGGTCTGGGAAGGCAAGCCTCAACCCAAAGGAATGAATCTAGTGGGAAAACAGAGCCAGATCTGAGCCTCAGAATAACTTTCCTGACACCTCTCACACAAACTTGTGTGCGACTGTCTCCTCAGAGCAGATGTGCCTTCCCATAGGGATGAGCAGTGCTGAGCCTTTAAAATCATGACTCCAGGAGACTTTTCTCTGATGAGAGGGGTGTCACACAGAACCAGGGAGAAGGGATCGCACATGGGGCCCAGGGTACGTCCACCCTCCAGGTTCTAAAGATGAGCTGCTGAGGACCAGACTCTCTCTCAAGGGACAAAAAGAACAGCTGCTATCCCTTAAAAGGATGGTGTTTGGGTCAAAGAGGTTGATATTGAGAGCCCAGAGGAAGGACAAGGTGAATGATCAAAGACATTTTAACTACTTCAACCCTGACATTGACGGGGCCGCCATCTTGGAATTGGAGCCAGTTGTTGAGAATGGCCTGGGTTCTAGTGGGGAAAGAAATTGCACTGTTTCCAAGGGAAGAGCAAAACTTTACTCTTGCTCAGCTTTGTGTATAAACCCCAGGGGTCCACAGAAAAGTGGGGAAGTGGGCCAAGGGTAAGAGTGGGACTCTAAGCCTGTAGAGCCAGAGAGCCATTCCTGGTGGTAGGAGGGTCTCTAAGAAAAGGTGGATGCAGGGATAGCTCTAGGGTCTGTTAGGAACCTGCAGAGATACAGGTCAGCACTGTTGAACTGTCTGGCCCCTCTCTCCTGGATTCTCAGAGAGCGAAGGAAGACGATGGGGCTCCCAGTGCTGAAATAGAAGATGAGGTAGGAAGGCACAGGGCAGCAGAAGAAGAGGGATTCCGGTTCTTCAAATCTTCCAGGTTTGGTCCCGTGTTCTTCACTTCACCGAGGGCCCAGCCACTTGCTCCGAGGAGAAACTGTTATATAAAGTCCACTTGAGATTGTACAGGCAGAACAGCATCATCTTGAGCTCCCTCAAGCCCCTGCTCCGGGTCTGCCACGGTGGACAGGACTCGGTGAATTGTTCCCACAAGATCAGATCTTTCCTTAAAGGCCCTTTGCCTGATAAGAAGACAGGCCCTTGGGGAGCTCTTACTCATCCTGATCAGTAAAATACAGTTCTTGCCTCTGGGGAGCTCAGGTCTCACGGGGCCTCATCCTTGGGGATCTGTTTATTGGTCAGCCCGAAGGAAAGAGCAGAGTCATGGACATGAGACATATGGACCGAGACACAAAATGAGCCACAGCTGCCATATGGAGTTCCTTCAAACTATACTGGGGGAAGCTAGATAGGGTGACCAGCTGAGATTGGTCAGGAGAGCCTTTAGGGGTTTGCAAGGACAACGGGGGACATGGATTGGCAGAGAGGTGAAAAGAGGTATGAGAGAGGAGAGATTGGTAGGATGGGCAGTCCTGTGCAAATAGGCGCCAACATAGTGGTGCTATTTAAGGGCACTGGCAAGAACATTCTAGTGTCTCAGGACATGGAAAGGTCATCTCGCCCACTGTGAATTGTCTTCTCTGTCTCTCCCCTACATCATGTTTTCTCTTGGTCTTTGTCTTTGGAACAGACTTCCTGCGGGCCATCTATATTTCTCTGGACATGTGGTGTCCAGAACTTATTCTCTGATCTACTCATCCAGTCCATATATATTTAGCATCTTCTACATTCTAGATTCTATACTGGATGCCAGGGCTGCTAAGATAAATAACACCCAGTTTGGTCCTCAGGGAGCTTTTAATCTAATGCAGTGCTGTTCAATAGATGGAGGAGATGCTCTCCATCCGTGATGTCTAATATGGGAGTAGCTGGACATATGTGGCTATTGAGTGCCTGTGCTGTGGCCAGAGCAGTTGAGGAACTAAATTTTCATTTTATTGAATTTCAGTTAACTTAAATTTGAATAACCGTATGTGACCAGTAAACACCATTTTAGATAGCACAGATCTAATGGAAAGGGAGACAAGAAACCTGGCCATTCCATTGTCAGGACAGTACTACGATAGGGGCACCACTGTGATCTGGCCGAAGTGACACTCTATATGTGCCTGGGAATTCAGAAGGCTTCCCAGATGAGGTGACGTTTGAGCTAGATCCGGATGATGAACAGGACGTGCACAATAATGGGGAGGGGGCCTGCGTGGGCAGAAGGCTCAAACTAATGATTCCCGTGCTTTTTGTAGACTTCCCAGCTGGGCTTCTCCATAGATTAACCAGCAGAGATGGGCTTGAACAAGGACATGCAGATGTGCTCTGCCCGCTGGCCTGGCTCTCTGCCCTCCTCAGTTCCCAGGGAGGTGGGTGATGACAGATGGACTCATGACTCTCCCTAGACTGAGGGATCCAAGGAGATGAACTGACCCTAGGAATGATGATTGCACCCAGGGGAGAGGGTGCGGGTTATCTGGAGACCATCTGGGAAGCTGGGAAGCATTTAGGGGAAGAGGATTGACGTAGGGGGAGGAGGTTGCTGGGAGCCAGTTTCCCAGTAGAGGCCAAGAATCACTCCCAGGGTCAGCTCCATCCTCCTGTCCAGATGTAGAGACGGGGAAGGGGTGTTTAGGGCCCCGTGGGGCTGTTGGAGAACAGTCATTGTGGGGCTGGGACAAAGAATGTGTGGGTGATGAGATCTAGCAGGACCTGTTGGTGGCGGTTGGCTAGTAGGGTCCACACCTCCCCCATCGGACAAGGGTTTCCCAGCGGTACAGTCCAGTGTGTGACCATAGATAAAAGAAGGTTTCAAAAGTAGATGTTTCATTCTTACATGCCTGAAATAGAACTCTTGATTTACCCTTTCAAAACTCACCCCTCCCCCAGGCTTTCCCATCTCAAGATAGCATCACCATCCAGCAAATTGCTCCATCCAAAAACCTGGGAGTAATTATGGATTCTCCACATTTCCTTACTTCCCACATTGGCCTTCATCAGCAGGTTCTGCTGAGTCTTCATCCAACATACATCTCCAGTCCACTTACTTATCGCCAGTTCCACTGACACTATCTGCCCCAAGCCCCTATAATTGCTCTTTTGGAGAATTTACCTTTAATTAGTTTTCCTATGCTGCCCTTTCTTGGCTATTTTACCCATAGAAGTTGGAGCAATTTGAAAGAAACAAATCAGATTACTTTATTCACCTGCTTAAAATAATTTTCAATGGCTTTACCTTTTATTTGGAATAAAATTCACACTCCTTAACGTGGCCAGAGGGGACCTGCATGACTTGGCTCCGATATTTCTTCAATGTCATCTCACATGGGTCTCCCCCAGCACTTGATGCTTCTGCTACACCAGTCGTCCAAGTCCTGGAAAAAGCCAAGCTCTTTACTGCTGTCAAGACTTCACCCAGGCTGTGGCCTCCCTCCCTCTTCCCTGAGACAGCATCTTCTCACCCTTGACACCTCCATGTGTGTACAACCTCCCCTCCTCTTCCATAGCACACTCTTCTCTTCCCTCATAGCAGAGTTGGAAACTTGTTTTGTTGTTGTTGTGGTGGTTGACTGTCTTCTTCACTAGACTCAAAGCTCTGTCAGGGCAGAGGCCATGCTTACGATGTTTACCACTGCATATCCAGCAACTAACTGATGGGCTGCCTTGCACACAGTAGGAACTAGGTAAAAATACGAATGAATGGCATTTCTCCTTATGCAGTCCTATGAAATCAACATTGTTCTCAGTTAGGTAGAGCTGGCTAAACCTCAGGGCTTCCAGCATTGTCTTTAGCTACGATTGAGGTTCATCTTACATTTTCCCACTCTTCCTTCATCATAACTAAGACAAGTCAGACTTTTCAGGGATTACCAAAGCTCTGTAGGTTTCCAGGGAATCCTGGTTCCATTAATTTTGATGTCCATTCTGGCTTTTTTTTTCTTTTTTTTAACACAAGGGCTGTTAGCTGTATGAACATTATGATGAGGATAGTCCTTCCCATCCTGAGTCTGGCTGGGATTTCCATAAACTTTTCCTTTTCCTAAAAACCTTCTATCTCTCTCTAGAAAAATATGGGTGTTGTGAGACTAGGAAGACTGGCTCTTTGAGAACCCATTTGGGCAGCAGTGTTGAAGGGGACCAGGAAGCTAATCCCAATGAAAAGGGCTCTGAGACCCAGAAGAGGCCTCAGACCCAACCAGGGACAAGGGTTCCTCCTGTCTTTGACATTTCTATTCCAAGGAAATTATAGCTCTTATCCTGAGCAGTACAGCCTGAGCAGTACAGACCAACCATCAGGGCAGTGTAGGGGTGGGACTAAGAGTTCAGGCTTTGGAGATAGACCGCCTGGGCTCAAAATCTGTGTAAGCTGTAGGTAAGTCACATGCTCTCTGTGCAGTGTCCTCGTCTGTCTTCTGAGTTCTTCTTTCCCTCCATCAGATCTCGATTCTATTTGTTATCCCCATGACCATCCCTAATAGAAGGCACGTGGAAGGAAAATTGGTGGATTGGATCATGCTGGTGCTTGCCTCCTACATGATTACCGGCAGTGTCTTGGGTCCAGGAAGGGCAAAGCCTAAAATCTGGGACTGAAAACAGAGCCAGCCACCATATCTTGTCTATATCCTCGAGTCTTGGCTCATACATACCTAGATTTTCCTCCCTTAACCAAGAGCTCCCTTGAAATAGAAAAATTAATGTTGCTTAAAGTGTTGCTTAAAGTTGCTTTTTATAAAAAAAGTAGTCTATTCATCCTCACCATTATAAAGCAATTCATAGAAATACAGAAATTGTCCAATGTTAAGAAATATATTCATGTAATTCATTACACAAATGAAAGAGAGTAAATTCATGATCATATCAATAGACATTTAATAAAATTCAACATTAATTTTAAACTCAAAATTTTCAGTCAGCTGGGCCTAGAATGGCGTTTTTCTTACTTGATGAATCACATCCAAAGGCCAAGAAGAGAGATGGATAAAATACAAATTTTCCTGATGTCAGTTTTTGTCCTGGACTCTTTATTGTCAGAGTAAAAAAAATTTCCTTTGCACTTAAGCCAGATTGAAAAAAAATAACAGCTTTATCAAGATATAATGCACAATTTGCTCATTTAAAGTGTATGAGTGTACACCAAAAGTTCAGTGGCTTTCGGTATATTACCAGAGTTGTACAACAGTTACCACAACAGTTCTCCAACCACAGGCAACCACTAATCTATTTCCTGTCTCTATAGATATGCCTATTCTGTAGATCTCACATAAATGGAATTACATAATAAGTGATCTTTTGTGACTGACTTCTTTCACTTAATCTAATCTTTTCTAGGGTCATCTTTGCTATGGTGTGTCAGTATTCCATTCCTCTTTATTGTCAAACAATACTGTATTTTACTCATTCATTCATTCATTAGTTGATGGATATTGTGCTTGTTTTCACTTTTTGATTATTAAGAATAGTGCTGTCAAATGGAATTAAAGAGGTGAAATAAATAACTGAATTAAAAAAAGAATAATGCTGTTCTGAACTTTTGTGTACAAGTTTTTGCATGGACATTTTTTTTTCATTTCTCTTGGGTATTTATCTAGAGGGGTATTGGTCAATCCATGTTTAATCTTTTGAGGAGCTGCCGTACTGTTTTCCAAAGTGGCTGTACCATTTTGTAATCCTGCCAGCAGGGTATTAGGGTTCCAATTTCTGTACTTGTTACTATGCATCATTTTGATTACAGCTATCCTTGTAGATATGTGGTGTTTTATTGTGCTTTGATTTGCATTACCTGGATTGTTAATAATGTTGACCATTTTTTCATGTTCTTATCGGCAATTTGCATATCTGTTGGAAGAAGTAATTATTCAGATCCCTTGGAGTTTTTCTTCTTCTAATTGTGGGGTGGGGAGGACCTTCCCAGGTAATACACAAATCCAGAATTCTTAAAGGCGAAATACTGAGTCTACATGAAAAATTTAAAGACTTGTATTTTCAAGGACGAACTCAATTAGATAAAAATCACCTTCCTGTTACTTTAGAGGCGAAATGTTTGAAGCACCTACAATAAGGGTTAATAATAATCATAATATACAGAGAAATTCTATAAATCAATAGGAAACAAATCAAGCAACTCAAAAGCAAGCTGGACAAAGAGTAAGAATGAGCATTTTACAGAAGTGCCAATAGCTAATGAACTCGTGAAGTGATGCTCAACCATCCTGGAGCTCTGGGACTACAAATTAAACAAACAAGGAATTATATTTTTCTTAACCATTAGTTAGGCAAACTTTTTTAAGACAAGTTTTTTTTTTTTTTTTTTTTTGTCTTTTTGTCCTTTTATGGCCACACCCGAGGCATGTGGAGGTTCCCAGGCTAGCGGTCGAATCGGAGCTGTAGCCGCCGGCCTTCGCCACAGCCACAGCAACGCGGGATCCGAGCCGCGTCTGCAACCTACACCACAGCTCATGGCAACGCTGGATCCTTAACCCACTGAGCGAGGCCGGGGATCAAACCCACAACCTGATGGTTCCTAGTCGAATTTGTTTCCCCTGCGCCACGATCGGAACTCCTAAGACCACTATTAACCAGCATTAGTACTGGGTCTCAGGAAATAGGAGTCTTAAACACCCAGTTGACATGTATGCCATTACAACCTTCGATAGTAGGATCTATCCGCAATGAACTAATAACAGAAGAAATCTAAGGTAGTAAGATCACAGAGGGCTTTTGCTTTGTGATTTTGCATGCTTTTTGAGCATGCTCCATTAGGTATATTTTAGTTTTATAGATGGGATCAGAGAATATTATTTAAAAATAAAAAAGGGCAATATTGTATAGCAGATTTATGGAAGTTACACCTTGCATAAATGAAACTTCATCAAGCAGCACCTCCCTATTTCCCCTTTCTTCCAGCCCCTGGCAACTACTGTTCTTCTTTCTGTTTTTATGTAAGTGGAATCATGCGATATCTGTCCTTCCTTGACTGGCTTATTCCACTGAGCCTAGTGTCCTCAAGTTTCACCCGTGTTGCAACATATGGCAAGACTTCCAGCTTTTATGGGTAAATAATGTTAGATTGTGTGTATACAGCACATCTTCTTTATCCATTCATTCACTGATGGGGCATTTGTGTTGTTTCCACATCTTGGCTCTTTTGAATGATGCTGCAGTAACATGGGAGAGCAAATAATTCTTCAAGATCCAAATTTCAATTCTTTTGGATAAACATACAGAAGTAGAGCTGCTGGATCATGTAGCAGTTCTATTTTTAAGTTTTTGAGGGACTGTCCCACTAGTTTCCACAGTGACTATACCATTTACGTCCTCACCAACTGTGTTCAGTTGTTCCAGTCTCCCCACATCATCAGCACTCATCTTTCGTTTTTTGTTTTTTCCAATAATTCTCATCCTAAGATGTGTGAAGCATATCTCACTGTGCTTTTGACTTGCATTTCCCAGATGTTAAGTGATGGCGAATCTCTTTCCACGTACCTATAGGTCACTTGTGTGTTTTCTTTGGAAAAATGTCTAATCAAGTTCTTTGCCCATTTTAAAATTGGTTTGTTTTTTGCTGTTGAGTTTATTTTATATTTTGGGTATTAACTCCTTTTGAGATATGTAAGTATAATACATACAAATACATGTATTTATGTGTATTATAATGTACTTATATATAAGTATTATAATGTACTATATGCAAGTATAAGACATATAAACAATATTTTCTCCCAATCTATAGATTGTCTTTTCACTCTGTCGATCATTCCCTTTGCTGTGAAAAAGCTTTTTAGTTTGATGTAGTCCTATCTTGTCTATTTCAGTTATGCCAGATTAGGAAGTTCTAGAGACCTTCTATATAGCTTTGTGCTTATAGTTGACAATACTGTAATATATACTTAGAATTTTGTTGAGAAGGTAGATCTCATGTTATGTATTCTTATCACGACTATTTATAAAATAAAAAATTATATATCTAACCAAATCGTCTGTTGAATGGCAGTACATAATAATAATATTCTTAGTGATACAAGGAATTGGATGACCAGCCATGAAAGACCCACATGTAAGGCACTCGCTGAAGTGGCCTTCAAGAAGAAAACTAAATGCAAGTGACAATGCAAGATACATCAGATGCAAAGGCGATCAAAACTCTTGGCTAAGTTATTTATTTGTTTTTATTGATGGAGTCAAAATAAAAAAAAAGTCCACTATGATGGGGATGAAACTTGGTAGCATAGTTTTGAGTGAAAAACGGAAATCTTAGAAATTCTGGTGCTCAGCTATAATCCCCCAAGTTTGAAAGCAAGTAAAACTAAAAATATACTTGTTTTCAAACTTGTTAAACTAAAATATAGTTTTACTTAAATATATATACCTTATAAAACTGTATGTTTTTTTAAAAAGAAAAGGGTTTGCATCTCCCAACCCCAAACTCCCAGTCCATCCCACTCCCTCCTCCCCCTTGGCAACCACAAGGCTGTTCTCCGTGTCCACGAGTCTGCTTCTTCTCCGTAGATAGGTTCATTTGCCCCACACATTAGATTCCAGATGTAGGTGATATCGTATGGCAGTCTGGGGTTGGGAGATGCAAACTATTGCATTCGAAGTGGATGAGATCCTGCTGTACAGCACAGGGAACTGTACCTAGTCACTTGTGATGGAATGTGATGGAGGACAGTGTGAGAGAAAGAATGTATAATGAACCAATGATGATAATGTGCCAAGAGATAGTTAGGTATTACTGTAACTTTCTGTACCTGGATCCATAAGAAATAGAAGTTAAGGACATGCAAGGCAGTCCGCTTGATTTGTCTGCTTGAAGTTGCAGACTGTTTACTCGTCGTTGTCCAGAGCCTCTGCACAAAATCCTCCTGGGCCAGAAGTGGGTTCCAAGATTTACATGTGTCTTCTGGCTGCACTGACCCCTTGACCCCCATCACTTTTCCCCGCCCCCCCACCCCCCCGCCTTAGATACCTTATGTTTCAGGGAGCGGTGTGAGCACATGGCCAAAGCGAGGCAGGGTAGAGGTGATCAGAACAGAGATTTGGTTTCAGCTCCCATTCCTGCCACAGAGGGCTGACCGTAGGTAAAGCTTTTAAGCCCTGATAAAATGATATATGTACACATTGCTTGAGTCTGATAAAATGGTTCATGATCACGTTGCAAAGTGCTTGGCACATGGCATATGCTCAAAAACATTAGCAAGAAATAGTAGCGAGAATGAGGATTAGAACAATAAAACAGGAACAAGAAGCAGAAATCACTTCTCCCAAAAAGAAACTTCTGGGGGATCTAGGTTGGGTTCCTTGACCCAAGATTGCTGATAAATTCCGAAATTCTGTAATAGTTCCTCAACCTCTCTTTCACTCGCCTTCTGTTTTGCTTTGTTTGTTTCTTGTTTCCTAGTAAACATCTTGAAAGAGTCCAACCTTATTTTAGTTGCGTGAAAGGGGAAAGGGATTGGGCTGGACGGGCAAGGAGGAAGCTATTGCATTCCTGGTGAGGCTGCTGCCCAGGCTTCCTGGGATGCAGGGCTGGGGTAGGGACAAAAAGTGTTTGCCTACGCCACAGCCAGAGCAACTCAGGATCAGTCTCATCTGCAGCCCACATCAAAGCTCACCGCCATACCAGGTCCTTAACCCACTGAGAGGGACCAGGGATCGATCCCACATTCTCATGGATACTAGTCGGGTTCATTACTGCTGAGCCACAATGGGAGCTCCCAGACCATAAATGGACCTCATGGTTGTTGAGCCCCCCGCTCAGAGCCAGGCACTGTGTTCTGCGTTCTTTCAAAGGTTAGAGCACGTTTGGGTACTGTCACATGCAGTCAAAATGCCCAGTGTCGATACACTAGGTGAAGAGTCCCAGTCACCTGGGTCCAAGCGAGAACTCGGAGAAGCTTGACGCCAGCAGCGAGCGAGCCCATCCTGGATCACGGTGCTCAAAGGGGGGCTGAAGGCAAGTCATCCCACCTGGAGTCTTCCCGCCCAGCCTAGCATTTACGTCCTCCGCTCGCTCCGGGTCCCCCAGATGTCTGACCCGAGCCCCCGCCCTGTCCCCGGGCCTCCGCTTCAGTTGCCGGTAAAGACACAGAGGTGAAGAGAAGCGGGCTTTCAACTTCCCCGGCTTTTGGAAGCCGGCGGCCTCTGGGCCTTCACGAGGTCATGTAGGCCTCCGCGGATCACCCCGGCTCTCCCCACAGCGTGTGCGGGGGTTTCTGGGAGTTTCCCGGATTGTCTCCACTTTGCCTGTAATGCAGCCTCTTCCTCTCCATCGCGCTGCCCTCCAGCTCCCTTCCGGCAAAGCCTTGGGAAGGTGCCAGAGTTCCCTCTCCCAGCGTGCGAAAGCTCAGATCGCTGCGGGCCCCGGGGCCTGATTGGCAGCTGGCGCGGTGCATATGGACAGCCCAGGCGCGGAGCTGGTTTTGGGGCGGGTGGCCGCCCCCAAGGGTGGCTGCTCACGGATGGCGGTCCTGGCCCCACATTGACTCCTCGGTGACATCTGAGTCTTCGCTGTGTTCGAAGCTACATCTTTTGTCTTCCTGCTTTCCTGAAATAAGGAATGACAAACAATCCCAGAACCGGAGCCACATGTCCCCAAATGCGTGGGGCTCAGCATTGGTCATGTTTTTCCAATTATCCCTTGTTCTGAATGCCACAGTTAATAGGCGCGTGCACACTCACACACATACCCAGGACAATTTTTAGCCAGACATTCAGGCTCCTCTTTTCCCAGAACCCCAGGGCCCTTCAAGGCCATGCCCCACACAGCCCCTCCATCCTTGTTCCACGCCCCCTGCAGCCCCCTGGACCCTGGGCTCACCCCCGCTCTGGGAAGGCCACTGTCTCAAGACAGGATGTCCTTGTTTTTGAGTTGCCTGGAAAGCCCGCCCAGCCTGCCCATCCTTAAGACTCAGCGTGAGGCGTTCCGCCGTGACTCTTCCCAAGGCCTGGGCCCCACACCCCTCTCCCTGAAGCCTGGATTCTGACCGCACTCGAGCGCACACATGAGGGCCTCCCAGTCTTTTTGAATCTAAAAATACTCGTTATGGTGTTTTCAAAAATAATGTTTTGGGTGGATAACAAAAGGAAAACAGGTTCATTGGGAATACACGTAAACGGAAGAAAGACAGTAAAAATGGCCCCATCCCTTCTACTTAGAGGTAACCCCGTTCACATCTTCATGAGGGTCTGAAAGGAAGGCCTTTTCTAGACACACACACACACACACACACTACACCACACTCACTTTTTTAAAGAAAAAAACTGAAGTCATACTTACATATGGCTTCATAATTGCTTTTTTTCATTCAGCAATGTATTGTGAACAGCTTTCGGCAAAAACACCCCTTTTTGATGTCAAAAAATTCCACGAATGACCCCATAAGAGCACTTAGACTTTTTGAAAAACGTTTTACTATGGAAAAGTCTCGAACCTACCCAGTAGAGACAACGGTATATGAGCCCCCCACGTTCTCGTCATCCAGCTTCAGCGATCGTAAACACTCTCCGAGTTTCATCCACCCCCCCACTTTTTCTCCCTTGAGTATTTTAAAGAAGAGCCCAGATATCGTTTTATTTCACTGTAAACCACAGTTGTCTTTACAAGGTCTGCTGTTTGAGAAACTGCCTTGTAACCCAAAGGCGGGCGGGCCGTAGGCAGGACCACTTGCGAGTGAATCTGTGTTTCATTCGTGACAGCAGCATCGATGATTTGAAAAATAGTCACACATATACGTGCAAGTTGTATTATTTATTCAGCCCTCGCTCGATGCTTGTAGGGCATATGGAAGTACAGCTCCCTTGCAAGGGTTCCAGCCCACAAGCCGGCACTGCTGGTCTGATCCACTCACTCAGGCATTCAATCAAAGTCTGCCAAGCGTGTGTCCCCAGTTGGCTCCCACATGTGGGTTTTGTCTCCTAACCCCACCGCTTGCTCTACCGTTAAGTTCCTCCGGCTTCTGTCCTGCACGCAGAGCTGAAGGCATCAAACTGAATTCCCATGCTCAGGTTGCTTAACGTGAGAGGGTGTAAGATCATCTGGGACCTTCTAGACCCATCTGCCCATTCTGCTCATAAGGAAACTGGGCTGGGGAGGAGAAAGGATTTCTTTGGGGCAGAGCCTAAACCTCTAGTCTCCTATCTCCTCCGTCCATGCTCTTCACCTTATCTGCAGGGGCGGTGGCGGGGGTGGGGGGCAGATCATTATGGAAATGCAAACTTGAGGATGCATTTTTAGCATCTTTGCTGAGTTCCAGCCGTGCCGGGTCCTTGTTAGGGTTCCCCGGGAGATCTGAGACCTGAATTCTACTGCTCACCTCTCTGCCTTCTGGCTTTCCTGCCAAGGGAGTCTTGAACATAAGGATAAAATCGAAAAAGGAAACAGACTAGCAGCTTCCTAATCTCTGGACCAGTGCCCAGCATCTCTCCGGAGCAGGGCTGCCCTGACAAGTTGAGTGGACGGCAAGCTCTGCCTGGAAGCCCCAGGGAGCTTCCTGCCCCTGGCCCCCGGTCTCGGCAGGCTGGGGGCCGTGTGGCAGACTGCGGCCACCTGCCCCTTCTTCGGCAGGCTGGGGGCACCTGGTCCTCCCGAACCCAGGCAGGCTGTGAGAATGCGACTGCCTTTGCCTCTGGGAAACACGCTACAGGACAGAAAGCGCAAGGAGGCGGGAGGCTGGCCCGGCCGCTGGGGAAGGCTGAGTCCCAGGACGCGAAAGAGAGAGAAGGTGGCACTCACTCTGCCCACCTGGCCAGGGAAGTGTCTGGCTCCCACCAGATCACCAGTGAGGCAGGCCAGGGGCAGATGGGAGGGAGATGAGGAGACAGTCCCGATGGCTCCCCTGACGTTTCCTAGATGGGAGAGGGGTGACATGAGAGTGCCCCCACCCACCCCCGTGAGTCAAGCTGAATCATGGGGTCAGAACCTGGTGCCCTTCCCCAGCATGTCGAAAGCTGAAATGTTAACTATTTTGACCATTCGACAGTCACTTCATAAAAATGCACATCAGCCAACAAATGTCTCTGTGACCCACCGCGCTGCTTGTGTCCTGTGGGTGTCCCTGTCACGCTGAAGGCTGCTTCAGGAAATCTACCCGTTCTAGTCCTTTGTTTTCCCCTTACTGCCCCTCTGCCAGAAGTTTCAGATCTGAACTAATTTTCCTCTCCTGTCTTTCTTCCTCCTCTCCTTTCCTTCCTTTCATCCTACTGCAGCTTGGTTACCCACCGAGGGGCAGATCTTCTGCTGGGCTTGGGGCTTCTGTAGCTCAGAGTCTCCCAGATGAGAGAGGCAGTTGGACAGAGGCGGTGGAAAGGTGGAAGGGGGGTACTGAGAAAAAAGCCAAAGAACTGCTGTAAAGAAAGTGTGGATCGGAGCTCAGAGTCACAAAGGCAGCCACAAACAGAAGCCTCAGGTCTGGAGGCACACCTGCAGGGCTCCCCAATCTCCAGCCAAAGTGAGGGGACTCAGGTGAGACGCAGGCAGTTCTAGCACAAAAGATGGGGTACGAGATCTCCAGGATGTCCAGGTATGTCTTGAGAAACCAAGAAATTAATCAGGAATCCCGAACATTCTAGTTCTTTCCTTTGTTTTAGTACAGTCTTCTATGCATGTCATGCACGAGGGCAATTGCCTGTGTGCACGCATGTGTGCATGCGCATGCACACACACACGCACACACACGCACACATACACAAACACGGACACACACACACACACACACGCACATGCACACACGCACACACACACACACTGCGGCAAGGCTCCCAACCTTCGCCATCATCCTTCATACCCTCCACATTCCCTACCCCTTTTTTTAATCACTAATAAGCCGAATGTGTTCAAGTGAACCAAGCCATTCTATTCAATCGATCACAAACATTTGTGAAGCACCTACTCTGTGCCTAATCGTTGCCTGAGTGTTGTGGAGATAGAAAAAAAAAAGGAAAATATCAGGAGTCCCTTTGCACCTCCGCCCCCATTAAGAAGATTCTATTATGTCTGTTAGAGATCAGTCGAACCTGCAGAATTTGAGGAAAAGCTGGTTGATCACCTGGTGGTCGCTTGTGTGGTTCACGTTCTTGGTTTAGGGGACTCAGACGTGGGAAGATCTGGGAGTTCCCGTCTTGGCCCAGTGGTTAACGAATCCAACTAGGAGCCATGAGATTGTGGGTTCGATCCCTGGCCTTGCTCAGTGGGTTTAGGATCCAGCGTTGCCGTGAGCTGTGGTGTAGGTCACAGACACTGCTCGGATCTGGCATTGCTGTGGCTGTGGTGTAGACCTGTGGCTACAGCTCCAATTAGAACCCTAGCCTGGGAGCCTCCATATGCCACGAGAGTGGCCCTAGAAAAGGCGAAAAGACAAAAAGAAAAAAAAAAGAAGCGGGAAGATCTGCCCTAGCATTGGTCTCCCGGGAGGCTCTGGGGAAGAGGTTTGAGGGGATCAGTGAGCTGAGTCCTGGCTAAGTGGGGACAAGCCCAGAGGAGAGAAAGGATGCATCAGGTGGAGGACGCAGCACAGGCGGGAGGGAGGAAGGAGGTCAGCCCACCCCAGGGATGGAGAGGAGCCAGCCCTGGGTGGAGGGCAGGTGCATGGGCCAGAGACGAGCGTGATGAAAAGGCTGGTGAGGGAGCAACCGATTGCAGGGTCCTGCGTCAGACACATTTGTAGGACACTCTGCCTGGAATTTTTCCGGAGAGGTAGGGAATTTGGGTCTGCGTGTATTTTTAGCCTCATCTTTTCCACCCTCTTCTGAGCAACGATTCTAAAAGCTTTCAGCCTGAGGTCATCTGTTTTCCCAGTCCCCGTTCCAGGGAAGCAGATGCCAGCACCACCACCTCACACGGAGGCTGCTGCCGCCCCGGCGCTGACCCCAGGAGAGCAACGTGGCCACTGGACCACAGGAGCAGTCTGTGGGAGGCCGGCCCCCGTGGCAGGCGCAGACGTCCTGAGCGCTGCCAGACTGCACCCCTGTTCTGGCCTGGCTCTGGGAGAGGGCTTCTCTGAGCTTGTTAGAAACCCCCAGGAGCCCATGCTCACTCCCCTTCAGGGCCAACACGGGTACCCCTGGGTGACCCAGCCTCAGGACCCTGCTGGTTATGGGGGGGCTCTGCTTTTCTCTCTTCCTACTTCCGGCTCCCTCCCTCTCTGTGGCAGCTCTACCACGGTCCTGGTCCTGGAGTTCCCAAGATCTGCTTTCATTCTCGAAGTAGCATCTGTTCCACACCGTCGATCATCCTCAGAGGAGAACTTATTTGGCTCTTCTAAGTCCACATCCTGGTCCAAAGCCTCGTTCCTAAGCTCCGGGTCCTCACTTCCAAGTCCCCGGGGGACAGAGCTCCTGGAAAAACACGACCCAAACCCATTCCTAACCTCCCTCCAGAACATCTGTCCTTCAATCATCTTGCTTCTGCAAGAGGTACCCCCGGTCTACCCTCGCCACCTCATCTCCTCTTCTGCCGTCCTATCCAGCGGGAATTTCACTCTTTCTCATCCCATCTCTCGTGTGGGTGCTCCGGCTACCCTTTCAATCCCACTTTCCTCGTTGCTTGGCTGGGTGACCCCAGCTACCTCCAGACGGCCTCTTCTCTGCAAACCCTCCTCGCCCAGCCACTCTGTGATGCATTTCCTGCCCAATCAAGCGTCCTCTGCATCACCTCTTTTCCTGTCTCATCAAATCCCAGGTCGTCTCCTTGGCTTCCATGTCCTTCCCTCATCCCCCCCTCCTTTCAGCTTCAGCTTCTCCTCTTCTCTCCTCCCCCCAGCCATTCCCAAAACATAACAGCCTTATTTCCGTGTCGAAGTCTTTGCTCTGTGTCCCTTCCCTCCCGTATATTTCAAGTCCTTAGCCAAGATTTACTCCTCCGAAGGCAAATGTTATTTCTCAAAACATGCAACACATCTCAGCCTGGAATTGTCCTCAGTGGCCATGTGTAAGGGGCAGAAGAAAATCCATCTCAAGGGTCTGATCTATTTAAAAAAGTGTTATTTTCTCACCAGAACGGGATCATCCAGCTTGATCACTCAGGTTGTCCCCTTGGGTCTTTTGAAAACCAGAGAGCAAGACATGAGGAGACAGGAAAGAGATGGATGGGGAACCACCAGGGCAAGGATCAAGGAGGAGCTCCCTCCCAGGATAAAGGAGAGGGAGCTGGGGGAACGAGGGGAGCCGTCAGAGGGCAGGACGGGTCTGCCCCCTGTGAAGGAGAGAGGGAAGGAAGGAGGGCTGGGGAGAAAGAGTCTGAGTGCAGCGCAGTTCCAAAAAGTCTCGGGCACGGGGAGACGTCTGATGGGGAGTGCCTGAATCAAGATCACCGGGCCGAAGAGCCCTGCATCTCCAGGAATGGGGCGTTAGCAGCCCTGCTGTGCTCTGTCGTTGCACGGAGGGGCCCCTGGGGAGTGTGGGACGCGCTGTGGTGGAGCCGGACGGGCGACAGCTGGAGCTGTCCTTGCCTCCGCTCGTCAAAGCCGGGGTTCTGAGCAGGGTATTTTCAAAGCTGCTTTCGGAGGCCTGATGTCTGCTGAAGAAAGATTAGAATCGGCGTTTGGATTCTGAACCTCTGCAAAGTGGAAGAGTAGAGTTGAAGTTATTGGAAGGCCCTATGCACGCCTAAAGAGAGTTCCCTGAGAGAAGGATTCGTCTTGATTATCACATCAAGGAACTGTCCCCCCCGTGACCGCCATCATCACACCTTTTCCACCCTATCGCCCTCGTGGCGGCTATCACCCCCTTGACTGTCGTCATTTTCACGTCATCACCTCTATCGCCATCACCACCGCTGTCACCTCCTTAACCGCATCATCGCCAATATCGCTACCATCACTGCCATTATTTTTAGGACTGCGATCACTGCAACCCCCGTCATCACCATTAACTTATCGCCACCACCCCACCCCACCGCCACCACTGCCATCACGTTCTATACCTCCGTCACTGTAACCACCACCGCCGCCACCCTCACTGCCATCAGCACCGTCACACCTGCGAGGTCAGAGAGTATGGTGTAGGGGAAGAAATCTGGTTCCAAGGCCCGATGCCTTCCTCGAGTTTGCTGTGTGACCCCAGGCAGCGCTCTATCTCTGTGGATCTTTATTTCATTTTTCCATTTAGCAAATAATTCCAGTGCATCTGCTCCGAGCCAGGCAGCCCTGTGTGAAGCAGAGAGTGGGCTGAGATTGTTGTAAGTCTGATTGGCTGCCAGTTCTGAAACCAAAGAATCAGTGGCACTGCCTGGTGATTGACCACACCCAAGGCTTCCTGGAAACAGTGGTCATGGTAGCTGCAGAATAGGGTGTGACCTTGTCCCAGTTAGAATACCCAAGGGCAATAAAAGAGGTTCTATATTTTATTCAGTTCCTGTGAGGAGTCAATAAACACATCACTAAACCCAAGGGCCTCAGGGATGATGAGGAAATTCAGGGGAGAACTCAGGGCTCCACCTTTAGCACATATCTATAGAGGCCCAGAGAGGGTGAAGGCTTTCCCGTTGGTGGCACAGCAGAGCTGCATAATATGGCTGAGCTGGGCCTAGGATTCTCTGCTGCTAAGTGTTCTCTGGAACGGCTGGAGGAGGATGGTGGCTGGGGTGGGGCCTGTCTGGGACAGGGACAGGAATGTTGCTAGAATACAGCTCAAGGGTGAAATAAAGGCCATAGGCCCTGGGTGATGACAGAGGCAGCTGCCGCAAGCCAGAGTCCCAGCCACATCTGGCTTGTTGATTGCACAACCCAGCTGTCGGCTGGGCCTTCTGACTCCCCAGTGGGCCGAGCTGGCCGGGGGACTGGAGGAGGGTGGGCAGGAGGCCTTGGGAAAATTCGTCACCTGCGGGTGGGTCTGGTGAGTCCCTGCTCCTTTCAGAGGATGCCCTGGCTGAGGATGAAAGCAGGGGCAGGAAGCCAAGGGGTCCTTCTCAGCTTTCAGTATCCCTTTTGTTTCCACTGCCCTCTGCTCTCAGGTCACCCCCATGTTCCTGAAAAGGGAATTTCCATAGTTCCCTTCCCACCCTTCTGGGGATGGGACAGGGGTGGAGGGTGAGCCGAGGGGCAAAGAGGAGATGGAAATTCCCTTAAAGTTGGTGATAGTGGGGGGTGCCATGTGTAGGACTGAAACTAGAAATCTGTGGCTTCAAGTCCATTCCAGGAAGGATGCGTTCTCTGCTCCACCCACCATCCTGCACCCCCGCCTAGAACCACAGCCCCGCCCCTTGCATCCAAGGGACCCTGTTCCTTGGAACCTGAAATGCGTCCTGACCCTGCTTGGGCTGTCTACCCTTTCATCAATCCAGACTCCTCATCTGACCCTTCCCTAAGCAATATTAAGACTGCGACCACAGGAGGAAGGCAGGGGCCCAGGTCAGCCCTGAGGTCAAGAGCTGTACTTCGCTTTGGGAAAGGAGTTCCCCCATGCCTCCCCCAAGGGACTGGGGTTCCTGGGGGAACAGGGGCAGAGTACTCGGGGAAGAGGGAGTTGGGGGGGGTGGGTCTTCTTTCTTCTCCATGATCAGGAGGAGCTAGGCTCTATGATGAATGCCACCGTGCTGCTCATTTAAGGAGTCTATTATCTTTCTTTTTTTCTTTTTCTTGAGAACTGGCACAAGAGCCCAGAAAACCCACCATTTCCTCCTTCTAAGGTTTTACTGATTTGGGTGAGATGTACTATTGATGTCATCACAGGTTTTTCTTTGGTTGTGTTCTTTTTTGGTGAGGTGGGAATGGGGTCGAATTGCCTGGCAGGGACTCAAGATCTTTTCCTTTATCATCTGGATTTTGGGGAGGGAGGCAGGATTCTAAGTGCTCAGGTTTTTTCCTGCAGTTGTGGCTTGGATGGAGGTGAGAGGGCTGGGTAAGAAAGTGGAGTCATCGCTCTTCTTTCTATGACGCCGTATCTAACTTGCTTCTCATTCAAGGAGCACAGTCTCTCAAGAGCAAGAAAGGGCCTCGAAAGACACATCCAGGCTCTGCTCAGATATATTTAGGAGCAAGAATCACAGAATACTGTTCCCCAAATCTATCCTGTCTCAGAGAATGTCAAAGATTTCTTTTTCAAGTTGAATTTAAAAAGACCCATTTGGGGAGTCTGCATTGTGGCTCCGCATTAATGAACCTGACTAGTTTCTATGAGGACACGGGTTCAATCCGTGGCCCCACTCAGTGGGTTAAAGATCCAGCGATGCCGTGAGCTGTGCTGTAGGTCACAGACATGGCTCAGATCCTGTGTTCCTGTGTCTGTAGCATAGGCCAGCAGCTGTGGTTCCAATTCGACCCCTAGCCTGGGAACTTCCCTATGCTGCAGGGGTGGCCCTAAAAAGTCAAAAATAAACAAATAAATAAATGAATAAATAAATAAACAATAAATCCATTTGGAGCCCTATGGTTTGAGTTCTACACTTAGGGACCAGAGAAAATAAGTCCCACACCTTAAGAAAATGCCATATTGTCTTAGATTTTCTCTTATTTTGATGAAATTTTCCTACCTAGTTCCTTCCTTTCAAAATATGTTTTCTAGATCCCTCTCTATCTATGTCCTTTCTGCTTGTCAACATCCTTCTAAAAGAGTTTTTTTTGTGTGTGTGTCTTTTTTTGTTTGTTTGTTTTTTTGCCGTATCTAGGGCTGTACCCGTGGCACATGGAGGTTCCCAGGCTAGAGGTCTAACAGGAGCTGTAGCCGCTGGCCTACACCACAGTCGCAGCAACGCAGGATCCAAGCCGCTCTGCAACCTACACCACAGCTCACGGCAACGCCGGATCCTTAACCCACTGAGCAAGGCCAGGGATCGAACCCGCAACCTCATGGTTCCTAGTCAGATTCGTTAACCACTAAGCCACGACGGGAACTCCTAAGTGTTGAACTCAGGGCTGGACACTGTGCATCTGTGATGATGTGGAGCCTGCAGGGCCCTTCTCAGTGATGACATGGGACCTCAATTCCTCCTGGACTGCACTTTTTTGTGTATCTTTTTTTGTTTGTTTTCTACTGAGGTTGTATAAAATTCAAATTCATAGACCTTTTATCCATTATAAAGTATTTTTCTATATCCTAGCAATTGGAATTGGTTGTTTTCTTTGATCTCAAAATTTTGCATTAAATCCATTTTTAAGTTATACCATCTTATGCTTTCAACCAGTATATTGGTTCCTTTTGCTGCTGCAACAAATTAACACCAGCTCAGTGGCTTCAAACAGTACAAACTTATATCTTACAGTACTGGAGGGCAGAGGGTCAAAACGGGCTCCACTGGACAGAAATCGAGATGTGGGCAGGGCTGCCTTCCTCCGGAAGCTTCAGGAGAATATGAGTTTTCTTGCCTTGTCTAGTTTCTAGAGGTTTCCTGTAGTCCTGGGCCCATGGCCCCTTCCTCTGCTTTGAAGCCAGCAGCAGAGAGTCTTCAAACTTTTCTCTGCCTCTGTTTCTGTCATCACATCTCCTTCTTTGACTCTCCAGGATTCTTGTGATTCCATTGGGCCTGCCCAGATAATCCAGGATAATGTTTCTTTTTTTTTTTTTTTGTCTTTTTGCCTTTTATGTAGAGCCGCACCCGTGGCATATGGAGATTCCCAGGCTAGGGGTCTAATCGGAGCTGTAGCCGCCGGCCTTCGCCACAGCCACAGCAACGCGGGATCCGAGCCACGTCTGCAACCTACACCACAGCTCACGGCAACGCCAGATCCTTAACCCACTGAGCAAGGCCAGGGATCGAACCCGCAAACTCATGGTTCTTAGTCGGATTCTTTAACCAGTGAGCCACGAAGGGAACTCCCAGGATAATGTTTCTTTCTCAAAATATTTAATGTGGGGTTCCCATCCTGGCTCAGTCGAAACAAATCTGACTAGCAGCCATAAGGAGGCAGGTTCAATCCCTGGCCTCACTCAGTGGGTTAAGGATCCGGCATTGCCATCAGCTGTGGTGCAGGTGGCAGACGCGGCTCAGATCCCAGCTGCTGTGGCTGTGGTGTAGGCGAGCAGTCCAGCTCCAATTCCACCCCTAGCCTGGGAACCTCCATATGCCATGGGTGCAGCCCTAAAGAGGCCAAAAAAAAAAAGGAAAGAAAAGAAAAGCGTCTGAATTTAAAAAATAATAAATAATGTAATCACATCTGCAGAGTCCTTTTTGCCATGTAAGGTAACACATTCACAGGTTCCAGGGAATAGCACCTAAAAATTATTTTTTGGTGGGGGACATATTATTCTGCTTAACACACAGCTAGTGAAGATGTTTTTTCATCCTGTTCCTGTCACCTAATATATTAGTTATTCCTATTAACCCTTATATCATCTGTCAAATTAAATAACATCAAGTCATCATTCTTATCCAAATTATCGATAAAAATGTTAAGGAAGACAGGAACTAGTATGGAATGAACACTTTTAGTGTCCTTCCTCAGGCTGGTGTGGATCATTAATAAACACTCTTTGATTATGTTGATCCAGATAGTTAAGAGTCTATAGATAGCTTTCTTTTCTCCGCTCCCTTCCTTCCTTCCTTTTCTCTTACTCCCCCCACCTCTTTACGAAATTTCAGTTTTTACAAGCACTGCACCAAGTTCCAAATTATAGGAAAGGACGAGATAGAAATTTTCCCATCTAGGCTGGATCTTATGGTATATTATTGGTAAAGAAATATTATTCAATAATTGTACCAGTTAATATTAGATTTGGCAGTGCCTGTTAGAGATCCAACTTCAATGCCTTAAACAAAAAACTGTTTACTTTCTCCAAGAGAGAAGCCTAAGGGAAGGTAGCCTAGATGTGGTAAATACACGTTTATCTTATTTGAAAGATACACATTATTATTATTATTATTATTATTATTATTATTATTATTATTATTATTATTAAAGGCTATACCCTGGCGTATGGAAATTCCCAGGCTAGGATTGAACTGGAGCTGTAGCTTCCTGCCTATGCTACAGCCACAGCAAAGCCAGATCTGAGCTGCATCTGTGACCTACACCACAGCTCATGGCAATGCCATGTCCTTAACCCACTGAGCAAGGCCAGGGATTGAACACAGGGCCCCATGGATACTAGTCTGGTTTGTTACCACTGAGCCACAATGGGAATTCCTGAAAGTACACATTTTTTTTTTTTTGTTAATGACTTTTATTTTTTCCATTGTAGTTTGTTTACAGTGTTCTGTCGATTTTCTACTGTACAGCAAAGTGACCCAGTACACACTTATTTCTGTTTTTATGGGATTTTTTAGGAGAGGTTACACCCATGGCATATGGAAGTTCCTGGGCCAGGGATCAAATAGGCCACAGCTGCTGCAATGCCAGCTTCTTAACCCACCATACCAGGATGGACCCTGGGCCTCATCAGTGGCCAGAGCCACTGCAGAGACAACACAGGACCCTTAACCTGCTGTGCCACAGCAGGGACTCCAAGAATTACATTTTTTATACATTACTGCATCCATAGTAAAACCTAAAATTACTCAACCTATCTACTCTCTTTCTAAACAGATTAGAACAGATTTTATTAACATGTTAATAAAAGTTAAAGTTAGAATAACACTCTAAATTTCATTAACATGTTATTTCCCAGTATTTCATTCCCACTTATGTAATACCCCAAAGTTACTCATCACAGTAATTACTGTTTTATTGAATCAATTCTTGTTTATATCTACCTATACGGTAATCAATTTCTTTGCTCATCATAGTTTTTCACATTGCATTACTAACTTCTGAGTTTAGTTTTTTTCCTCCTGAAAAAATAAAAGCCTTCTGTATTTTTTCCCCTTTTTTTTAAGTGAGAGTCTCTCAGTAAGCTATACTTCCTATGTCTTTTTGAAAATATAGTTTTATTCTCACTTTTGAAATATATGTTAGCTGGTTATGGATTCACGGTCAACAGTTACCCTCACTGCTTTGAAGATGATCCAACTGTCAATTGACATCCATTGTGGATGATGCAAAGTGTGCTTTCATCACTTTAAATGCTGCGCCTTTGTGAATAATCGGTCTTTTTCCTCTGGCTACTTTCAGTGTTTCCTCATTAACTTTTGGGCTCTATAATTTCACTGTAACATGTCTAGATACAGATTTCTTTTTATATCTCCTGTTTGAAGTGTTTATTTCCTGAATATAAATCATGTCTTTCATCAAGCAAATGGAAATTTCTTAGCCGTTATCTTCAGATGTTGCTTCTCTCCACTCCCTGCTCTCCCACTCTGAAGTGTCTATTAAAAACATATTGCATTTTCTCATTCTACCCCCATATTCCTTAAACTCTCATGCATATTTTCCATTTGTGTTTCTTTCTCTCCAGAGATTTGGGTAATATTCTCAGAACTGCCTTCTGGCTTACCAATCCTCTCTTCAGCTGTGTTTAATGTGCCCATCCATTGGATTTTTAATTTTCATGATTCTATTTTTCATTTCTTAAAGTTCCACTTGGTTCTTTTTCAGGTCATCTGAACTTTTTAGAGAGCATTTTTTGTTTTTGTCATATATTATTTTGATTTTTGTCTTTAATAAAATTAAATAAAAATATTCATTTTGTAGTATCTATTAATAGTTCTATTATCTAATTCAACTTCTTTGTTTTGTTTATTAACTCTTGCTCATAACAGATTTTTTTTCTTTCTGAGTTTCATCTTCAGAGGGTCTTTATTTATAGGAATCTCATGTTTTCTGGGTTGGGTACTTGTTCTTTAAGGACTTTGTGTTTGCTTCTGCCAGGCATCCCAGAAATATCACTGGGATGGAACTGCTTTTCATGAGGATCCTTCAAAGAGTGTAAACATAACCCCAAACTTGCGTAGGGGCAAGCGAGTGATTAAACACTCTTAGAGGTGAGTTTTTCTCTACATCCAGATCATAGGAAAAAGAGATAGTTAAACGCTATTCTATTCTATTCTCGTGCTAAGGGTACATCGCAAGATCTTGGCATTATGAAGAATGAAAAAATTCCAGCTCTGTAACTTTAAGGGACATGTCTTTTCTGGTTTCATGTGAGCATTAAAACCCAAGCTTCTTAATTCTCGAGTTTTAGAAACCTCTGCTATTATGATACCATTCAAAAATATCCTCTGACCTTGGTGGAAACCCAAACAACTTCTTTTATATAATGGAAAAATAGACAAATAGAGAGAAACTTAATGTCTTTGAAAATAACTTAGGCTTTCTGCTGGGCATTATGCAATTTAATTCTGAGAGCATCCATGAAAACAAGTATTATTATTCTCATTTTTATAGATAAGGAAACAAAGGCTTAGAGAGTTTAAGTAATTTTTTCAAAGTCTCACAGCAGATAAGTTTCATAGGCAGGCCTTAATGCTAAGTTTGATAGATGCCACCACCCATGCTTTCTTTCATTTTGTATATAATTATACATTAAAAATACTGCCTCCTTCCATCATTAAAAAATGCCTTCCGTAATCTGTCTTCCCAGCAGCTAATGCCTTTATTCTCAACTTAATCATGAAACAGAGGTTCTCGAAAGATTGATAGATCATGATGCATATTCAGCCCTCTTTATGTCAGACTGCCCCTCCTATTATACCGCAAGACCACTTCTTCTCTGGTCTCCAGTGACCCTCCTAACTGTTACACCTATGGCACTTGTTCACCTTGATTTGGGAAGAATTTTCTTGTTGTTTCTTAACTCCTTGCTGCAGCACCTCCTCCTTTGGCTTCTTGAGTTCTGCTGATTCTTCATTTGCTTGTTTTGCTTACATCTGTTCCTCTTCTTCCCTTCCAAAGTACAGGAAGGGCCACATTGTTCTTGGCCCTTCTTTTACTCTCTTCTCTTCCTGATGATCTCACCAATCCCAAGGCATTGGTGACGTATAAGCAGGTGGCTCTCACATTTCTATCTCCAGCTTGCATGCTTATCCCAGCTTCAGACCCTTATGCACAACCATCTAGCAGTCGTCTCCACTGGATGACTCATAGAGACCTCAAATTCAATGCAGCCAAACCTCTACTCATCATCATCCTCCTAAAACCTGCCTTGGTTCCATCAAAGAAAACACCCCGTCAGTTCTTATTCATGCATAGATCTCTGGTCTTCCCTTATCTTCCATGGCTTGAACATCACCTAACAAATTTCTCATACCATAACTCATTCTAAGATTCCACTCTTCCTGTGGTCTTGCTTCCATGACCTTACTCTTGGTACCCTCCCCCCTTCTTTGAATATTTCCTTGTTTTTGATTTTCAAATCTTAACCAACTTTCAAAGTCCACCTCAGATTGGACTGTATGTGAGCCATTCCTGATCTCTGTCTCTTTTAAACAAGCTCCTTAGTATATTGTAACAGATGCTGTCATTGCAATATCCTCTTGCCCTTTCCATTTTAGTGCATTCTGGCTCAGCTTCCAACCAACTGTGCTCACACTTATTTTCCTTTGGGGTTTCTCTGGTTACCAGTAGCTTTGTTCTCTGTATAGCAGGCTAAAAGTATTGGGGTATTAACACTCCCTGAAAATAGCTCTCAACCAATAAAATGCCCAACTCCCTTACTCTTAGGTAGAATAACTGAATGAATGTCTTATGTTGGCCCCCAGAGAATCTCCAGTGGAATTAAACTCTAGTTGCCCACAGCGGTAGCTGCCTTGTTAGGGCACCCGCTGACTGCCCTGTCTCACGTTCCCACTCCAAATACTGGTGTTTTCTGGAAATAACTCTCAAATAAACTACCTCACTGAAATCCTTGTCTCAGGGTCTGCTGCTGGAGGACCCCAATTAGAATGCATGTGTTCTGCGCCTCTCCCAGCACACTTGCCTCCTGGAGGGCCAAGCTGGCCTTTGCTTCTTCCCCTAGCCCTGAATGAGCCCCCTGAATCAAGGAGGAAGAACTGTCAGTTGAATAAAGAGGTTTTGGAGGCTACAGAGAAGTAAGCGAGGCCCTGCTCGTGGTGTGTACTGTATGTCAGAAGGAGGATGAAGGACTGCTAGCACAGGGTCAGGAGTGCAGGGGCACCCCTGAAGCCACCTGAGGAGGAGAACACCTGGAGAAGGGAGGCAGAGGAATGTGGAGTCCTTAGCGATGTGGAAGCCAGGCTGGCAAGGCACAGATAAAGGTCAGTGACAAAAAAAAAAATGGCTTCAGAAAGCCAAAATGAGACAGATGAATCTCCAAGTCAAGGGTAGAAAATAAAGGGTAGATTTACTGTAAAAAATGCAAATAATGACACAAACTATTGCCTTTGGAATGGATATAAGCAATGGGATCCTGCTGTGTAGCACTGGGAACTATGTCTAGTCACTTATGATGGAGCATGATAATGTGAGAAGAAAGAATGTATACATGTTTGTGTAACTGAGGGACAGTAGAAAATTGACAGAACCCTGTAAACCAGCTATAATAGAAAAAATAAAAATCATTGTTAAAAAAAAATGCAAATAGTGAACCTGAAAGCTACTGCAACCTGAGCATGTCATTTTCATCTTCTGTCCCTGGAAGCCTCACTTTCCTGCCGCAACCCCACAAGGTTTCCCCAGGCCAGTAGCACACAGAGCTCCATGCCTGGGCATCTGCCTGCCCATCAACAACCGTTCTTAGTGAACCAGTGCCTCTCCTGGGAGCCTAGGGCTCCTCCAGGGCCTAGATAGCAGGTCTCAGCCTGCTTAGTGTCCTGACCCTGACATCTGGCACTTCCTAGATGCCTGTTCTGTTACTACCCTAGTCTTTGCCTCTGAGTTGGCCCAGACTCACCCTGGTCCTTTCGCTTCTGTCCATCTAGGAGAGGCCTGGGAGCCCAGTGGGGCTGGGAACCATTCTGAATGGAGAGTGTTTCAGGCCCTCAGTGCTGACCTCCACTCTCCTGCAGGGTGGGGGGTGTAGATACAGCTTTCTCCTTCTAATAAATACCCCCAAACTCATCCGCATGCCCCTCAGCCAGAACCACAGAGGCCCTGGTCGTGGAGCAGGTTTGGATTGTGTCAGAATTTACAAGGGCATGGGACCAAGGTCAGAAGGCCGCGGAAGGCCAGGCCTCGGGTCAGTCTGTGGCTGGGGTGCCTTCCTACCTACCCCAGAGACAAGACCCTCAGGTGGTGCTCAACCGGCCTGCCCCGGGGAGGAAATGGGACTCTTGCAGAAAGGTTCAAACTCGATAATGATCAGCAGTGTTAGAGGGAGGCAGATGGGAACAGCATGGAATAAAGGAACTTGTCAGACTGTTGAAGAATGGTTCTTGCCCACTCCACCCACCAAACCCAGAGGCAGAAGCAACATGGCTTTAGGTCAGGCACCAAAAAGGACCTTATTGAAAATCAATTGAATAGGCAGTTTTGGTCACTTGCTCTAGGTCACTTGTGATAGAAACAAGGGAGGAGGGGCTTCTTTACCCACAAGAAGGAGACAGCCCACTGTCCTCAAGCCTTCTTTCTAGAGCCCTCTCCCAACCTCCCCAGAGGTTAGGGTCAGAGGTCAGAGGAGAAAAGCTCATCTTTCCTTCCATGTCCCTTACTTGGGCTACCCTGGCTCCCTGCATCCCTTAGGCTTCTGCTCTGATTCCATCTCCTCACGGGGACCTTGGGTCTTAGTGTCAGGTCCTCCAACACCGCAGTGTCCCCTTATCACTCCCAGAAATGACAGTATGTATTTTCTTGTCCACTCCCTCCTCCTCCTTCCAATTTTTAAACTGGAAATCCAACTTTTTCTGCACCTCAGGACTCAGACCGTGGGGTCTGGCCAAAAAAGCCGGAGGGGAAGAGGCAGCCCTGGGTGTAAGGGTGCTGGGCATAGGGAGGGGGGAGGAGGCGGAGACCAGACAGGCTTCCGCCAGGATGGAGCTGGGGAGCGGGTGACCTATTCCAGAAAGCCAGCTCCTTCCAGTCCCTCTTCCTGAAGTGTCCCCTCAGCGGGGACAAGGTTTGAACCAGAACCCCACCCCCACCGCCACCGCCAGGGAGAGGCATCTCAGGCCTCAAGTCCAAGGCCTCAGTTCCACAGACCTGGCTTGTAAACCAGCGGCCTAAAAGAATTTGGACCAAGTTTCCTCTGGTGCTGACTGTGAAGCTGTGATTACTCAGGGCTCCTGGCAGAGTTCCTGGCAGAAATCCTAGGAAGTGACTGGTATGGTAATTAGAGTGACTGAGCGGTCCAAGCCCCAGTTCAGATCTAGGGTGCGGTCGTTCCCATGCTTCTGCTTCTCATCCCCTCTCCTCTGTCACAGACAGAACCTCTAACGGCCTCTGCAGGCTGGAGTTTGACCTGGTGTGGCCGGGATCCCCACTGTTCCCCAGTATCTGGTCTCCCTCGCCTTCTAGGCACGTGAAGGTTTAAACTTCCCCACCTGCTGTAATTAAGACTGGTCATGTGACTTGCGTTGGCCAATGAAATGTGAGTAGAAGGGACAGGCACTTCCTTCTGGTAGGAAATTCAGTTGGCTGTGCTCAGCTCTCTACCCCTCCCCGCGTGGTGGCTGTGGATGCACCGCTGACACGAAAATGCAACACGAAGACATTACATGGGACGAAGACCCTGTCCTGTGGAGCCGCTCAGACCTTGGCTGTTTAAGTCACTGATATTTGAGGGCTATTTGACAGTGTGTCATGACCTGGCCTTGATACCAAGCTGAGTCCAATGTGCCTTGGAGGGGTGTGTGTTGGGGGGTGGAAGCGAGAAGGGGAGAGAGGATAGGAGACCTATCTTCCAGAAGGTCTGTAAAACAACAGGGATGGGGGGACGTTCTGGGATTTAATTCTGATCAGCAAGAAGAAACTGACTAGAAAATTGAAAGTGAGAGGAATCCTGATGAATAGCGGCAGCTGCAGAGCTAAGGAAATTTCCAAAAGCTCTGAGAAAACTTTTCATTCATTAATTCAGGCATTATTTATTTATTTTTAAATTTAATTTTATTGGCATATAGATGATTTACAAGGCTGTGTTAGTTCCAGGTGTACAGCAAAGTGAATCAGTCATACATATAAATATGTCCATCATTTTTTGCCCATAGAGATTGTTACAAACTATTGAGCAGATTTTTCCTGCGCTATAGAGTAGGTTCTCATTAACCAGCTATTTTATAGAGAATATGCATATGTTATTCCCTCCCTCCCAGCTCTTCCCTCCCCCCAATGGTTTCACCAATGGTAACCCTAAGATTGGTTTTGAAATCTGTGAGTTTGTCTCTGTTTTTTAAAGAGGTTCTTTTGCATTACTTTTTAGTTAGATTCCACATATAAGTGATATTATATGATCTTTGTCTTTCTCTGTCTGACTTACTCCACTTAGTACGACCATCTCTAGGGAACCTGTCTACACTGCTGGTGGAAATGTAAATTGGTGTAACCACTATGGTGGACAGTATGGAATTTCCTTAAAAAACTAAATATAGAAACACCATGTGATCCAGCAATCCCACTCCTGGGCATATATCCAGAGAAAACTCTAATTCGAGAAGATATTTGCACTCCTATGTTCATTACAGCACTAGTTACAATAGCCAAGACGTGGAAACAACTTAAATGTCTATCCACAGAGGAATGGATAAAGAAGATGTGGTACATATATACACTGGAATATTATTCAACCATAAAAAAGAATGAAATAATGCCATTTGCAGCAACATGGATAGTCCTTCTCTATTTATTTGTCGAAAGTTATTTACTGAGTGCCAAGCATGATGCTATGACACATGGGACACTGAGCTAGAAGGTAAGGCTACTTCCCTTGAGAAGCTCAGAAAGAACAGAGCCTTGACAGCCTAGAATCCTAAGAGAAATGCTGCTTGGAGAATCTTGAATGATAAGGAAAGGAAAGAGAAAGAGCTTAAGTTGAGAAGCGAGAGGCACAGATGGATGCAAAATGTGGAAAGAGGCTCATAGCCCAGGTTGAGAAAACTGGAAGTTACATCGCAGTCACTAATTCCACAGACACTTAACTGAGCATCTAGTATGTTCCAGGCATTGTTCCAGATGTTAGGAGGATGCAAAAGTAAACGAGGCCCGGAGAGAATCAATACACAGTGTTGGTTTGATAATTAATATAAATGTGTGATGAGAGTTATGAAACAGGGGTTGCTATGAAACAAGCGACTCTGCCTGGGTGCTGGGAAAGGCCTGGGTGTGTGAAGACTGAATAGGAGTTCACTGTTCACCACTGGTGCATAATTTCATTCTTCATCCAGTCTCTTTTGGGGCCCTGGTAAACCTGGAAGAGGTCTGGGAGGGGCCGGGCCCAGATGCGAGGGCTGAGGGTCAGGCTGAATCAGGAAGGCCTCTCCCCAGGACAGGGGCAGCACTGCAGCTGTGGGAACCGTACATCCTGGTTACAGAGAGAAGCCACCTGACCGAGTAAACAATAGGTTGAGGGGTGAGACGAGGGCTTTGAAAGGAGACAACACAATGTCAAAATCTGAGAAGACATGGGTACGGTCGGAAAGGAGGGGCGTTTCAGGAAGGAACCTGGACCGTGCCCGCAGCCATGACGTGGCCGGTGCCTGCTTCATAAAGGGGTGGGGGGGCTGCTGACCAGAAAAGCCAAATCAGTTTGGACAAAGAAAACTTTGTCATATTTTAAGATCACAAAAAATGGACCTGCTTTTGCTTTAAAGAGACAGAGAGAGAGAAGGATTCATCTGGCCATTCTGAGTGATGAATGGGCTTTGCTCAGGACCTAGAAGCATCAAGTCTTGTCACCCTGAAAATGGGCAGTGAGAGGCTATGTCCCAATGTGGAGGCATTCTGACCATTGGTCTGCGTGGACATTAGGGAGCTGCCAAGGCCTGAGCTTCCCTGGGGGCACCAGACTGCCTGGTTCACACCTTAAGAAGGGCCGAGAGCTCCCAGGGCTTTCTGAAACGGCTGCAGAAGAGGTCGCACCCTCCTCAAGGCCCGGAACCCTGTGCCCAGACTTCCCTGCTCTTCAGCCAGGACTCCAGGACTGTCAAGGCCCTTTTCACATGTGTGTGTGATTTCTCGGTTTATGCTGGTCTTTTTCTGTCTTTAATTAAATTCCTTTTGGAAGAAAAAAAGAAAACAAATCCATCTTTGCAGAACCAAGGGATGAAAAGTTTTCAGTTTTGCTTTTGATTTTTGTTTTCACCCCATTTGCTCAGTGGCTTGGGGGCCCTTCATGACTGATTTTCATGCTGTAGACAGAAGGCACCTGACTGAGCCATGTATGTGGTGGTGGTGGGGGGCATTGAGTTGAAGGGACGGTGTGAGGCCAGACAGGTGGCCAAGCCAAGGAAAACGTCTTCCTCTCAAGTTCACCTATACCGCACCCCCCTCCAAATACACACCCTCGGGGAGCTTCCTGGAGGACCTGAGTCCCGAACACCCACCACCGTCAGCCCCCGCCACCCCATTGCGGCCCCTCCCTCTCAGGCCCTCCCCTCTCCTCTTTTGTGGCCAAGTCCCCAGCCTGGACACTCTGTTTTCAAAGGGGGAAGACAAAGCCTGCTTGTTGCTCCGTATTTGTCTTGGGAGCTCCTGTTCCTAGGAGAGCCTCCTGGCCTCCCAGGCCAGGAATAGCACCGAGTCTAGGGGGCTGGCCAGGCTGCCTGCCCCGCCAGACCTTCTGAATTGCTTGTTTTTATTAAAATTCTTCTGCACGCGCAATCCCCGGATGGTGTGTGGATCTTGGATGAAGCGGTGTGGGGGGACCCGGGGAGAGGAAGGCCCCAGGCTTCTTCAGCCTGGTGTTTATTGGGCCTGCCTTTCCAGAGTAGTAGAGACTGGAAGCCCTTAAAAGTGACCCAAGATTGGTGCCCCGGAGCGTGGCAGGGGGTGACCGGTTCTGTGGCAGGCCTCAGCCCAGAAGAGCTGTGGAGGCGGGAAAAGGACTGAGCCCAGCACTGCGGGGCAAAGCTTACAAGAACGGTTTCCTCTCGGCTCTTACCTAGCGACTCCCGCAGGGTGACCGTCAGCTCAGCAGCTGTCCCCTGGCCACAAGCACCTTTCTGAGGCAGGCAGGAGCTGCCTGTGACAACTTCAGCCACGTGAGCCTGCTGGGGGCAGGGCTGGGCTCCTGGCTTCTGGTTTTTCTCAGGTGTTGACCTGGTCCCCAGCTCAGAACCCAGTGCTCTTTAGGGCTACATGTGTCGCCTTCCTGGGCCCAGACTTTCTGCAGGGCTCCTCATCTGGTCTTGGAAGCTAGCACCTGCCCCAAACTCCAGAGCAAACGCGCTCTGTATAATTGGAATCATGCAGAGAAATTGTTGCCTTCATTCTCTCCCATTTACCTGGAGGTTGGTTTCTTTCTTGCTCCCCGCTCCCGTCTCTACTCTGCTGGCCTCCAGTCATTTTCCTGGGAGGCCCTGGAGTGAGACAGGCAGGTGACGGGAGCTTCCAGCTCGAGAGGGCACTCTTCAGAGTCACTGTAGAAGACCTAGCATCATGCTCCCAACCATCTGGGGGCTCTGAAACCCCGCTGAAGTGACCCCCCCCATAAGACCTGCCGGGGGAGGTGGGGGACGGGGTAGAGGTGGGGGAGCAGTTTTCAAGTCAGGAAATTGCACAAGTTCCAGTGTCTGCAGCCAGCATCTCAGTGTGGAAAATTTCAGGCTCCAAGCAGGGTTCCAGGGGAGGGGGAGAGAAGCCCAGGGTCCAGGATGCTCGCCCCGGGCATCACAGACCGGGGCTGCCCCACCACGGGCAGGAGGTGAGGCCCGGGGGGACAGGGCGGTATTCCCCGGGGCAGAAACCCAGAGGGCCCCAGGCCGCTGGCTCACACACCCTCCCTGCCCCTAAGGGGTTTGCCCTGGGCAGAGAGAGAAACTTACTGAAGGTCCTAGTTCCCCAGGGAGCGCTATAAAAAAGAACCCCAACCCTTGGCATTCAGAGGGAAACTGGGGCACACTGAGAAAGTATTTGCTCTAGACAAGACTGGAGCTTCAGGGTGTGGACTCTCTCCCATGCAACGGGCGAGCGTTCTAGAAGGACCCAGGAAGGGGGGTGCAATCGTAGGGGAAGATTTATTTAGGGTAGGAGGGATGAGCTGGGCTGGGGGTGCTTCCCCTCCCCTCAGATTCATCTGGGGGCCTCCTTGAGGAAGAGCGGCGGCTCTGGGTTTCCAGCACAATCAAGGGACGGAATGAAATGGGGGTGGGGGGTGCCAGGCATGGAGGCCAAGAATGGCTGCAGCCCTGGCCAAGCTGCCAGCCAAGACTTCCTCCCAGCCTGGCCCAGCCACCGCTGCCGTGTCCCCCACAGGGGCCCCCGCTCTGCTCAGTGGCCTGGCTCCAAGTGGCGGGGCTCCCACCTGTCGTCAGGAATCACCAGGGCCCCACAGACACCGTGCTGACCTTGCCTCTAGGCCGGGACTGTTTGACCAGACCTGGGCGGGGAGGGGGATGGCCGCCCGCCTGCTGAGCCACCAGCATCTCGGCCGCCTGCTCAGGCCTCCTCGGGGCTCCTGGAGCCGGGCCGAGAGCGTGCAGCCCGCCGGCTTGCGGCTGGGGATTTCACTCGGAGCCGCTACATTTGGAACCCATTATTTAATCATTAATTTCCTCCTCTCGTCGACCCCTTCCACCCTGCCTCAGCTCAGCGCCCCCGCCCCAGATTAGATCTCCACGTGGTGCTTTGCAGTGATCCTTGACGGGGGCTTCTGTGCTGGGGATGGGGAGGCGGGGCGGCGGCTGGGGCTGTCCCAGGCCTGCTCAGTCCACATGCGGCGGCTCAGAGCCCGGACCGGCGGGACTGCAGGGTGCAAAATGTCCCGACCTTGACCCTGGACCTTGGGGTACACACTGTGCCTGCCTGGGCACAGAGGAGGGAGCTTTTCCAAAGGCTCAGGGGGTGCAGCCAGCCCTGCTCTGGTGCTTTTACAGGCTGGCTTCCTACCCCGAGCCCTGGCTGCACACAGGCGGGGAGCAGAGAAAGGAGATCCATGCTCCGGAAGGCTGAGGTTGGTGTCCCCCACTGTCCTAAGGACCAGCCGCCGCCGCCCGCCCGGGGCTCAGCCAGGAAACAGGCGTGTCCCCCTGCCCAGAGGGTCACCAGGAGGGTTAGACCTGGCGGTCCCGGGGACCTGAGGCGGAACCCGGATGACAGCGTCTCTGCTGGGCTTCTCAGGAGGTGAGAACAGGTGAAGCCGAGGGTGGGCATTCTTCCCCGGTTCCTGCACACACCCTTGGTTATAGGGTCAGCGATGACCACAGCAAGTCCCACTCCCAGAAGAGGTGGCAGCCCCGGGACACTGCGCCCCTGCAGAGGGAGAGAGGGCACTGAAATCAGGGAACGAGGGAAGGAGAGAGCATTTATGGGTGGTCATGCTGGGTGCTTCATGCCTCATCTTCGCCGCCGTCGGCAGTAGCAGAGTGCTGTAATGTGCAGACCGTGCCCTAAGCGCTCGACACCCTCCCTGCAGACCTCTGGTGGAGGCGCCACTATTTTGCTGACTTTAAAGTTGAGGCTCGGAGACATGAAGCAACTTGGTGTAAGTGAGAAGAGGCAGGAGGAGAACCTGAAGTCCATCTTCAACCCAGCACGTAGAGAGCTGCTAGTGATGAATGTCATGGTTATCTGGGATCAGCAAGTAACACAGGCCCCCACTCTCCTCCCTTGCCCTCAGCCCTGGAGAAAGCTGGCCAGCCCACAAGGCACTGGCAGACCTCAGGGGGAGATGGGGGACGGGACCACCCCTCTCCCAGGGGCATCGCCTCTCCTCATCCCCCATCCCGAGCCTCCCACCTTCCTCCAGGGCCCAGCTCAGTGTTCTGCCCTCCTTGACATCGCCAGTCCCTTCTCTGAAGTCTTAATAAGTCTTAATGGTTGAGACCCATCACTTGCCTTGCATTGTTCTCCAGAAGTGCCCTGCGGGTGAGATTTGTCCCTACCCTGATTTGTAAGCCCTTGAGGGCAGGAAAAGCATCGGCTACCTGCTAAGCATCAGAGAACACCCCTGACACTGGAAGCCAAGATGTTCAGGTCCGGCTCTGGTCCTCACTGCCTCACTACTGCTCCCACTCACCCCCGGGGTGGTGGGGAAAGGCCTTCCCTTGTTTTTTTTTTTTCTTTTCTTTTCTTCCTTTTTTTTTTTTTTTTTTTTTTTGCTGCACCCATAGCATGCGGAAGTTCCCAGGCCAGGGATGCAATCGGACTTGCAGCGGCTATGCCACAGCTGCAGCAATGCCAGAGCCTTAACCCGCTGTGACAGGCCGGAGATCAGACCTGAGCCCCAGGAGCAATGTGAGCTGCTGCAGAGACAATGCTAGATCCTTAGCCTGCTGGACCTACAGCAGGAACCCCAGGACTGTCTCTCGTTTACTCACTGACTACACTGGCTGCTGGTTGCTGGCTGAGCCTGTGGAGGGACGTTTATCCCTTCCTGGGTTTTTGTTTTAGCCCCTTAGTCTCTGAACCTCTTGGAGGAATCCCAAACTAAACGAGTTCTGGTGCAAGACAGATCCCAAATCCAACTACAGGTGCTGGAGCCAGGTACTTCTCTTTGCAGCTGGGACCTGGGCATCTGACCTGGACCATTTGGAGGCACCCTGCCTGGAGCCTAAATCCAGGACGGGAAAGAATTATTTGGGTGGTGGCTGCAGTAGCAGCCTCCAGTTTTAAAGGGGGGTGGCGGCAGTGGCAGCTGTGGTGCCAGCATGCAAGCCTGCAGGTGTTAGGACCTTGTCTATAGCATGCTTTGGGCAGTATTCTGCCTTTTCTTTTTTCTCTTTTTCAGTTTTGGCCACCCCGAAGCATGTGGAGCTCCTGGGCCGGGGATAAGATCTGAGCCATGGTTGCAACCCAAGCCATAGCTGCAGCAATGCTGGATCCCCAAGCCACTGTGCCAGGTGGGGGATCAAACCAGTGCTCCCAAGACACCACTGATCCCATCATACCACAGCGGGAGCTCCTGATGTTCTGACTTTTCCACATTCCCTGCTCCTCCTTGTCTTCTGAGCCTGTCTTTCTGCCTCTGGGCAATTCTGGGAAACACTGAATAGACTTAGTTTAAATCAGCCGAACTAATTTTCTATTGCTGGCAACCAACGCGGGATGCTCAGAGCCTTCTTTGCCCATCTTCCACCCGTACTTGGCCTGCAGTCAGATAGGTAGTGATGAGTTACCAAACTGACATTCTTTCCAAGTGCTGGTTTCCCAGGTCAGACACCCTTTCTTTCCTGGAAGACTCTAGGAAAAAAAATAAAAAATAAGGATGTGACGTAATGGGTAAGGAAAGGCTTCGGCTGGGTCAGGGTTGAGACTCTGCCCCAGCCTTTCGTAAGGAATATATCACTTAACTTTTTTGAACAAGAGATTTCTTTTTTTTTCATTCATTTAAAGTTTAATTGAAGTAAAATTGCTTTACAATGTTGTGATGATTTCTGCTGTACACAGTGGTTCAGTTGTACACGTACACACATCCCTTCTCTTTCAGATTCTTTTTTCACATAGATTATCACAGAATATTGGGTAGAGGTCTCTGTGCTGTACACCAGGTCCCTGTTGTCCAATCATTCCGTATACTTCAGTGTTGAGCAAGACGTGGCTTTTTTGTTTGTGTGTTTGTTTTGCTATTTTAGGGCCGCACCTGCTGCATATGGAGGTTCCCAGGCTTAGGGGTCAAATCGGAGGTACAGCTGCTGGCCCACGCCACAGCCACAGCAACGCAGGATCCGAGCCAGCTGCGTCTGTGACCTACACCACAGCTCACGGCAATGCCAGATCCTTAACCCAATGAGCAAGGCCAGGGATCGAACCCTCATCCTCATGGATCTTACTCAAGATTTTTAAATCAACAAAGTACATATAATAAAATATGCTTCATATCCATTGTTGCAAATGTAAGCGTGATTAATGAACACAAAACACCTAAATGGTGACTGACATAGTAAGCCCTCGGCGTTTATTTACTCAGCTAGTATTTTCTAGTGATTGGCTGCAATGTCCACTCCTCTCTGTATCCATGCCCTTTGCCGTGTGAATTCGAGGCTCCTCCCACTAGGGGTAGAGTGTACTTTGCCAGCCTGTCTGGGTTCCTCTCTGTGACCGGTTTGGCTAATGGGATGTTAGCAGATGTGATACAAATAGAGACTTGAAATGTACTCGTGCAGCTGAGCTTGGCCCTTTGTGATTCTCCTATCATTATGGGAAGACACGCTCTGGCTTACGTGTAGTTCTAGGAGGTTGAGACGTGCACGGAGCCAACCCAGCCACGGCTTGGAGCCAAGCCCAGCTGATCTTCACTACACGCCTGAGAAAGAATGACGATTTTTTAAAGCCACTGACTTTTGGGATGATTTGTTATGCAGCACTATTGCAGCAGTTGCTAACTGATACAATACCAAGAAATTCAAAGATAAGACATCTAGGGTTGGCACAGTCTGACCTGCATCATGCATTAGAGACCCAGGCTTTCTCTACCATTCTGCTTTGCAATCCTCCTTGTAAAAAATTTTCTTCATTGTTTCAAACTGGTTCCTGTACCTCTGAACATCAAGTCCATGTTCCAGGCAAGAAGAGAGATAAAGGGTGAAGGGTGAGGGTGAAGGACAAGAAGTGACAAGGAACATGGCCATTGAGTCTGCTCCTTCAGTGAGCTTTCCCGATGCCTCACCTGCTATTGTATATACTATGTTATCACACTGACGTTTTATTATCCAGAACACCGTCTCTTTATTTGGTCATTCATTTTACTTTTTAGGGCTGCACCCTCAGCATATAGAAGTTCCCAGGCTAGAGTCTGAATTGGAGCTGCAGCTGCCGGCCTACTCCACAGCCACAGCAACGCAGGGTTCAAGCCATGTCTGCAACCTACACCGTAGCTCACGGCAACACAGGATCCCCAACCCACTGAATGAGGCCAGGGATCAAAAGCACATCCTCAGGGATACTAATCAGATCTGTTTCTGCTGCCCCACAATGGGAACTCCCAGAACACCATCTTAATGTGACCCTAGTTGTAAGGGATTCTAGGAAGCTAAATACTTTTAATAAATCAAAATGCTCCCCTCAACAGATTTGAGATTCTTTTATTAAGGAAAAGGAGGAGAATATTGATTCGAATTTATTAAGAGGCTACAGTATCCTGGGGAGTATGCTAAGAGCTGAGTGTGCACTCCTGGCCCAACGTGGAAGAGAGGTGAGTTGAACGGGGACTCTTCACTACTGTCCTGCGTGAAGGAGCGTCTCGAGCGGTTTCTGTTCTGTCAGGTGTGAAGTGGGTGTGGGCAGATCTCCTTCCCCAGCATCCCATCCCTGCCTCCCTTTCGAAGCCCCGCATCTCTGGGGTATCGCAATGCTGCTGAGGGTCTACCCTGCGTGAATTGATGAGAACTGAGGACGCAGAACGCAGAGAGGCTTCGTTTCTCTGGCTGGCCAATAGGCAGCATTCTGGCTGCTGCCCATACATAGCAGGTGCTGTCCACCTGTCAGAGAGGACCTTCCTGGAATGTCTGTTCAAGTAGAGATCAGGGAGTTGGAGGCCGTACCAACTTGGCTCCCCCATGGCGGCCTGCTGTGCGTCATGAATATTGCCTGTCAAAGGGCCTTCCGGTGTCTCACGCCTGGACACACTATCCCTCTGGGCGGAGAGCCTTTCTTCTGTTCAGGCGCCACTCCACTCCTCATGTCTCCCTCTCACTCCCTTCACTTTAATCTGGGGCATCCGACCTGTGCCCATCACTGCTTCTGTCTTCTCTGGGTCTGTGATTTGAGTTCTCTGAAGTCTACTTCTGCTTTTCTGCTGGAGCAGCCCTTCCTGGAAGCACGCGTGGCTCATAATCTGGCTTTGATGAGTGGGAGCTTGGGATGAAAGTACTGGGAATAAAAAAGCACATCAAAGAAGATGCTAAGATTCTACCATCAGCATAAATGGTCAGGCTATTTCTTTTTCTTTTTTTTTTTTAGTTTAATTTTATTGGAGTATAGTTGATTTACAGCAGGCCATTTCAGTAGAATGTAATAAAAGCTAGGGAAGCCTAACCCAGCTAGAGGTCCCTGACCTGGCCTGAGGGGAGGCAGGGTGGACAGAGTCTCAAAGTCTCATTCATCCATCGTTAGTCATTGGCACCTGTTGGGTGCCAAGCGCTGTCCTTGGTGCTGGGATGAGAGGCATTGATCAGGTGCATGGCAGAGAGGGTACTGTCCTGGCAGAGGGGGCAGCCAGGGTGGGGGCAGGGAGAGCGCAGAACCCTCAGGGAACTACAGGTGGTGTGAAGTGTGTACAGGAAGATGGGAAAGGTGGGGGTGTCAGGACCTGCTGCTGGAGTGGTAGGAGGGCGCCTGGTCAGGTAGGACCTTTGTGGTCATACTTGGGAACTTGACCTCTATCCTGAGAGCTGCGGACAAACATTGATGGGGTTGTTGTTGTTGTTGCTTGCTATTTTAGGGCCACACCTGCTGCATATGGCGGTTCCCAGGCTAGGGGTTGAAACGGAGCTGTAGCCGCTGACCTACACCACAGCCAGAGCAACACCAAATCCAAGCCGCGTCTGCAACCTACATCACAGCTAATGGCAACGCCTGATCCTTAACCCACTGAGTGAGGCCCGGGATCGAACCTGCATCCTCATGGATACTAGTCAGGTTCGTTAACCACTGAGTCACAAAAGGAACTCCCATTGATAGGCTTTAATGCAAGACAGGTATTAGTATCTGAGGGGAGGGACAGGACTCTGGCAGTGATGTGGGGCATGGCTCTGGGGGGTCCAGGAGTACATACAGCAGGATAGGTTAGGGGGGCTTCACCTTTGCAGCATCTCAGGGCTCCCACCCCAGCCAGAAGCATAGGCTTGGAGACAGGGGGACGAATGAGAAAGACGGTGAAAGGCAGAGGCGCTGTAGGCGTGTCTCCTCTTCCTTTTCAGAAAATGTCAATAGGGCAGAGTCGTGGCTTCTTCTTCCAGCCCCACCAGCATATTTCCTCCCTGAGACCCAGGGCCGGTGTTCCTCACAGGGAGACATGCTGGCATGGGGACTCGGGAGTGAGGCCAGGCTGAGCTCTAACCTATAGGAACAGCAGGGACCAGGTTGCAGATCCCAGGAGCAGACGACCTCCTCCTGCCAGCAGGCCAGTCACCACCTTCTCCCTCCTGCCCTCCGCTAGACTTAGAGACCTCCTGCGCCCCGTGGGTTCCTCAAGGAAACTGAGGAATCCCCATCCACGCTCAGGCTGCCCTGATTCTGGCTCTAACCTCCTGCTGACCACCCGCCAGCATCCTCCAGCGTAGCGAACAACCCCCAGCTTACCTTCACCCCTGCTCTGAGGCCAGACAGGACCCCCTCTTCTTGGCCCCTTAGTCCAGGGCCTCCTGCGGATCCCTACCCACGGCCTCCCCATCTGGCCTTCAAGGCATCACTTCATTTTCTTTGGCTGTTGCTTTTTCCTCTTTCCACATACCTGGTTGGCTTCCAGGATCAGCCGAGGCTCAGACTTGGCTACACGGAAATAGAGATAGACACAGTCCCTCTATTATTTAATTTAGTGAAATTAAAAGAAAGAAAGAAAGAAAAATTCTTGGCTAGGGTGGTACCTCTCAAGCCAGGAGACCCTACCAAAGACCCTGGGAGCTTGGACAGGAAGTGGCCAGCAAGGATCTCCTTTCCAAGCTCAAAGCGCCCCCCTCTTCAGGTCTTCTCCTCTGGCTGGCTCCGGGCCTCTTGACTGCCCTCTGCCTCCCACCCCCCAAGCCTCCCTTGCTCCCCGCCCCTCCCCCCCAGGGCTGCAGCCCTTGCCAAGCCCTGGCAATGACACATCGCTCAGCCCCCGCCTGGGGCCCTCCCAGCTCCAGCGACCTCTGGACGCCCCCCTTAGGCCCACCACACACTGTGGGCTGTTCCAGCCGAAATTCCCTTGCACTGTGGAAAGAGGAAATGAGAGCAGGGGTGGGGGCAAGGGGTAGCAGAAAAAAATAAAATGAGATGGAATCAAGTCCTGGAAGGCTGGGGGCAAGGGGTAGCAGAAAAAAATAAAATGAGATGGAATCAAGTCCTGGAAGGCGCGAGAGAGAACTGGAGGAAGAAGGAGGCGACCATTAAGCTGGCTTGGCTGGGGGCGACTCTGGGGCCGTGGCAGTGGGACTCGTCAGGTCACACCCAAAGGGAGATGGCTCCGTGTCGCCCCTGTGCCAGTGTCCAAGATGGCTCTTGCCCTGGTCTGCGTTGGGGTGAGTTTTCTGCTCTGATTCCTTCTGAGTAGGGGTCAGAACTGGCCAGAGTACCAGGAGCCTCTGAGGCCCCCGTGAGGACACATCTAGGCTGGCGGGCTTCACAGAAGGTGCTCTGGGCCAGTGGCCTTTACCACAAGGCCCCAGCGAGTGTGACATCCCCCACCATACTTCCTGCCCCACCCCCCACTCTCTGAACCCCGATTCCCAGCACTCCACCCTCGGGGCCTTTCACGCTGCCCCACCCTCTCCCTGCCCTGAAAAGAGCATTGCACCCTCTAAATTGCACAGCCCTCTGTCATTTTGCACCTTTATTAACCCGTGAAATGCTGTCCACAGTGCCTCATGGTGATTGTGTCACTGCTGTATCGTCTCTTCAAGGCTTTGGCTCTTTGGGAATGGGCTTTTAATACCCACCTCTGTTCCCGGTTGTGGGATCCCTGACTCAGCCGCTCCAGGGAACAGAGCACTGTTTTCTACCCCTCACCTGAGCTGAGGCAGGGCCATGGGAGAAGGACCCGACTCCTGGCTGACTGGCCGGGGGCACATCAGGTTCTCTCCAGCCTTGCCAGAAAAAGGACTAAAACACTGCTTAATGAATTCAATGAATTTATAAAAGCAGTGCACTAAATTAATCTTCACTAAGCTATAAATAACTAAGAATCTCATTAGTCTTCCCAAACAAGATGGTTCCATTTGTGATGAAAATGCTCAATAAACTAGGAAGAGAGGGAAAGTTCTCCAACTTGAGAAGCTAGATGGACTGACGGGAATCTTCTGAAACCGGGTTGTGGTGGTAACTGCACAACTGTGAATGGATTCACTAAATTCAAATTTAGTAAATTACTAAATTTACTAACTATGAATTTACTAAAATCACTGATCGCATTGCATTGCAAGTGAATTTTAGAGTATGAAAGAGTACCTCAATAAATCTATAGGAGAATCAAAAAGGTGCTGTTCATTAATCTAGTTGTGTCCTCCAAGAAAAAGTTTCTTCCAGGGCTGTGGATATCTGGGGGGTCAGATGAGGGGAGAGATGGGTGAGAGCCTCACATCCCCCGGGCCCCTCAATCAGGGGTCAGGTCGCTCACCAGGGTGAGAGGTGAGACATCCTGCTTTGGTCTTGATCAGTGACACCAGGAGATGCTGCACTTGGGAATTATCGGAGTTCTGACTCTGGGCTTTGATCCCCAGTTGACTTCCAGTTGATAAGAAACAGAGGGTATGCGTGTGAGTATGTGAGCTTGTGCATTCACGTGTGAGCATGGGAGTGCCTGTAAGATTACATGCCTGTGTGTACATCAATGAGTGTGGGTGTGGACAAGTGTGTGAAGATGTGTGTTCTTGTTTGTGATCTGCCTCCTCAGCCTCCAACAGTGGGTGTCCACCCCGCGGCCCCGGGGGTCTCAGTAGATGAGACAACTGATCCGGACTGGATGGCAGGGAGGCCTGATGAAGGGTTGACAGCAGCTTAAAGCCACCTTGGGAGAAAAGGATGGTCTGAGGTCTTCTCCCACTCCATATACCTTGCCATCTAAACACACACACACACACACACACACACACACACACACACACACACACACAGAGTTCTGGTTCTTGAGATCACAATCAAGAGGGCTACAGCCACTTCTGGGGCCACAGACACTAACAAGTGGATCTGAATTATCCCTCGATCCTCCTGCTGCCATAACTCTTGGAGAAATGGAGCATGTGATGGAGAAAAAGCGGTGCCCGCACCATCCTGACTGGGTCTTAGCCAGAATCTCTTGCTCCCTCTCCCATCCTATTGCAACATAAATAGCAAGGTCCAGACTCTCTTTCAACCATCCATCTCTCTGCCCAACCATCCATCCATCTATCCATCCATCCACCATCCATCTACCCACTCATTTGCTCAGTGAACTTTTTACTAGGTACCCAGCAGATGCCAGATACCATGCTGGCTCTTGAGAACTCAGTGATGGAGGCTCGCAGGTTGCTGCCCTTGAGGAGGTCACGTCTGATGAGGAAGACAGAGAAGTAGAAAGGGCACAGAGGCTGAGGTGTGTGTGTGTGTGTGTGTGTGTGTGTGTGTGTGTGTGTACAGTGAGAAGGGACGGTCATATACTGGGGATTCTAGGAAAAGGGTCACTCAAATGAGCCTCAGACGAGGGAGGCTGGTCAAGGGAAGATTCCCACCCGAGGGGATTCCGGGTGAACAGGAGATTTCCAGCAGAGAAGGGGGAAGGGAGTCTCTGGCAGAGGGAACAGCTTTTATGAACCCTGCAGGTGAGGTGAACCTTGACTTGCTCTGGAGCCTACAGGCAGGAGGGGGATGATGGCAGCCTCAACAGGCTCCTCGATGTGCTGGAGGAGGAGACAGGCTCTGGGCTCACCACCAAGGCAATGATGCTACACAAGGGGCCCAGCCAGAATCCACATAGGTCTGCGGAAGCTGGAGCCACTCAGATGTGCTTCTGTTTGCAAGGTTTAAGAAGAAAGAAACATGGAGAAGGAAAAATTGTGCAGACGAGTAAAAATCTGCCCTGGCCCTGTGCCTGTCCCTGGACTAGTGGTTGGGAAATGCTGGGCTGAAGGATCTCTAACATTCCACCAAGCTAATGTTCCAGCCTTCCAGGTCCAGGAGCTGCAACGCTAAGTCCTTTTCTCCAAAATTTCAGTGAGCCATGGGAGAAAAGGTTGGTCTGAGGTCTTCTCCCACTCCATATACCTTGCCATCTAAACACACACACACACACACACACACACACACACACACAGAGTGTGGGAGAATACAAATCACTCACCCCCTTGGGGGGCCCCAGGTGATGGAGTCACAGTCCCTGCCCGGGGACACCATGATCTGATGGAGAAGGTGGGGCCTATCTTGGTCCCTCAAAAGCAGTGGAGAAGGTATAAAGGGCAGGGGAGGCCCCACCACTGAAGTACGCAGCCCAGGGCGTACAGTGGCCCTAAGGACTGGGCTCTGGGCCACAGGCACACATGGAGCTCCCCCTTCAGCTACCAACATGGTCGCAAGATGTTTTGAAATCTTTTAATCACATCAAATGTGTCGCCAAAACGTTCATTTTTTGAAAGTGTGCCTTGAACACAAACACTATCTACAGTACTATGGGATATGAAATGTGGTAAAAATATTTGAAAGAAAAGGAGAATGTGGGAATGTTAGAGACACTGGCATCTTTGTGGGTGCCTTCAAGAAGGTGGGCAGAAAGTGAGCCGAGATCCCTGTGATGCTGGGAGCCTGGCCTTACCCCAAACGAGAGAAGTCGATGGTCTGCCTTTCCAGAGAAACGGAATCACAGTCAACTTTAAGTCCGCTTGGGGCTGTGAACGGTCGGCGTCGCGATCCTGTCAATTCCCCAGGCTTTGTCCATGTCTCTGGTCCAGCAGGCGCCCTCTGCTCTCTGCTCCCATCCACCCTGCAAGGCCAGCTCTGGTCCTGTTTCCTCTAACCCTCTGTGGCTCGGCATGGCTCTTGCGTGATTGGGAAGCAGGGCCAGCTCCTCTCAAAGCGCCTCAGAGGGCAGACGAACCTCTTGCTTTCGTCCCCAGTGCCCACTTGTCACGTGTCCAGTGCCAACATATACAGGTGGTGCCTAATCAATGACATCTGATGAGATGAGATAGGAGCTTTTGTATCCCAGCCCCTACAATTCGCGTGCTCTTCCAAGTGAATTTTCTGAGCTTGTAAACCTTATCTTACCAGCCAGAGTGGAAGAAAACTGAGGGCTGTGTTGCCTCCTCTTTTTGTTTCTTGGGGCCCTGCCGGAAGGGCCAAACTAGAAGGGTCTCACAGAAACCATCTGTGACCTCCCAGATTTCCTCAGAGAAAATTAGACCCCGGTGCAGGGCAGTGTGGGACAGCACTCGGACATGCAGCATCGGACCTGGTCTTAATCCTGACTCTGTGTTCATTAAATATGTGGTGTTTTCTGAAGCATTCCACACTCCGAATCTTGTTTTTCTCATTTGTAAAAGCGGGCATTAATTCTTACTTCCTGGATGTTGAGAATCAAAAATGAAGAAACAGCATATGATCCCCAGCTCCTAATAGGAATTCAGTTTTACCCCAAGAAAAACATTGTTAATACTTTGATGCATTTCATTTCTATCTTTTTGCTATGACATTTTTTTACATAGCAGTGATCGTGCAGTATGTATAAAGTTGGATCTATTAACTTTTTCATTGTCATTTCCTTAGAAATCTATAATTGCAGAATTAATTGCCTCTTTATCCCAAGAGTTACTCCTAAGTAATTGCGATTTTTTGTTTTATTTTGTATTATTAATATCTAGTTTCATTGCGGTGTTGATAGAGAATGTGGTCTGTACAGTTTCTACTTTGAGGATTTGATTTTGAAGCATTCTTTGTGGTCTCAAATAGGATGGTTTTTAATATATTATGAATGCTTGAAAGGAAAGTGCGTCCTCTCTGTAGGAGGTGAGGCATATAAGAGTATCAATCCTACTTTATTAGCGATAGCATCCAGATGCTCTATATTCTTGCTTTTGTGATTATTTCATTAGGTAATTGTGACAAGGACGTGCTAAATCTCCCATAGTGCCCTGTTCCTATCCACCTCTCCTTCATGTATTTAGTAGATTTTGCTCTTTTAAGTTCAATGGTGTGTTAATCGTGCATAAAGTTTTATGAGTGTATCCTCAACAGTTATCAAGTAAACCTTTGTCCAAGAGAATTGCTTTGTTTGATACTTCTGTGGCTTTTGCTCTTTTTCCCCTCTCATTTGTTTGGCATCTTTTACTCACTCTATTACTTCTAAATCTTCTGTGCCACTTTCGTGTAGGTGTGTCTCTTGTGATTGGCATATAATTGTTTTTATTGTCATGTTTGTGTTATCATAGAGTCCTACTTTGTTCATGTTGTTTACAGCTTCTCTTGGGCTCTATTCCACATTACGTATAGCTTTCATTTGCTATCCGCCCTATATTTCCTTGCTTTTCCCCTTTGTTGCCTTCAAGTTGTTATGGCAAGGAAAGAAATGCTATTTGAGGAAGACAGCTCATATCTGGGGCACACTTTGCAGGATAAAGTCACTTTTCTTGCCCCAACAACTCATCTCTTGATTCATAGGGCTTTTAATCCTAAAGGCGGTGTGGTAGGGAGGAACAAACCTGACTCCACGTTGAATCTGTTTCTTTTACTTTAACCTTTGTATTCTATTGCTTTAGCTGTGAGTTAATAACTAAAGGAATGTTGCCTATAGCCTGAAATATAACTTAGCCCATTCTCAGGGCTCTGACCTTTGATGCTATAACACCTTTCTGTTCATATAGAGATAAAAAGTTGCAGAACAGAGCATAGCATTTGTCTTGTTGGAGGCATATAGGAACACTGAGATCGGACCTACGTGGACAGCTGCAAGAACAAAGGCTTCCAGAAACAAGAAGTTTTCAGTAGAAAACAATGCCTCTTCCTCTTTCAGTATAAAAGAAGCCCGAATTCTAACTTGGGGTTCTTTGGGACACTAGTCCACCATCTTCCTCAGTCTGCTGGCTTTCTGAATAAAGTCACTTTTCCTTGCCCCAACAGCTCATCTCTTGATTCACAGGCCTGTCCTGTGGCATGTGGAATATGAGCAGTACCCAGACATGGCATAAATCAAATCATCATCCGAGAGTGCCTCCTCATGGCAAAGCCAAACTCTCAGACCCTTGGTACCCGGAGGAGGGACTAGCCCATGGGAGATGCCCAGGGCCCCAGAATCCATCTTAAAGTTGGAGAGAGGCTGAGAAGCTTTCTGAGCTTGATTTACAACCTGGGATTGGGGGGGGGGGGTGGCACAACTCCCTCCAGCACTGGTGCCTAGACAGAGACCTGAGGTCATATAGGGTTATGTCAACTCACTGAAGTAGGTCTAACAGATCCCCTGGAGAAAGCAGCAGGCCCTGGTAGATAAACAATTTCTTTAAAAATTAGTCTCTCCCGGAATGTGAAGGGAGATCCCTGCCAGATTTCCTTTAGCTTCCACAGGCCTGATTCACCTGTTGACACATTTCACTGGCCCTGGGGCTATGACAGAGGCTGTGTGCTTCCAGAAACCTAGGGCCACATGTGGCTTGCATGGATCCCAGGATCCCAGGCACTGTTGCCTTGGTGGGCTTCTTCTCTCTCTTTCACCTGTCTATCTATCTATCTATCTATCTATCTATCTATCTATCTATCTATCTTCGATATCTCACATATGTATATATATATATATACACACACATAACTGTGTTGCATAAATATTAATGCAATTATTATATACCATTATTATCATTATTAGTATATTATTTTTCTTCTGATTGTCAAAGTAGATAAACTTAGAACATTTTCAGGTGCCCCTAAAATTACTGTGAGCCCTTGTCACCGTAGCTCCTGTGCTTTGTGGAAAACTAGGCCCTGTGGAAACCAGGGCCAAGTGTGGGGACTGGCAAACCCGGAGGGCCAAGAGGAAGGACTTTGGGCTGTGATTATCACTTCAGGGTGCTTGCTTCAGAGGCTGAGAGCTCAGACTGCGAGCAGGTTTGATAGGTCAGTCAGACAGCAGGAGCGGAAACCGTCTCAAAGCCACAAACGCCTCTCCATCTGCGGCAGGCAGAAGGCCTGCCAGTCCTTGAGTGGACACGTGGTAAAGTGGGAAGGTGCTGGAATGCCCTTAGGGTCTCTGCTAAGGGGCGGGGGGGGGGGCATGATTAGACCACCTGGGGCAAGTTGCTGCCAGAAGGAGTTGAGGGAGCCTTGGTGCCGGTCTTCATCAGCAGGAACCCCGTTTTCTGAGTTAGGATTAATTCTGTTCTATTGAAACAGTCTCTCAACCTCAACACTACTGACATTTGCAGCTGGATAACTCCTGGGGGTGGGGGTGGAGGCAGTCCTGGGCAGTGTAGGATATTTAGCAGCACCCCTGGCCTCCCCCCACTAGATGTCAGTAGCAACCCCCCTTTCTAGGTTGTGACAACAAAACCTCCTCTGTCCTTGGTTACCCCACGTGCTCCTAACTTCAGGTATTAGCCACAGCCACTTGCTAGCATGCTTTTCTCCCTCCCCACCTCCCTCCCTTCCCTCTTTCAAATAAGATCTAAATAGGTCTCTGTGACCCTGAAGTTTTGTGGGACCAGATGGACACAGCTGATTTTGCACATACTTTCCGTTTGCTTCAAAGTAGGGAGGTGCCCTGATCCTTTTGTAACTTCTCTGGGGACTGATATTATTGGCCATGGCAAACGTCAGTCATAACTCTGTTATCTTATTCGAGGGGAGTGAACAAGTCTCCCTGTGTTCTGCAGTAGCGACATCTAATGAACTGGCAGAGTCTGGGGCAGAATAATTTCTCACAAGAATTTTGTTGGCCGCATGCATTTTATTTGCTACGTATTTGTAAAATTCACCTTTAGGGAAAGATGCACACAAATTCTAGTGTCACTCACCTCTTTATGATGGACAGCTGTTTAAATTCATTGTACTCTTAAAAAATTATTTATTTATTTATTTATTTTTTAATTTTATTTTTTGACTGCCCCAAGGCATATGGAGTTCCCGGGCCAGGGATCAGATCTGAGCCATGGTTGCAGCCGAAGCCACAGCTGTGGCAATGCTGGATCCTTAACCCACTGTGCTGACAGGGATTGAACCTGCATCCCAGTGCCCCCAACGTACCACCCATCCCATTGCACCACAGATGGAACTCCAATTTTTTAAAATTTTCTATTAAAGTGTAGTTGATTTACAATGTTGTGACAATTTCTGCAGTACAGTCATACATATCTATATATTCCCTTTCTTGCATGATCTTCCATCATGGTCTATTCCCAAGAGACTGGACATAGTTCCCTGCGCTATACAGTAGGACCTCATTGCTTATTCATTCTAAATGTAATACTTTGCATCTACTAATCCCCAACTCCCTGTCCATCCCACTCCCTTTCCCTTCCCCTTGGCAGCCACAAGTCTGTTCTCTATGTCTGAATCTGTTTCTGTTTTGTAGATAAGTTCACTGTGCTATATTTTAGATTCTACATATAAGTGATATTATATGGTATTTGTCTTTCTCTTTCTGACTTCGCTTAGTATGAGAATCTCTAGTTGCATCAAATAGCATTATTTTGTTTCTTTTTATGGCTGAGTAGTATTCCACTGTGTATATGTGCCGCATCTTAATCCATTCATCTGTGGATGGACATTTAGGTTGTTTCCATGTCTTGGCTATTTTGAATAGTGCTGCTATGAACATAGGGGTGCATGTATCTTTTTGAATTGTAGTTTTATCTGGATACATGCCCAGGAGTGGGGTTGCTGGATCATATCACTGATCTCATTTATTCTTAACATGATGAATGAATGAATGAATGAATTCCATTATAAGAATTGAGGGAAGTGAATATTATATAATCCTACAGTTCATGAGAATGAAGATGCCCAAATATTTACTCCTAGTCTGTGGTTTATCTTTTTATTCTCATGACAGTTTCCTTCACAGAGCAGAAGTTTTTAATTTCAGTCAAATCCAGCTTATCAATTATTTTTTCACGGATCATGTCTTTGGAGTTGTAGATAAAAAGTTATTGCCTGACTGAAGTCATCTAGGTATTCTCTTCTGCTATCGTCTAGCAGTTTTATAGTTTTGCATTTTATATTTGGGCCTATGATCCGTTTTGAGCTCATATTTGTGAAAGTTAAAGATCTGTGTCTGATGCATTTTTAGCATGTGGATATCCAGTTGTTTGGCACCATTTGTTGAAAAGACTGTTTTGATTCCATTGTATTTGCTCCTTTATAAAAGATCAGTTAACTGTATTGATGGGGCTTTGTTTCTGGGCTCTGCTCTGCTCCGTGATCTGTCTGTCTATCCTCTCACCATGCTGACTTGATTACTGTGGCTTTAGAGTAAGCCTTGCTGTCAGTTAACATCAGTCCTCCAACTTTCTTCTCCTACAACATAGTGTTGACTTGCCTGGGTCTTTTGCCATTTCACATCGACTTTAGCACGAGTTTGTCAATATCCATAAAACAACTTGCTTGGGTTTTGATTGGGATATGGATCAAGTTGGAAAGCACTGCCCTTTTTGGCAATACTGAGTCTTCCTAGCCACAAAAATCCACGCTCCCTTTTGATCGTTCTATCGTCTCATTCTTTTCTCTGGCATTCTGAGAAAATGTTTCAAATAGCTTTTACATCGTTGATTCTATATCCTTCAGTTTCAAAAACCCCTTTCCATTTCTAATGAATATTTCAATTCTTTGTGGCATTTCTAGTTTCACGACTCTCTTTTCCCCTATTTTCTCTCAAACTCTTAGTTTATGCCTTTTCATCTCAGTCTAATATTTAATCATCTCACCTGTTATCTCTTTTTTGTAGAGTTCACATTCTCTTGAATTATTTGAGAACACAAAGCAGCAATTTCCTTAAGATTTCTTTTATTTCCGGTACTAAATATTTGACCAAAGCATACTCGTCATCTTCACCTTGATTACGGTGCTTTATTTTGCAGAATCTCTTTGGCCCATGGTGCATTCTTTGGCTTCCTCCTGAGGACAAAGCAGGAAGATTTGGTGCTGGCCCAGCCACGGCAACCAAAGAATGGACTGTTCTTAGTTCCTATCAGTTTTTTTGGTTGCTGTACAAATCCTTCTGCCAGATCTTAAGCGGGAAAAGTGTGAATAATTTACACAATCGACTCAGAATGGAAAGGAGGCAGGACTGTGAGTGGTCCTAGCAGGGAACTGTGTGTCTGGGACCCTGGCTCAGTGTTTGGGGAAGTTGTTTTCTACTTCTGTTTTCCTGTTAGGTCTGGCTGTCATACCAGGTCTAAACCATAGCTGGGCCCACCGTCCTTCCGCGGATCATTGCCTGCTTGACTAGAGTCCAACTCCACTTCCCTGGAGGCTTTTTGTGGGAGGTTGCTGCCACTCAAAACCAGGACCCCCCCTCCCCAGCCCTGTTCCTTTTACACAGGCCACTGCTTTGCAGTACAGCTGGAATTCACATGGTATTTGCCCTGTGCTCTCAGAATTCCCTCCCCTGTAACCCTCATCCCTCATATTAGGGAATGGGGGCAGGGTCCGCAGGCTCTCTTCTTCTCATTTCCTTATAAGGGTGCAGCTTTTCAGGTAATGCAAGTGGGTCCTAAGGCAGATGGGACATCTGAGCTCAGCTGGTCTGTCAGTACATTCACCCATCTAGTTAACTGTCCATCAAGGTCAGATCTCCATTAGTTTGGACCAAGCCTCATCATCCTGTTATTTCCTTCTGATTCAGCTCACATGGTCTCTTCCTCACTTTCCCCTCTTGGGAATCTGACCCTGTAGTTCTAGACACATCTTCATGTGTCTGAAGATGATCGGATACTATAGTCTTGTAGTCTTGGCCAGCCCCAAAGGAACTAAGCCCGATCCAGTTAAAACCCATAGGCATTGGTGGACCAGACAGGAAAAGGCACAGACTTAATGGGTGTAGGGTACTGGTCAGGCTTCTAGCTCTGTCGTTAGTAGGCTAGGCTGCCCATGGAAATAGCCTTTTTTTTTTTTACAGGATCTCAACTTTACTCCTTTGTTAAATGAGAGTGTTGAATTTCCAAGGCCTCCCTCAGTCTGGTATTTTTGGATTTTGCAGTGAGCCAAACTCTTCTTGGAAAAGACAGGAGAAAGTGTAGCCCAGATTTCTAATTAAAGAGGCAAGACTTACGCTTGCATCAGCTTGCAAAGCCCTATAATATCAGGTGAGATTACACTTTGCAAACATGTACAGGATTCTTAAAATTTTGTTGAGAAAAGAAAGGGGGAGGGACCAAAAGAAGGACACAGAGGAACTGGATGAGAAAAAAAGAAAGGTGACATGCAAAAAGCAGAGAAAGACTGGAAATAAGAAAATAAGAGAGAGAAAGAGAATGAGAAGGGGAGAGAGTGTGAGATGAGAAGCATGAAAGTGGCGGGGGGCAGGAGAAGTTCTAAGGACAGGACAGGTGGCTGTGGAGTGAGGGGCTGGACTGGGTGGCGGGGAGGTGAATTGAGGAGGGTTTCATTTATTCTGGTCACTGTCTGAGGTGACAAACAAAAACTCCAGAGGTCTGACCTGTCCTAGTAGCTGCCTCCCCTCTCAAATCACCACTCAAATCGCCAGCTCACTCCTGCGCACAGGAGGCAATGCAGTGACATCCGGGCCCCACTAGGTGGCCGCGGGCCTCCTTTGAATTTAGCAGAGAGTTCCTTGTCACTGGAGGCCCATTTCCAAGTACCTCCTTTCCCTAGAGAAGATGGGATGGAATTGTGATGAAAGGAATTCTAAACAGAACAAAGGATGCACACACACACACACAGGCGCACACACACATCTTTGCGGAAGCAGTTACTGTGTGTGAAAATGATAACTGCTACAGAAAGCCTGAGTCTGGCCTCCGTAATTCCTTACCTGGTTTTCCTTAGTGACCAAAGGCTTTCTCTGAAAACCAGCAGATAGAGTTGGGGGTTGAGTCTGAGTCCAGGGTTAGGGTCTACCTCTGGTTAGGGTTGGATTCTGGCCGTGGTCCACGTTAGGAGCAGTATGAAGTCAAGGTCAAGGCTATGACTGAGGTTGCAGAGGGAGAAATGGTGGCGTCTCCTGATCAGGGTCTGGCTCATCCTCAGACACCTGGACTCCCAGGTCACTTTCTCTTGCCTTTGACTCTCCACTGGGTGGCTTTGGCCAACAGGGTTTGTCCACACATTCTTGGCCCTGAGTGTCTGCACCCAGGCTGCCAGGGCAGGGCAGAGGCTGGCGCCAGGCAGGGTGGACACAACCTGGGAACCGGGAGTGGCTGTGGAAACAATGTGAGTCCGGCACATACCCTCCGGCCACTCCCAGGCCGGCAGTGGGCTGGGTTGTCACTGAGGGAGCCGGAGCTGCACGGGGCTCCTTCGGCCTAGAGCCACCTTCTCCAGAAGGCCTTACTGGGAGCCCACCCAATCTGGCAGCTGTAGCAGGCCAGGTCCATTCTACTGCATTACCTGAAATCTTTACTTTCGGGTTTTTTGTTTGTTTGTTTGCGGGGGGGGGGGGGTTGGGGCCACACCCGCGGCGTATGGAAGTTCCCGGGCTAGGGGTCAAATCGGAGCTGCAGTTGCCAGCTTGTGCCACAGCCACAACAATGCGCCAGATCCAAGCTGTGTCTGTGAGCTACACTGCAGCTCACGGCAACCCCAGGTCCTTAACCCACTGAGCAAGGCCGGGGATCGCATCGGCGTCCTTACACATACTAGTT